>VDFB02271358.1:100622641-100637177 GCA_007258455.2 Sequoia sempervirens | reverse complement strand
AATTAATCTCAAAAAATCCTTTTTAAATAACCTATAAAAGGTTAAAAAGGTCATTTTCAAAATCATTTGTACATTGTGACTTTTGAAAATTTGGTGAGAGAGATTCTTGTGCTACTTGGAGCAAGATGCTGATTCCATATCACACCCACCGTTTCAAGCGTATTCGACGATATCAGCGGCCGACTGCATTCAGACCTTTGGTATGTCTATTTTTTTCCTTGGTTTTCATGCATTTTCCTTGTTTTTTGTGTATTTTTTGGTTTTTGAATTTGAACTCCTTTTAACACTTTTAAAATCCGTTGTAGCGCTTTTCAGTTCTGTTGTAGCACTTTTAGGTTTTGTTGTAGCGCTTCTATAATTTTAGCGCTTAGGAGGTCTATTTTAGCACGTTGATAGGTTAGATTAACACTTTGTAAAGTTTAGCACTTAGGATAGTCGTTGTAGCGCTTATGTAAGATACATTAGCACTTTCAGAACTTTAGTGCTTTGGTTAGATTTTGTAGCGCTTAGACTTCTTATTTTAGCGCATTTAAAGTTTTAGCGCTTTTACCTAAAATGTTTGTGTTTTGACCAAATAAAATGTCACTTTTGATAAATTAGCACTTTGTTCATCTATAATAGCACTTTGAATTCCCTTTTTAGCACATTTAAATTAAAGTGTTGTGATTTTTTTCAATTTGTTCTTGACGTTGTCGATTTCTAATCATATTCGCTGTTGGTTTGATATGAATGATTTGTCTTATCAAATACATGATTTTTTGACCTCATGATAAGCAAGGTCTAATGTTTGTTTTGATGATAACTATCCTCATGATAGGTGAGGAATAATTATGATTGACATACCTCATGATAAGCGAGGTTGATTTGATGCATTGATGATTGACCTCATGATAAGTGAGGTTCAATGATGTTTACTCATGAGATTTGATCAAAATTCTTACCAAGAGCTGATTTGATTTGATATGGTATTTTGATGTTATTTGATGATTGACATGAATTTATTGACTTTGATCTTGTTATGATAATAGGAGCGATTAGGGAACCTCTAGGTTCGAGAGCAGTTTCCTTGGACATTTGATCTTATACCATGGTTGGCACAGCCTGAGACAGCTATTATCACACATTGTGGGTTGTCTCCTCTTTTATATATGCCCCAGATTAGGATTAATTGGGGTTTGTTGACAGCGCTAGCTGAGATGTGGCATAGCGAGCACAACACCTTTCACCTTCCTACTAGTGAGATGACAATCATTCCAAAGGATGTCTGGCAGATTTTGAAGCTTTTGATTGTTGGAGATGTTGTCATATATGATTCAACAGAGCAAGGTGGGACTAATTCCCTTCATAGAGTGTTTCAGGATGATCATACTACTGGAGAGTGGATCCCATGGCATGAGATGGTTGATGCATATGCCACTTTGCCTACAGTACTTGCTGGTTTCATCGGAGGATTCCTTAGTCCTAATCACAGGTCTAAGGGATTCTCAATTGGTTGGGGCTGAGTTTTGGAGAGTATAGTTGTTCATGGCACCAAATTTTCTTGGGGCATGTGTATGCTTTCCCATTTATATCATGATTTACATTCAGCTATGTATCTCAGTGGTCGGAGTTTATCAGTCGGCATTACTTTGCTTTAGGTATGGGCGTGGGAGCACATAGCTGTCACACATCTAGTTCCAGTTAGATAGAGGCCACCCATGAGACCTTATGTGTTTAGATATGTCGGCCTTACTCAGTCCAGACTAGGTAAGTTAGAGTATTGGAGGAGAGTTATTGACGACATAAAGTCTGTGACATGGCGTCCCTACCTATATTGTGATCATTGGGACAATGATCATATTCAACTACCATTTCTTTGCCAGTTGATGATCTTGATTGGCTGTGCTCGTTAGGTATTAGAGATATTCTTGATCATATGGGTTTACAAATAGTATGGGATGGTATAGGGTATGCCCCATGGTGTTGCTCATTATGCTCGTCATCAGTCGGATACTACAAATTGGAGGACTTATTTGTCGTATGCAGCTGCAATTCAGGAGTATCAGGCTTTACAACCATTTGAGTGGGACATTCAGCCAGATATTGTTGAGCCTCTAGCTACGGCAGATTATGATGAGTTTTTCGCTTTGCATCTATTTCCATGCCTTACCATTCCAAATGAGCCTTCCCCATTACCTTTAGAGGAGGACATTCCTATTGTGCATGGTCGGAGATAGAGGAAAGAGGATGTTGGAGGGGTTGAGGCAGAGGATGTTGGTGTGGTTGGTGAGGCAGATGTCAAGCCTGAGGAGGATGTTGGGGTAGAGGAGGATGTTGGTGTCGAGGAGGATGTTGGTGTTGAGAGTAGTGGAGATGAGAGCAGTGGGGATGATAGATTTGAGAGTGGAGAGGTTGTAGGTGGGTCGGGCCTTGTTTTAGATTTTCCTGATGAGACTATGCCTCGTAAAAGGTAGGCTGTGGGAGGTTTTTCAGAGCGGCTGCAGATAGCATATCTTCAGGTTTAGTTAGAGACTGTTCAAGAGTAGCTTATTCAGGATCAGGGTTTACTAGAGTAGACCTAGGTTTAGATGCAGGCACAGGCCGAGTTGCATGCAGAGACTCTATCATCAGTGCAAGCTCAATTAGTCACAGCTCAGTTACAAATTACAACATTGATAGCTGAGAGGGATGCAACTAGACAGACAGCCAGGGTAGCCCAAGCTCAAATGACTTCTTTGATAGCTAAGAGGGATGCGGCCAGGTTTGTAGCAGAGGGTGCTCAATCTGCTACTAATAGATTACAAAGACTAGTAGATGGTACCTCCTTGGTAGATTACATGTGAGAGGTTGCTTGTATTGGCAAGGAGATTGAGTTTTATAGAGTGAGATATTATGATGCAGTTCCTTCTGAGCAGAGAGTTAGCTATGCGAGGTCTCGTTCTGCCAAGTCACGATCCAGGACTGTCAGTGTAGGTGTTACACAGCCTCTACCTAGAGATCCCATGGATCCTAGTTCCTCCAATGGTAGGGCTCCTGATCCTGCTATGCCTACACCATCTGGAGCTAGCAACACCTAGTTTTTTTTTCTGTGTTGCATTTGAGATGTGATGTTGACTTTGATTATTTTGATATACAACCATTTTGATGTTATATCTCTCTTCATTTTAGACATCTTTGTATACTTGACATTGTGATTTTGTTATATATGAGATGCAGTGGATTCTTCAGTCTATTATGTCTTCTATATGATTCTCTGATGGATGCATTTTCTTCGATGTTTTATATGCTATGTGATGGTTTTATTATTATGATGGTATGCTTTGATATGATGCACATAATGGTAATGTATGGATGCATGTTATATGGATATATGATGTATGTGGATTCATAATATATGGATATGATGTGTTTAAATGATATACTATATGTGATGCAAATATATGATGCAATAAAATGGATGAAAATGTTGAATGATATATGATGCAATAAATTTGATGGACTTTATGATCAAATGGATGGATTATATATGGATATGTGATATAATAAATGGATGGATTTAATGAGTTATGATAATGATGTATGTTTGTGAAACTAGAATAATATAGATATATGTTTTTTGAGATTTTTGATATTGACCTGTTTGACTTGTTTTTGGATTTTCCGATGTGATATGGATGTTTGATGCATTTTTGATGGTGATTGATATTCCATGTTGGGTTGTGTTTTGATCATTGTTTTTGTTGCTTTTGTCCAACCGTTGATTGTCTATTTGATTAACCTCAATGTTTATTGCGCCTAGTAAGTTCAGGATTTTTCCTCAAGCTAGGGTGAGACATGACCACGTGATATGATATGTACATGAGGTTTCCTTGCACTTTTTCAGATTTTTATGATTTTGTTTTTTTTTTGGAATGATATGATATGACCGATTGAAGGAACAAGATTCCCCACAATAGAGGTAATGCAACCATAGATAAATGATAGATGAAAATGAAAGATTCACTGCAAAACATGTCATACAAGCAACATATCTCTTGTCGAAAGATGATAATAGTTGATTGATTAAGATGCCAGGAATGATTGAATCCATAAGGCATGATGATGATAAGTACTTAGGATCACGGATTCCCTTAAGTACGATAAGATTGATGATTTTTGATGATTGATTGACAAAAGATATGAGGATTGGATAATGTTTTATAGCTAGGCTCAAATATGATGTGCATGATAAGATTCAAGGTTGCAAAGGGACATGGTGACATGGATTTTGATAAGCTAGGAGATATGGAATGGAAGAAAGAAAGGATAAAAATAATGAATGGTATGATCAAGATCAACTAGATAAGATACAAACACAAGGCCCAAGTATTTTTCCCCTATTCCTCATCAAGACCAAGGATGGGAAGAAAGGATGTATCTAGTAAGAATGATGGAATATGGATAAGGTGAAGGATATGGAAAGGAATATATGGACAAAGTATATTGGATAAGATATATGATGTTCAAGAAGATCCTTAACCTTGTCAAGATCAAAGGTGGAAATGTAAGGAATGAGCATAGAAAGGATAATGACCATGAATGATAAGATGGACAAAACTTGTCACTAAGTGTAGAGTGCAAGAGGAATATGGAAGATAGGATATGGATG
Source organism: Sequoia sempervirens (assembly GCA_007258455.2). NCBI lineage: Eukaryota > Viridiplantae > Streptophyta > Pinopsida > Cupressales > Cupressaceae > Sequoia > Sequoia sempervirens. The sequence goes on along the minus strand of VDFB02271358.1, from coordinate 100,632,550 downwards.
ATAGGGAAATGGAGAAATGACTTAAGTATCAAGTTTCACAACAAAATATCCCTCTAATAAACCATGGAAAATTGGTATTAGACTCCTAAATGTTGGAAGATTAATAATATGATGGAAGAATCCAAGGACTTATGCAAAGGTTTTGATTAAAGGAGAATGATGGGGAATGAATGTTGGATAATGGATAGGAGGTTGGAAGGTCTTTTGATGGATAGATGGAAATATTTATGAGTCACAGGAAGGCTCTCAGATTTGATAAAGTATTGTGACTATTAAAATTTCTATTTAGAGAATAGAATGATGCTAAATGTTGTGATGTGATGATTGCTAATGATTCCTAGATGATATGGAGCTACCGGAAACTATTCTGATGAAAACTGATAAAAGGAAGCTACAGTAAAAACTAATGATGTTGCCATGATATGAAATCTACTAATGCCATGTGATATGATGATACTAAAATGCTAATGCTAATGCTTATGATTGCTTGGTTACTTGGTTGTATTTCTACAGAGTAAGTTTGCATAAATTGGGATTTCTCGGATCATTTTCATGCTTCAGAAGGTTGTATATATAGATTTTTGGCAACAGTTTTGCACAGGGGTAACACAACAGAGGTTGGGATTAAATCTGGAGCTTTGAATGGTAAGAGATGAGAAGGTGGAGCTGATCATGGGGGATTGTTCCTCCCCATGAAAACACCAAGAAAGATGAGAGGAAATATTTGAGGAAGAAGATTGAGAGGATTTCCTGCAGGTTTTTCCTCGAGGCTTTTCCCGTGAATGCCAGTTACATTAATTAGATTTGACAAATCTAATTTTATTGGTGAGTGAATAGAGGAATATTGATTTATGCCTTTATTTGAATATTTTTTATTTATTCAGTTTTAGCAAAATAGGAAGATTTAATTAAATAAAACAAATATTTGATATTTGCTTATTTAATAAAGAGGATTATGAGAAGATAATTAAATAACACAAAGTTATTGAAGTTGCATGTTTAACTTTAAGATATAATTAATGGATAAAGTATAGAAGAAATAATAATGATAATAATTAAATAAAACAAAGTATTTAATTTTGTTTATTTAATTAAGAGGAAATAATGTGATAAAATAGAAGAATTAATAGTGAAATTAATATAAATAAATATTGCTATTTATTTACTAAGTAGATGAATTTAGGATTAATTAATCAAATAAATCATATTTAATTAATTAGATTCTCTAGACCATTTTTAGGTGTATACAATTACATCATCCAATACCATTCTCTACTCCCTCAAGACAAATTTCCATACTTAGTCAAATTTCATATTCACCGAAAGCAGAGTCAAAGAAGAATCAGGAACGAGAAACAATTTAACACAAGGCGAGATCGGGACCCGAACAAGACCAAAACTAGGATTGGATTGGAAACAAAACCCGAAACCAATCAATAGTTCCAAGTTTGACCTCTACTCTGGTTTTGCTTCTCCCAAAGGGAAAGGGTGAAAATCAGAGTCAATAGTCATTAGAAGCGGGATCACTTTGGGAATGAACCCCAATGCAAACACTCACAAGATGAGTTCATTCCTGAGTTTGCTTCCACCAGTTTATCATCCAAAATGAATAAATTTCTTAATAGTGCGGTTACATGAGCTTTTGGACTTGGGGCACATGGTATCATAAGGGAACTTCAAATAAAGGGGCTTAGCCTCACCCTTTAATAGAATAAAGACCAAATTTAACTCAAGGGGCTAGATATTGTAAAGGTCATCGAACAAACCCTAGTTTGCACAACACGTCGACTCAGATAATTAGGGCATCAAAACCCAACATGAAAATCACTAAACCAACACATGAATAAGATCAAAGGTTTCTCCAAACAAATTGTAATGCATTTAAAGCGTAGAGGACCCCATCAAACGAAACCCTAGTTATAAACTAGGGCACGATAGAACGAACCTGCCATGAAAATGACAACAACAACAAAAGAAACAAACAAAAAAGCAAAAAAAAAATAGAAAAGGAAAAAAAAAATGAAACACACAAGGGAACAAGCGAAGATTTATAGGAAAGATCTCGTGAACATGCAAGAACATGAAAACAAAATGACAAAAAGAAATGGAAAAAGAATAGGAAAAGACCCTACCTCGAAATGTCAACAAGGAAAGGTTAAAACTTGATAAGAATCTACTCACTAATGTGCCTCCACAATAAAATCATGCTCCTCTGGCAGTTATCTTGGCTCTGGTTTGCTAAAACAATTTTGATAATAAAGATAATGAGCCAGTTAACCTTGATTAAGGTTTAAAAATAATTTTGTGCATGTGAGGAGGCTGCAATTAATGCCATAAATGTGGTCGATCGGGGGCGGAGTAAACAACGTGAAAGAGTAATCAACCAGTGTGGAAATAAAAGGCAAGGCAGATGCGAACCCAAATCTGGAATAGAACAAGAAACCTTTACTAAGACTCTTATCCAACTCTAGTTCTGGTTTCGGTCCTACAAAAAGGACAGACAACAAAGGGAAATGTGGGCAGAGTTGGAACCAAAATGAGACCTAAAACTTTTACAAAGTTCCAAGTTTGGTTCTGATTCTGGCTCTGATCCCAACAACAGAACAAAACATAGAGACAAGGACAGAAGAACGATGGGAAGTAGGACCAAAACAAAAACCAGACCCGACCAAGACACCAACGATGAAAAAATAGGAAGCAAGTGAGCGGGAGTAGGAGTGGGAACAAAACAAAATTTGGAACTTTTACAAAGTTCCAAGTTCGGTTCCACCTCTGATTTCTGTTCCACCTCTGATTCTACTTCCGCCATAGCAAAGAAACAAAACACAATGAAAAGAACACAAAACAAGGGAAGAACCGAAACCAGAACCAATTTCGGAAAAGTTCTAAGTCCAATTTCCATTCCGACTTTGATTCCGCCAGGCCAAAAGAAACAGGGACTTAGGAGAAAGATGAAAAACTCCTAAAACCCAAACAAAACACCAAGGACAAAACAAAAACAAGGGGGACCCATTTTGATCCAAAACAAAAATGGGGTGGTTATGCAAGGCATAACAAATGGCAACTCGGTTGGGAAAATGGTTTACCCATTTTCAAGACACTGAAGAATTTAGTCACCTAGAACCTTTGGATTATAAACATTCTAACTCAAGTAGGATTAGATATATTAAGTAAGGTTGAGATTGAATATCAAATGTAAATCAACATGAACTACTTTGAATCTGAGTGTGTGCATATGGTGCATCTTTCTTCATAAAAAAATTCTTTACCCCTAAACAACTATACCTAAGATTCAAGCTACATAAGTTGAGTCCTTTAACTATCGTGCAATGAAATCTTGGGCATTGCTCCACTGCCAGCCAAGAATTCATAGCCTCGACAAAGATACCTCTAGTTCTCTCAAAGTAGTGCTCTACTACTAGACAGGAATCCATAGCCCCAATAGAGATACTTGAATCACCCATTTAGTATTGAGTTTTCCTTCTTTCAACATTTCTCTTTTCTCTCTTTTTTTTAATTTTATTTTATAGGCTTCACTTGTAGGAATTCTTTAATAATCTTTTCTCAATACTTAGACATAATTAATCTAAAATGTGGGTTGAGAACTACAATGGACCTTATGATAGTATTGGGAATTGGATTTTTCACTTGAATCAGAGATACAAACACCCTAAGACAAATAGGCATTTTACATAGGAAAACGTTTTTATCTATTTTGTGACAAATTTCAATCATGGTTCATGAGATTGTTTACAATATACCTTATTATTAATAACTTTCCAAACCATTGTTTAAAATGATCATAAGACACAAGTTTAGAACGAAATATTTCAATAGACATTTGAAAATACCTAAATCAATTTCTCTCCTAGTGCCCTCAACATATTTTGAATAAAAACCCCTTCATTTCAAAATGGAAGAAAATGAAGGTCCCCAAAAAAACAAGACAAAACAAAACAACAACAATAAGAAAACAAAAGAAAAACAAAAAAATAAACAAAACAAAGAACAACTAATTACATATGTACAATCAATAGAAATCAGATCCTCATGGGCCAAAGTAGTGCTTGAGAAACTAACCATTGATAGGAAATGGAATAGGTTCTCCTATTAGGGTGCTCAAACGAAAAACATTCTCACCCAGGATTTCAGCTATTTGATATGGATCCAACCAAATTTTATCAAACTTCTGGTGGTATCCTTTCTTATCCTTAGCTTTATCTCATAGAAACATAAGATCTGATATCCTAAAGGCCTTAATTTTGGCCCTCTTGTCAAACCACCATTTGACGATAGCTTGATGTTTAGAGAACTGTTGTAAAGCAGCGTCTCTTTGTTCTTCCATGTTTAATAGATTTTTCAGCCTAACCTCTATCTGATCATCCTTTGAATAGAATTCCTGCATGAACTTGAGAACAGGTATCTACAAATGTATAGGGAAGACCGGATCTTGTTCGTAGACTAACTTAAATGATGAATTCCCTAGGGAAACTTTAATGCGAGTTCAATCTTCCCATAAGGAAAATCTCAGTTGGGTATGCCAGTCTCTAGGGTTGTTTTCTAGCATATTTTTAATCACTTCCAATAGGTTTTTGTTAGTAGACTCAGCTACTCCATTTCCTTGAGGGTAATAATTAGATGAATACTTTAAGACAATTTTGTGTTCATAGGCCCATTGAATGAACTCAGCAGAAGATAATATTATTATTGAAAGGAAGGTTATTGAGCTCATTTGTGAAGGGCACATGTTAATGTTTATCATTGCACATAGTGTTGCTAGGGCATAGGGTAGAGAGATTAGGGTTTGAAGAAATCATAGTGTCAATGGTGAAGTGATGATATTGGTGGTATGGCAGCTAACAAACTCTAGTTTTAGGTAGTGGATTTGTGCTTTCAGCTTCACTAGTTGACTATGCAAAAATTGAAGTGTATGGACTTGATTTTTGGTGACAACTATCTTTATGGCAGTTATCTCCATTCGATGATACATTCAGTTATGAGCGATGTTTTTGTATATAAAATGTTTCTAGAAAATGGTGTTTGGTTGGTCGATCAAAAAGATGAAATCACTTGACCTTGTTGTGTGCCAAAGCATAAATGGATCCATTTCTCTGTTATGTTTTTTCATTTTCTTTCTTATATTGAAAGCATTGATAAGAAGTTTTGTAATGGGCAGTGAAGGCACTTAAGGTGCAGATTGTAGTTGGTTTATACTTTCATATTCTTGTGTCTCCTATGTAGTTGAGACAAAACAAGAAATGCTTTATAAAGAAATAGAGATTATACTCTATCCCATTATTTACATTATCATTTGGTGAGAATTATTGTTGTAGACACCTAAAAATGACCTAGGCCTGCAAGCTTCTTTTTTACCACTTTCGTCCTAGCATAATTATGACATTTAATTATGTCCTTGGTCCACATTCGACTATTGATTAAATAATTCATAATTATTTAATTAATTCATGTCCTTTGATTCTTCATGATTATTAAATAAATAAATTTCATTTATTTATTAAATACGTCATTAATTGTCTAAGTCTTCCCTTAATTAAATAAATTTCTTAATTTATTTAATTTCCCCTTTGTCATATATTTCTTCCTGATTATTAAAAAAATAAGTTTTATTTATTTATTTCATACGTCACTAATTGTCTTAATTAAATCAATTGATTAATTTATTTAATTAATTAATCTTATCTGCTAAATTAAATAATTATCTTTAATTATTTAATTGTCAAAATTAATATTCCTCTCATTTTAAATAAATTAAATTATTTAAAATGTCATCACAATCTTAACTGACAGTTCACTTTGGTATATAATTGGAAAACCAATTATTTATTATCTCATAAAATCCATAATTTGAATTAACTCAATTCAAAATGGAAACTACTCTTCCAAAAATAAAGTAATCGGGCAGATTCTTGATTTTCCAAATTTGATCTTCAGTTCAGTCTTTATTTTCTTCTTTTTCAAAAATCTTTATTTTCTAATTAATTTCCTCATTTATTCTCCACTGTCGATCTGATTATCTGAGATATTATCTTGACCGTTCGATTAATGAATTTTCCCTAACCCTAATTAGGGATTCTCAGATTTAATCTAGACCTCTCATTCTAGGTCTTTCTTGGAATTCAATCTCACCCGTCCATTCAAAATGGAATTTTCTATAAAATGTCATTTTCCTCTCACTTTTCGATTACACACACATAAGTAGACATATTATAGGCGCATTACATACTTATCATTGGCACACTTAGGCTTCTCATTAGAATTATTATTTTCATTTGATAAAATCTTAGACATTGTCATAGTCATAGGCATTTAGACATTTTCATGCAAATCCTTCAAGGCTTGTTGTAGTACTTAGACATTTGCAGATTGCTCGTGCGTCCAATCTAAGGGAAAAACACTATCTAGCAAGTAAGAAGGTGTTACAAAAGTAAATCATGGAGGTCTTCGCGATCAGGTATAATCATTCTTTCATTCGCTTCCATTGTATTTTGTAATTACTTTGGGTTTATTGTCATTTATGGTTTATATCCTTTATTGATCTAACCAAAATCCAAAAATTTACCCTCAGTTACATTGGTGAACCCGACTCCGTTTTTCTGGTTGTTTTCGTATGGTTTTTTTATGTTTTTTGCTGTTTTGCAGGTACAGGTACAGAGCGACACAACCGCTTTTTTTTTTAAATCATGACGCATCTGATGCGTCACGACACATCTAACACAACAAAAGCCGCAATCGCTCTGTTGCGACGCAATCGACATCGGGAAAGGCGCATTTGAAGCATTGGAACGCATCTGATACGCAGAGCGACGCAATCGTCTGGTAAAGTTTTCTGTCATTTTGCATTCAATTTTTTGCTGTTTTCTGCATTTCTTTTATCCTGTTTATTTCCTGCATTCTGCCTAGCATATGATTTCTGTTACTAATCGAGATTTGCAACTTGTTGGCGGTTACTCTTCGTGGGTTGAAGAAAAATGATAAAACTACTAACAGATTGTCTTGTAGGTTCGATTGTCAAAGGCCAAATACTAAAACAATGTGTTTGCATTTTTTTGTAGTGTAACATTTTTTTGTTTTTGGTGCAATTAAAACGAACCTATGTTTTATGTGTTTGAATGTGTTTTCAAAGCGGTAGGGGAGTATGCTCTCACCTTGTGAAAACTTGGTGATAAAAAACCCAGACCTGTTTTTATCTATTCTTACCCATGATTTGGTATATCAAAGTATCCTCTCCCCTCGCGCTTTTGAGCGATCTTGGGTGTAAGAGAAATGGTTACCGACTCTAGAAATTGGGCCTACCTGGGGATTTCATCACCCCAACGCGCCTCAAACCGGCAATGGAGCTAAAGCCAAGCTACCCCTGACCGGTATATAAATGTAAATCTTAAGGGAAAACCTAAGATTGCGAGTGCGGATGTGTCATACGGACGGAGTTGTACTCCCTTAAACCCTGTTGAACTTAACCTCTTCAGGCTGGAGTGCCACCTTAATGGTGATTAATCTCTTGCCCCATGTATGGCCACTCGAACGGGAGTCCTGAACTAAAAAATTTTGTATAGAAAGCCAAAAACCCTCTATTTGCTAGCGCAGCACCGGTCGGTGTGAAGGCATCCACACTTTTGCAGTTTGTAGTAGAGGTGATCAGTTCGCCATGGGAGTTTCATGGGGGTTGGAAGCTTGGTTGGCCTGAGAAGAGAGTGCACTCTAAGGGGGAGCCTGTGCAGCCAAGCTTCTGAATTCACACGCTACAGATATGCGGTTGGGGAAACCCACGTGGAATCTAGCAAATACTGTCATGGCCTAACCTAGGATTGTGCTTATCTGATGTGTGATTGGTTACTTTCAAAACACTATTTTTGTCAAGTGCTTTCTGGTTTCATCATAGTTCTAAACAAAATGCTCAATATCAAATAGATCAAACTTGCCATCAAAACGACAAGCAAATCATCTTTACACAAAACTGTGTCGCATCTATTGAACTGCAATCAATTTTTTGCACCGCAATTTCTTTGTTAAACCACATTTGATAGTTAAAAAGCTGCATCTGTAGGCGTCACGATGCATTTGAACACTTCAGAGCCGCATATGAAAAACCGAGATGCAACTAACTGTCATTGAGTCACATCTGATAAACTAAGTCGCATTTGTCTATTTTTGAGTCGCATTTGTTGAACTTGAGCCGCAATCGCAAAACCCCAATGCAACTGACACCTCAAACGATGCATTTGCCTGTCACACTTTAAAAATTCATACAAAGTTAAATCTGAAGTCTTCATCTTGTCAATCATTTGTCAAACACTGTTTCCAAGAAGATTCTGTCAGAAACCAAACTTGAAATTGCTCAAAGTCTTGACCATTAGTTTGCATTCATCACCATAGGTTTCATCCTTCATTATTTTTAGTTACATACATTCGATATTAGGTTGTCCCTAGGTTCACATTTTGCATACTTAGGATTAGGCAAATCTCAGCACAATTTGCAACATCATTGCTTTTGAAATTAGGCTCTTTTGGACTAAGTTATCAAAGCCCTTTTAGTCATTGTCCTCTTTTGTGATATTTTCCAACTCAAAAGTCTAGTTGGGAAAATTCACTAGTCATTTCGACCTTGTCACCTTTTCATTTTCAACAAAGTCCTCTAGTAACCAAAATTGAAAACAAAGGTTGTGCTTAGAAGTGCTTAGGTACCCTTATCTTAAATTGCATTTTAGGTCTTCACATTGCATATCCTATTCACAAAAATCCAAAAAAATTAGTCATCCTAGTCATCATTTTGAACTTAGATCTCGCATAATATCATCATTATTAGTTGTCATTCCCATTTGAGCAATCTCATTTATGGTGGAAACTAGACTCCAAAAACAATGACAAATGGAAAACTTTCGACAAGACCCCACTTCCACTGTTGATAATCCTACAAATGACCCAAACTTGACCTTTTACGATCCATTTTCCAATTCAAACAATCCACCTCCAATGACAACGCAATCCTCATCAAACGGTCCATTTGAACTTTACTTGTGAAAAGACCAATATGGTCAAATACTTGAGGAAAACTTAGAGGCAATAGCACAAGACCCAGAGGCCTCTCACTTCATTGAAACAATGGTCCATCATGACAGAGACAGATTCTTGGCTTTACTCTTGAGTGAAGGAGCCAAATTACCTCAAGGATTTGACATTAACACGATAAATTTGACACTTCCTGACCCTAATAACAACAACGCACATAACATGTCACATAGTGGTCAACTTTCAAATAGTACGAGCAATACTTCCTTTGCCGCCACAATGACAGTACATGCTACCTCCAACATCCCAAACACCTCCAACACCATAAATACCATGACAGTAAAAGCCATGGGGGCATCATCAAGTCACAACAATCCCCCCTTGACAGCTACATCTACTACCATGAGCACAACTTCGACATATCCGCTCAGTGGTATTTCACAAAATCCTTCGGGAGGAGGCATAGGACGTATCTTTATCCAAGGACAACAACAAAACATTAACACGACAACACAGTCAAATGTCATTGCCTCCCAAGGTACAAACACAAACATTCCTCTTAGGCAAACTCAACAATTTACATAAGGTGGCCAAATAACACAACCCATGGCACCATTAACACATCATAACATTCATGGTCATCATATCCCCCAAATAACGACACACATGACTGGGGGACACATCCCAACCTACTCATCCCACGTTCATACTCACCAACATACACCCAATCATAATTTCCAATATCAACAACATGCCAATCCGCACACATCATACCTGTCACAACAATCCATATCACCACAATACACCAATATTCATGCACAACAAATAGGAACACATGGTGTACCAGGCAATCCAATGTACAGAAACATAAATGACCCTATT
>VDFB02271358.1:100557944-100622081 GCA_007258455.2 Sequoia sempervirens | reverse complement strand
AAGACAAACCCCATTGAGCATGTTCGCAAATTTGCAACCAATTGTATGGACATCGCCTATGAACAAACATACTTGATGAGACTTTTTTCTAAAAGTCTGGCTAGTCCTGCCCTTGAATAGTTTTCCACACAAAAGGATATCCAAACATGGGATAGCTTTAAAATAAAATTCATAAAAAATTACGTGTACAACATTGACATGGATACCTCTATCACTAGCTTGTGCAATCTCACGCAAGAGGATGCTGGTGAGACTTTCATCCCATTCTTTTAGAAATGGAGAAGTCTAGCTAGTAGATGTCATATTGATATACCCGAAAGGGAAAAGGTCGACATGTTCGTGCAAACACTTCTTGGGCCCCTAAAATATGCATTGCAAGTACATTGTTGCACAAATTTCACAGACTTAGTTGAAAAAGGGGTCCAAATTGAGAAAGCCCTTATCGCAAAGGGAGAACTAAGATACGGTCCCAAATCCACAAATGTCAATCCAACCACTGACAAGAATAAATACTGGGTAAAAAATAAACACGTTACAAATGACGGTGTCGTTGACGCCAAGACTGCAAACATTGTAGGTCCTGTACTGGCCTTAAAAGGGGTTCAACAACAAAGCAAATGAACAATGACATCAACACCCCCTCCCAATGTTCCTTTAAACAACCAAAGTGGTCAAAACAATCAGGGACAATACCATCAAATGAGACAATTTCCTAGGGGTCGCACATACACTCCTTTGGGTGAACCCATTGAAGAAGTCCTTAACAAATGTCTCCAGAATGGGGTCATTACACTCCAAGAACCAAAATCATATGACCCAGGACAATTCAAACCAGCATGGTGGAATGACAATGCATTTTTTGAATACCATTGAGGAAAAGGAAATACAACCTCTAACTGTCGACAATTGAAAAACCTAATACAAGATCTTATTGAAAGTCGCGTCATTGAAGTAGGTGGATCTCAATTTGCCTCCAATTCAGATCATACTATCCATAAGAATCCACTGCAGGACCATGGTTCTCATAAGGCTTCCACGTCAGGTCCACAGATGCACAATAACCAAGCTAACTTCGCCCGAGTCAAGTACAACTATTCTAGTGGACCTATTATAAACATTGTCCGAACTGATGATGAATACATCAATACCATTATGGTCAAGAGAGCACCCCAATGTAATGCTACTACTCGCAGTGGAAAGGTCACTATAGTTGGTCCACCTCCCGCTAGACAAGCCAAAATCACCATACCAGGCCCATCTGCTAAACAGACACAACCTGCCCCATCTGCTAAACAGTCACAACCTATCCCGACCATAAAACAGTGGAAACCCAAAAGTCAGTTCAACCTCATTGACGAGCTAGGAAAGACTCCCGCGCAAATCTTTATACTCGAGCTGCTTTGTATCTCTTCTACGCACAAAGAGATCCTAGATAAAACCTTGCTAGAATCGTCGGTCCCCAAGGACATCGATGTCAATCAATTTGAAACCATGGTGGGATATCTCACTACGCCTCACCACATCACCTTTTCGGATCAAGATTACTCATCACCTAAAACCAACCACAATAATGTATTACACATAGAAACTTTTGTCCACAAGCACAAAGTTAGACAGGTTTTAGTAGATGGTGGAGCAGGATTGAACATATGCTCCCTCAAACTGGTTAAGGCTCTCGGGTTCTCTGATGTGTGCGTAGACCCAATGAAAAGTATAGTGATCAAAGCATACGATGATGAGGAACACTCTTCACATGGCGTTATTTCTCTCCCTATCAGAGTGGGACTAGTCATTGTGGACACGACTTGCTAGGTCCTAGATTTGGAACTACCATATAACATCTTGCTAGGCCGTCCATGGATTCATGCCTTAAAAGTCGTTCCGTCCACATATCACCAATGTCTAAAGTTTCCATTTGACGACATAAAAATAACCATATATGGAGACCCCGACCCTTTCCAATATTGTACAAACTTAAGGGATATCTCTGAAAACTGAGTACCTATTAACCAAGAAGCACCTGGCTCCTCGTCATCCAAATACGTTGACCCATCCACACTCATGCCATCTTCCACATCCGCTCCATCCACGTCTTCCGCCATACCACCACCTTCCACTAGCCCTAAGACTGAATCCACTATCAAAATCCAGGACCTTGGCTGCAAAGAATTCAAACTGCACATAGCATATAGCATAACAACAATGCCTAGATCTCCAAAGGACTATGGTTGGCCATGTTTCAGAATGGAACCTCAGGAAACTTTCAAAGTTCCACCGAAAATAGTTTTTATGAAGTGGGGAGACATGAGTAAGGAAGACCTTACTGACATTACAGGATGGATCATAAGGATACTATCACACTACCCCCGTTACCAATTCAAAAATATGGCAAAGGTTATGACATCATGAAGCCTAAAGGATACGATGGTACTAGTGGCCTAGGAAGAAATAAAACTAGCTGAAGGGAACCCATAAAAACTTTTCAAATTCTGAAGTATCTTGGATTAGGGTTTGGATCACCCGACAATGATGATCGACGTACCTCTGGACTTTCAAATAAGCGAGTACATGCTTTGGATAGTGTCGAGACTACTAGGGAAACCCTCACCGAAACAGACTCCCAAGAATGGGAATTTGGCTCAAAACGATCCCTAAGTGACTATTGTCTTGATGATTTGTTTGTCGAACCAGGGGAACTGACCTCTGAACAACAGTTTTGGCAAACATTCAAAATTTAATAGGCTCCAAATAGTCAAAGTCCCATTGCCACTTCCCATGACGTCCAACACCCGTCATCTGAACCCCCTCAGTCCAATCCATCCGAAATATCAGACGACATTGACAACCTGGGCTCTAAAACCTTCACTCCTTATTTTGACAACGAATATGACACTAGTGAAGGAGAATATTGGATAGAGTCCGATGTAGAGCTGGATGATGATAATCTCATCTACAAGATCACTAAATTCATCTGCATGCTGTCTGCATCCTCACCTCCATTCACCAACATTGACGATGGCATTTCCTTAGTTTACCCTGAGCTAGTCGATTGGGACCAACAAGGACCGCCAGCCCTGGATACATTTCAAAATGATGAGGCAATTGCTGAATTTATGGGATTACGAGAAGGCATACCTAGTGGGGACCACAAATCAGGATTCACCATTGATTTAGACTACACGACATACTTCGGCGAGATTGATCCGTCCTCTAGTCACAAAAGTAAAAATAAGAATAAAATAAAAAATGAAACATCTATAGGTGAAAAACGAAAGGCACCTCTTGATGATAAAATAGTAAAAATAAAGGACATATCTGTGGGTGAAAACCTCTCTGAGGCGCCCAAAGATGGAGGACTGGACTTTCTCCCCGTGCAACAGGAGAAATCGGCTATGCTTATTGAAGACACAATAGAGGATAACATATCAACTACAGAAGATCCCAAGATGGTCCTCTTTGCTGCATCATTGACTGAAGATGAGAGACCAGAATTTCATAAATTCTTTGCAGAACGAAAAATCAACTTCACATGGTCCTATGCTGACATGCCAGGATTGGACCCAGAATTAGTTCTGCACCATCTCCCGCTATTACCTAATGCTAAACCAGTCAAGCAGAAGTGCAAAATGCACCCTCAAGTTGCTCTATTGGTCAAGGCCGAGTTAAAGAAATTACTAGACGCTGGATTCATATGGTCCATTGATTACGCTGAATGGATTTCTAACCTGGTGTCAGTGTCAAAACCAAATGGGCTGATCCACGTATGTACAGACTTTCGAGACCTAAATAAAGCATGCCCAAAGGATGACTTTCCTTTGCCAAACATTGACATCATAGTTGACCTCACCGTAGGATATGAGATGCTATCCCTCATGGATGGTTTCTCCGGCTATAATCAAATCCGCATTGCTCCTGAAGACCAGCACAAAACGACATTTACTTTCGTGATCCCATAATAGTGGTTTACAATTTTTGGCCAAATTGGACACTGAAATTATTATTTTTAACTAAATCTTCACATTCAGGCACCTATAGTGGCTAAACTGTGAGGAATTTGAAGATGGTCCAAACTAGAGTCTCATCAAATTTTGTCTCTAGATTTTAAAAATATTTTTTTCAAAATTTTTGGAATCAAATTGCATTTCTTTTTCCATCTCCCACGAAAATTGATTTTTTTCGAAAACAACATTTTTAAAAAGGACGCTAATCGATAACGCATAACTTTTTCCATGAAGGATAAAATTCTAATTCTTCAAATTTAGATTTGTAACTCTAATATCTAGTGCTTCCACTTGGTTAGATAGTTTTTATTGAATATTTTTTCCTTAATCAAGTTTCAAAGTCAAACTAATTGGTAATTCAATGCGAACCAGATAACGTGCGAATTTTTGTATATTCAAAATTTAATTTAATTTTTGTTGGATCAAGGACTTCAATATCTGGTGTACTCATATTTTTAATTTTTTTTTTTTGATAATCTTCTATTTTTCCACATGTGAAGAACAAAGAAATTCATTTTCATGAAAACCCTATGTTTAATAAAACTTAAAAACAAAATACATAACAAAACCAAAACATAATATTAAAATTATATTCATTGGATATCTTGTTCTAAGGAATACCATAATCATTTGAAATAAATTTTAAATGAATTCATTTGATCCCAAAAGCTAAATCAAAAGTGATTTTTATCAGCATTTTGATAGGTGTAAAGGAGACGCATTTATAGGTATGGTTTAAAACTAGCGAGGTTCTATCCAAGGGGGTTTGATCTAAGGTGATTTGATCAAACCCTCTTTAATTGGAATCCTTAAAATGGAACTTTTTAAGGCTTAAGTCATTATATTTTCTAAACATATGTGATTTCAGCTAAAATTCGTTCCTCTTAGAAATTGTAAACCACTATTATGACAACACCCAGTTTGTCCATGGGGTACATATTGTTGGAATGTCATGCCATTTGGTCTCAAAAATGCAGGTGCCACATACCAAAGGGCTATGACCACAATCTTCCATGACATGATGCACAAAATAATGGAAGATTATGTAGATGACCTATTGGCCAAATCAATAACCAAGAAAGATCATCTGAAGGTACTCGACACAATTTTCAAGAGACTTGAAGAGTACAAAGTCCAGCTAAATCCTAAGAAGTGTGTTTTCGGGGTCACATCAAGAAAACTCTTGGGATACATAGTTTCCCAAAGAGGCATAGAGGTTGATCCAGCAAAGGTCAAAGCTATCATAGACATGCCTCCACCCAGAGGAATCAGTGAACTAAGAACTCTACAAGGCAGAGTACAATCTATTTGGCGTTTCATAGCCCAATTGGCAGATAAGTGTCACCCATTCTAGTATCTGTTGCGCAAGGGTATCCCCGTTGTATGGGCAGATAAATGTCAAGAAGCCTTTTAGAAAATCAAAGATTATCTATTGTCAACACCAGTCCTCATGCCTCCAATTCATGGAAAGCCATTGATCCTATACATTTCAACTACTAGTTCAGCACTGGGGGCATTACTAGCACAAAATGATCATGAAGGAACATAATGAGCCATCTATTACATCAGCCACACACTGATAGGGTATGAGTTGAACTATACAAATATTGAATGGGCATGCCTTGCTATTATCTTTGCATCCCAAAAACTAAGACACTATATGCTTAGTCACCAAACACAGCTGGTCACCAAGATTGATCCACTAAAATATCTCTTAAGTCGGGCGGCATTAACAGGCCGGTTGGCAAAATGGATCATGATACTAAGCTAGTATGACATATAATATGTCGAGCGTAAGGCAAAAAAAGGACAGGTAATAGCAAATCAATTGGCAGATGCACCGATTCAAGTCACTCATCCACTATTAACTGATTTTCCTGATGAGTCCATTTTTCATGTGGAACTAGCAGTACCATGGAAGCTATATTTTGATGGGCCTCATACTGGTCATGGCTCAGGCGCTGGTATCTTGTTCATCACACCACAGGGGGATTCAATTCCTAAGGCATTCTGAATCACTTTCCCTTGTACAAATAACATTGCCGAATATGAAGCACTAGTCATAGGTCTCAAAATGGCAATTAAATGGAAAATTCAAACGTTGCTTGTATTCAGGGATTCCCAGCTTGTTATCAACCAAGTGAATGATGACTACGAAACAAAGGATGAGAAGTTGTTTCCCTACAAGAGGATGGTGGATAGTTTCCTGACATGCTTCCAATTGATTGCTTTTGAACAAATCCCCAGGACACAGAATAAGGCAGCTGATGCAATGGCTACTATTGGTTCTCTCTTGGACATCCCTCAAAATGTGTCACAATTTGAATTCCTAATAGAACAAATTTTAATGCCAGCATATGATATCCCATAATCAGAAATGGTTTGCGAACTTGTTGGTCCCAACTCTCCCTGGTATCAATATATTTACGACTACCTAAAGTCTCAAACCCTTCCACTGAACCTATCCAATAACCAAAGGAAGTCCTTCATATGAAAATCTGCAAAGTATGCCATCGTCAGTGACACCCTGTACTGCTATAGTTTTGATGACACCTTCCTTAGATGTCTCGACACCAATGAAGTGCGTATGACCTTACACGAAGTGCATGACGGTATATGCGGATCTCATTCGAGTGGTCCTACTCTAGCTAAGAAAGTAACAAGACTTGGGTATTATTGGCCAACAATTGAAAAGGATGCAATTGAATATGTGAGGACTTGTTGCAAATGTCAAATTCACAACGATTTGATCCATGCTCCAGCACAGGAACTTCGACCAATCACTTCTCCTTGGCCCTTCGCTCAATGGGGACTTGACCTCGTGGGTAAAATTCATCCAACCTCCTCCAACGGCCACAAATTCATTATCACTGCCACTAAGTATTTTATGAAGTGGATTGAAGCCATCCCATTGACATATATTACTGGAAAACAAATATCGAAGTTCATCCTTAACTACATCATTTGCCAGTATGGCCTCCTACAATCCATCATCACTGACAACAGACGTCTATTTAAAAACCAAGACGTTCGGGAGTTATGTGAGTGATTTCACATTCAACACCATTTTTCATCTCCCTACTACCCACAAGGAAACGGTCAAGCTAAGGCATCCAATAAAACCATTGTCAAAATCCTCAAAAAGACTGTCAACGACGCTGGCCGTGACTGGCACATACAACTCAACCCTGCTTTGTGGGCTTATCGAACTAGCATTCGTATGCCTACAAGAGCCACTCTATTTGCCCTAGTCTTTGGCGCTAAGGCCATCTTACCCATTGAGGTTGAAATTCCTTCATTACGAGTCTCCCTGAAGGGTCTAACTAATGAAGAGGAGTATCGACAATCACGCTTGCACGAGCTGGAAATGCTGGAAGAATGAAGGAAAAATTCACTGAACCATCTCCAAGCATATCAGAACCGTCTTTGTCGCAGCTACAATAAGAAGGTTATGGTCAGACAGTTTGACATTGGTGACCTAGTTCTCATGCAGAACCCCAAGAACCAAGCCGACAGAGAAAAGCCAGGAAAGTTTGAACCAAACTGGTTGGGTCCCTACATTATCATATCTTGTTTCAGTTCTGGAGCTTATCAACTGGCCACACTAGATGGAGAACAACTGATAGAGCCCATCAACAGTTTACATCTCCAAAGGTTCTACGCATAACATCAGACTAAGTTGGGAACCGTAAAATACAAAAAAAAAAAAAAAATTGAAAAATGATGAAAAATTGTCACCCTGATGAAATCCTGGCAAACAGGCGTCTTGGTGACACCAAAAAAATAAAAAAGCCAAAAAAATAGTAAAGAGAAAAATGATTCGTTCAATAGTGAAAACCTAGCAAATAGGCGCTTTGAACAAGTACCATGGTGAAAACCTGGCAAACAGGTGCCATGCGTAATCAATCATTGCTCTGCCATCTACTGTCACTTTGTCTGCTTTGGCCTAGGATGAAAGGTATTTCCACCATTATTACGTAAATCACCACCACACTCTACCCTACCTGTCATAGTGGATAAACGATTGACATCAAGTCCTAATGACCGTCCATCTAAGTAAACCCAGCAGCATCCCATCCATGTTCCTTAAAAATGGCTAAGTCCTAGACCTGACTAGGGGAAAAAAATTTATCATGAAATTGTAGTGGATGTCACACATGATCTTGGAAATTGGCAAAAAGTCCTGAAAAAATACCAAAAACATTGGCAAAAAGTCCTAAAAAAAGACCAAAAACATTGGCAAAAAGTCCTGAAAAGACCAAAAACATCGTAAAAAGTCCTGAAAAAAGACCAAAAACATCACAAAAAGTCCTAGAAAAAAAAGACCAAAAACATTGGCAAAAAGTCCTTAAAAAAAAGACAAAAACATTGGCAAAAAGTCTTGAAAAAAGAAAAAAACATCATAAAACGTCCTGAAGAAAACCATAAACAAAACATCAGACTGCTCGAAGAACGCGAACACATTGTCGTCTCTTGTCAAAGTCAATCATATCAATCAGTCTTTGTCATTTGTCCAAACTACGTTGTCTCTGTGCATTTGCTACGTAGGCAAGACTCACATTTGAGTCCCCGAGACATTAGGTCAGTCCATTTAGGTTTGTCAGAATAAAATCATGATTCAAACTTCTGTCCTTTGGACAAAGTCATTGGTCATGTCGAACTACGAGGTCTCTGAGTGTATGACGTAGGCAAGGCCATCTGTCGATGAGCCCCCGATGCCGCACTAGGTCAGCCCATTAGGGTTCATGACACTACACTAGCACACACGTCAGAATATCTTCAAGATCAAGTGAATTATTTTCCAGATGGGAAAACTCCTAAAACAAAGTAAAACATTCATTTATTCAGCATGATAATCTCATCAGCAGGTCAATCATATCATCATGAAAAAATCGGCATATAGTCAAACACAGGTCAAACTCGGTCAAACCAGATCAAATCATCATAACCTGTCAAACTGTCAACTTTAGGTTAATCTTCAGATGTGTCCTTCTGAAAGATAGCCTCGGTCATTCATGCCTTAGGATGTGTTCTTCCTAGGCATCGTCACTGTCATTCGACATTTCAAGGGATCCTCTTGGCATCTAAGGATTGCTCCTCTTAAAATCAATTTTCTTCATATATGTCTTTCTGAAGAACCAACTTTGTCATCTATGCCTCAGGATGTGTCCTTCCTAGGCATCGTCATCACCACCGTCACATGGCATTTGGAGATCATTTCTCTTGGCATTCATTTTATTCAGGATGTGTCCTTCCTGAATTTGGCAAATTTTGACATTTGTTGTTTGAGCAGCATCAAAGCTTTAACAATCGGGCATCTCATCATCATTAAACATGACATCTTGGCATCAGAACAAGGGATATCCAGATGCATTTGGAAAACACTTGACAATTGTCTTTTAGTTTTTTTATCATGATATTAGTTTTTCAGCGAGATCCCACTAAGCAGGATTAAGAGAAGCAGCAATGTATTATGACGATCAACACGCATGACTACTAGTTTCTCAGCAAGATCCTGATTTTGGGATTTAGAAAAACAACAACATATCATGGTAAGGGCTCTATTTTTGTATTTTTGACAATCATGCCGCTAGTTTCTCAAGGATGTCCTGGAAATAGGATTTAGAGAAGCAATGACGTTTCATGATTTGTCTTTTTCTTCTTTTTTTTCTGCTTGTGGTTGATTATGACAAAAAGACTGGGGTAGTCACGCTCTTAGTATGAGTCATGATCATCCTTGTCTACGACTGCTTGTCTTACGTGATGGTACGACCTTGCACACCTTGATCTATGTCATATCATGGTGTTTCTTGGCCATTACAATAGTCTGCCCAATGATGATTAAGAGCAATAAATATTAATGTTCTATGATAAAGCTTTGAAAGATTTGGTCTAGGAATTCACATGAATTTTCTTCGGTCTGCTCATCTCCCCTTCTTCGGTCTGGTCATCTTCTCTCATCAGTCTCGTCATCTTCTCTCCTCCATCTCACGATGATATCTTGTGACATCCAAAAACATAAGTGCATACATGATCATATAAACATTGCATTAGGTCCATACATACATCATCCACAGCATTAAATCATATACATAATCACAAACATGGCATTAACATAATCAACAACATGACATCCATTTACTAGATACATTATGTACATCATTATCATCTCGCATAAGTAAGCATTGCATCATCATAACATCAAAATCATAAATAAGCATCATAGGACATACATGCTACATCATAAATCATACATCATACATCATACATATAATCAAAGAGCATCACATAACACATATAGGCTGCATCAAAACCATCATATAACATCATCTCAGAAATGTACAATGTCACAGGATAAAGTCAGGGGATATCCCAAAAATGGAGCTCGTAGGCTCAATAATCTATACATAGTGTGTCATAATAACAACAAAATGCCCCTAGGGTAGACTCTCATCATCCCCTCATAGTGAAGAATGTGGCGGCTGCAACTCTGAAATTGGGACTGAACCGATAGGCAGGCCTATCGCAACCTCTGTCTGCGCTACCAGTGGAACTGAGAATGAAGGTGTCATCTTCACAGTAACGAACATCTGTGATGTCACTGCTGCCAGACTCTGAGAGATAGATGGATCAATCACTAGTGGTTGTACCTATACCGACCTCTGCACTGAACCAGTTGACCCATGGCAATGACCTGAATAGTGACTCAGGGTATGCCGGCGTGAGTGATGTGACTTGTGCACTGATGTGTGCCCTATCGAGGTGGATCCTCTGATGATGGTGTAACTCCTATTTCCACTGGCACTGCCTGTCCTCAACTGTGACTGAGACAAAGTAGTTTCCCGTCGCTCCGGTGGCACTGCCTGCTTGTATAGTGTCCTATACTGCCCCAATCTCGTGCTCACTCTAGCCAACTCGCGAGCCATGTCCCCTACGGGCCCTGTGCATAAAGCTAGGAAATCTGTGCACCATTGAGCCACGTCCTGCTAGCAGATCACCGCTTGATCCCGCTCTACCCGGGCTACCTCTAGCGCTGACTACAGTGACCTGACCTACGCCATGCTGTCATCCAATCTCTGCTATAGATCGGCCACCCTCTGATCTGCCATGGCATCCTGGGGCAATCCTGAGGAGGATGGTATCTCCTCCTCTCCCTCCACCATCCGCAATCTGAGGAGTCTCTCGGCCTCATCCATAGCATCGTCCTCATCATCGTCATCCTCACCCACCTCCTCCTACTATCCTCTGACCTCCACCTCCACATCCTCATGGCTCTCCTCCTCTGCCTCCTCCTCCTATCCTCCCACCTCCATCTCCTCATGCCTCTCCTCCTCCTGTCCTCCCACACCTACATCCACCTCCTCCTCTTGTCCTCCCACTCCCACCTCCACTTCATCCTCCTCCTCCCATCTCTCCTCACCCTCTCCCTCCTGTTTGGGCTGCTCCTCTCTCTCCCCCTCCTCGCCAACCTTGGGGATAGCATCTAATGCTACCCTCGCCACACGTGGATGCACCCTCCGGACCTGTCTCTGCCCATCCTGCCATCGCCTCCGGTCGTCTTCACCATCATCCCCACCTCTGCCTCCGTCCCCACCCCTGCCTCTGTCTCTGCCATCATCCCCACCCCTGCCTCCGTCTCTGCCTCTGCCTCTCCCCCTGCCTCCATCTCTACCCCTGCCACCTCGCCTAGCCCGTGGCACACGAGGAATCACTGACCGCCTGTCAACTGGTGCTGGCCCATCTAGATCTGTCAATGGCACTAGTCTATGTGTCTGCCACCATAGATCATAATCCGCTGTGGTCCCCGGATCGGCTGCTCCGCCCCTCCATCCCCATGCTTGGGCTACTAGCCCATCAATCTGCTGCTTTGCAAAAGCCACTGGAATGGCTAGTCCCCAAGCATACTCTCTGGAAGACCTGGCGTACTCGGTTGTCCCTACAGGTACACCCTGCTACTCTTCAAACTATCTAAGGACACGTTGTGGTAAGTACATCTCAATAATCAGTGATGTCTGCACTGTCCTGCCAATCAGATACCTGTATTGACTGCAAAGGCTAAGGTGCTCGTCCTCATCATCCCATGGCTCATAGTCCCTATACGGCCTCTAGATAAATGTCACCATGGTGTCAATCCTGTGCTGCCACCAACCAGTCTCACCCATCCGAGTCTGCTATAGGGCACCCGCGTAGTAATAAGCGTACGACATCCCCTCAACCAACTGTGGTCTCTGAATACGATGGCAAAATATGGCAATGTGCTCCCAAGCCCAGATCATCATCAGGGTAGTTCCACAGGAAATACTCTCTACCCTCCTGTAGGTAACATTGTGTAGCTGATGGTAAAGTGTCCCCAGCAAACAGGGACCCCAAGCATAAACGGCCTGTCCCATCTCATGCCAACCAGAACGTCACCCCAACCAATAGGAAATCCATGTCCCTGACAGTCGGGAACCAAAATACCTACAATCAAGGTCGAAAGGAATGCATCGAAGAGACCATAATGCTCTGCCATGAACTCCCATCTGATCTCGTAACCCTAGATGCCCAGTCCTGTACCCTGATCACGGTAGTAAGCTTGAAAGGTTTGCTCTCCATGATGAGGGTCGTAGACGATCGACACTCATAGAATTCGGTAGACATCCTCTAAGGTAATGGTGGCCTCACCTGTCGGCAGGTAGAACGAACAAGTCTCTAAATGCCACTGCTCGCACAGCGCAGTCAGTAATCCCCTGTTTGCCCGAATGGCGGGCATGTAGGCAACATAGAATAAGCCAAGTCGCATCAATCGTCACCGCTCTCGCGGGCTCAACTGGTCAGCAAACTGAAATGTCATCGGTCTGCTCTCTCGTGTATAGATAGGGGCAAGCTGCCTCTGCAAAAAGTCAAACAAGTCGTCAGTACCTTTTGTAGCAACTATCAGCATTATCAAAAGTATCTAAGGTTACGCAAATATCAAAATCAACCTTAGTCAAGGTCCAAGGTAAATGCGTCGCATTATTGCAAATGCGTCTCAAAACATCAAATGCGTCGTTCTGCACATCAAATGCGGTCCAACAACGCAAATGCGTCGCATGTTGGCACTTGCATCATGAAATTTGTCAATTGCGTCACAACATGACGAATGCGTCGCACAACAACAATTGCGTTGATGAAAACAGCGAATGCGTTGCAAATTGGCGATTGCGGCATTCAACCATTCAATTGCGACTCGATAAGTCAAATTTGTCACACTATTTGGCAAATGCGGCGCAAACCAATGTTCTATCATAATTTTTTTTCGTACTTGTGTCGCGACGCATCATATACATCGAACACGAAAGCAAATGTGTCGAACTTGAACGCATATGCATCACGGAGCATTCGTTGTTTGCCCTACAAAGCTAAAATTGACACGTAAAACAAAAAAATGACAAAGTGGGACAAGGGTACATACCGCTGGCTCTGAGCCCTCTGGCCATCTGAATGTCTGTACGATCTCGCCGTGATGCTCTGTCACTGGAATCACCATCCTCGTTGCACTCCTTTTCGCTCTGGGCTCTCAAAATTTGCAATGTAAATAGTAGAAATGAATTGGCTTTTACCCCTTTGTCAACTTATTTATAAAGTCAAAATGACATTTTTCAAACAAGGTTAATATTGGAAGGTCATTTGAACAATTTTGACAACCTCGTTGAATACCTTAAACATGTCCGAATCCAAAACCGGATGCGCCATTGTTTTTCTGGTCATCAAATTGATTTATCGGGACCCTTTACAAAATTTTTTGTCGCCGACCCAAAATTTGAAAAATTTCCCAAGGGGGCAATGATACTCTGTACCTTTACTGGGGCATATCTCTCACTTGTTTTCTTTGTCACAATGTGACATGCTACATTATGACAAAGAGGGGCAAAATGTAGAGACCTAAAAATGACCTAGGCCTGCAAGCTTCTTTTTTACCACTTTCGTCCTAGCATAATTATGACATTTAATTATGTCCTTGGTCCACATTCGACTATTGATTAAATAATTCATAATTATTTAATTAATTCATGTCCTTTGATTCTTCATGATTATTAAATAAATAAATTTATTTATTTATTAAATACGTCATTAATTGTCTAAGTCTTCCCTTAATTAAATAAATTTCTTAATTTATTTAATTTCCCCTTTGTCATATATTTCTTCCTGATTATTAAATAAATAAGTTTTATTTATTTATTTAATACGTCACTAATTGTCTCAATTAAATGAATTGATTAATTTATTTAATTAATTAATCTTATTTGCTAAATTAAATAATTATCTTTAATTATTTAATTGTCAAAATTAATATTCCTCTCATTTTAAATAAATTAAATTATTTAAAATGTCATCACAATCTTAACTGACAGTTCACTTTGGTAAATAATTGGAAAATCAATTATTTATTATCTCATAAAATCTATAATTTGAATTAACTCAATTCAAAATGGAAAGTAATCTTCCAAAAATCAAGTAATCGGGCAGATTCTTGATTTTCCAAATCTGATCTTTAGTTCAATCTTTATTTTCTAATTAATTTCCTCATTTATTCTCCACCGTCGATTTGATTATCTAAGATATTATCTTGACCGTTCGATTAATGAATTTTCCCTAACCCTAATTAGGGATTCTCAGATTTAATCTAGACCTCTCATTCTAGGTCTTTCTTGGAATTCGATCTCACCCGTCCATTCAAAATGGAATTTTCTATAAAATGTCATTTTCCTCTCACTTTTCGATTACACACACACAAGTAGACATATTATAGGCGCATTACATACTTATCATTGGCACACTTAGGCTTCTCATTAGAATTATTATTTTCATTTGATCAAATCTTAGACATTGTCATAGTCATAGGCATTTAGACATTTTCATGCAAATCCTTCAAGGCTTGTTATAGGACTTAGACATTTGCAGATTGCTCGTACGTCCAATATGAGGGAAAAACACTGTCCAGCAAGTAAGAAGGTGTTACAAAAGTAAATCATGGAGGTCTTCGCGATCAGGTATAATCGTTCTTTCATTCGCTTCCATTGTATTTTGTAATTACTTTGGGTTTATTGTCATTTATGGTTTATATCCTTTATTGATCTAACCAAAATCCAGAAATTTACCCTCAATTACAATTGTTTTTCCAGTGAGGCTTGTGTTGCTAGTGAGGCAATTTGTATCCAATGAGGCTTTGCCAATGAGGCATTTTATCGAGTGGTTTTTCATCCCTATGAGGTTTTTCCACTCATGAAATACAACTATGTTATGGTGTGATTGATTTCTTCTCATTATTTTTAAGTTTTCTCAAGTATTTCATATTTAATTGTTACGATGTTACATTCAATAAATGAATGTTTGAATCATTGAAATAACTTAAGCATAAATTGGTGCAAATTGATCAAGTCAAATTGAAGATCTATGTATACTCTTTGTGATGAGTCAAGTTTGAAAGCTTTACATACATAATGATGCACTTGATAGTTGAACAATTTTGATCTTGAATTTTATAAGGGAAAAGTCTTAAAAGATTAATTCAAGTGTGTTTGAAATTTGTCATACCATTGATTCACCCCCCCTCTTAGTGGTATCAGAGCCATACCCTTGCATAAGTCTAACCAACTTTAGGGGTTCCTGGTAGTGGAGTACTATGGGAAAGTGTCATAAAGTGAATAATTTTGTTGTTGAGATTGATGATCAAGAAGGAGACTTCTTTGTGAGTGAAGATGACCCTAAACAAGAGTGTGAGGTTTATATTGAAGGTGAACTAAGATGTGCTTTAGGTGAGATAGATAAACTTATAAAGGAGTCTGTCATATAGAAAAATCAGTCTTAAATAGATTTAGAAAACTTGGTTGATTATACTGAAAAGCAAGTTGTTGATTTAAAACTCTAGCTTGAGGAAAATAAAAGAGTTTTAGAGGTCACAAAAATTTAGCTTGAAACAAAAAACAAATGTTGCACCTTAGAGGCATAAATAGTTTCCTGAAGAAAAAAGGTAGATAGTAGTGACAAGCTTGCAGATCTTTTAGGAAAATAGAAAAATTATAAGGACAAAACTGGCCTAGGTTATGAAGAAGGATAGTGTTCTAAAGTAAAAAATGCACCCAAGAAGAAGATAGGTTTGGGTCATCATGCTACTGCTCCTGAAGATCAAATAAAAGATAAATGTGTTGATGAAGATAGAAGGACAAGTAGATCCTCAAGATCCTCACCTAGTAGGCCATAACAAACATTAAAGTAAAATTACTCATAGTTCCATGGTTATTTTTTTTCATGTCATATTTTTGGTCATAGAGCTAGAGATTGTAGAGCTCATGCTAGAAGTGATTGTGAATGGAACAAAAGTTCTTGTAAACTATCAAAACAAAGTTACAATATTATATGTTATAGTTGTAACAAAGTTGGTCACTTAGAGAAATATTGTAGAGAACTTGAAAGATATGGTTATATAAGGCACAATAACATAAGTCCTTATTGTTTTCCAAGGAAAACTATAGTACTTTTTCTCTGGGCTATAATGTTATATGTTTTAGATGCAATAATCCTAGTCATTTTGCAAGGAATTATAGTACCAAGTTTGTGCAACAGGAAAAGAGAAAGAATCCATCTCCTAAGAAGAATACAAGGTTATTAACTCTTGGAGACAAGGAGAAACAAGAGAGGAAACAACCTATGAAAGTTTGGAGAAGGAAACTTGAACAAAAATCGAAAGAACCTATGCCTATGCTTTATGTACAAAAGGCATTTCCAAGTGCATAAAAAGTAGCATGAGGTAAGGGGGAGCAGATTAGAGTTTTATCTTTCAACCCCTTAAAGAAGTCCATGAATGGTCTAAGTCACAACTTGGATGATTTGGAATGATTTGCTTAGCAGAAAAGAATGTATTGATTATATATATTTTTTGAGGAACATGACCGTCCATAACAATTCACAAAGACACTATAGTGGATCAGTTCATTTTGAGGTGTGAGGATATTAATGGTGTGATCAAACTAATTTATTTTATCTTATCTCTGAATTGGAAGTATTGAGACAGGTTCTAAGTTTGGTGTAATGATGTGTCACATTCTGATAAGGTACAGATCATGTTTTCCTATCAATAGTGGTAGCAGTATAGTAGGAGATTTAATACATAGAAAGTGCAGTAGTCATATGTATTAATATGCTATCATCAATTCACTATTGGAAATTCATGTTTCAAACTTCTTCAAGGATTTGTATGTGGTAGTGTCCCAACATATATGTCAGTGATCTCAGATAAGTGTAATAGGATAGTGATATTTGATGGTGTCATAGTGAGAATATGTTGATGTGTGCAACTGATTACATGAATATATTTGGTTATTCATTTTGAAATCAGTTGTGACTATGGTGGATAGTGTGACAGTGTTGAGTACTTATCTTGTTCATGTTGAATAGTTTTTTTTTAATTTTTTTTTAATTTTTTTTAATTTTTTTATGATTAGACTATTTTGGATATAACCATCTTGGAGAATGAGATCATACTTTCATATCTGACAGTGTGTTGGGATGAAATATCATATTATGAATATTAAGAGAAATTGAATTATGGCTCTTGAGAGTGACTTCATGCTTGACAAAGAACAATGAAAATTAATCTCTATGCCTTTGTGACAACATATTATGTTTCTTGCCATATTATACATTTTGTTAGTGATACTACTGCACTAAAACCCTGTGTAATATAGTGATCTTACAAGTATGATGACAATACAAGTTTTGATGTTTTACATTCATTACAAATGTTCAAAAGATGTTATTATTTGATTGAAATAAATGCAGTTATTAGTGTGTATGAAAATGACAAGAGATGTGTTGTTTAATGTTGCTTCAAATTGGTTTGAAGGGTTCATATCTTGATGGTCATATTTTGAGTTCACAAGTTGTTCACTTGGATCATGATCAAGGTACTTGATGATATTAGAACCTTCCTTCTTTACAATGTTCTTGATCTGGGTTATGAAGTTGGGATATGAGTCACTTTTTCTTCATGATATAATATGACTAATAAAATTCTACATCCCATACCAGTTTGATAGTGGTGGTGCTCTATACTCTAACAAGACAGTAAAGTGTGTTTTTGTCAAGATTCACACTTTGTGAAAAGGAACATGTTTTGAAAAAGACAGTAGAGTTGATATATTGAATTGATATCTTTTCTTGTAGTAGTCTTATGTTGATGAACTTTAGGAGATGGAAAATTATGATGAGAAAAAGATGCCAATGATATGAAGTAGAACTTATGTGATTAGATTGGTTAGGTTTGTATCAGGAACATATGTCATGTTATCAAATGTTGCAAGCATTACTAGTATTACCTAAGTGAAGTAAGTAAAGCAAACATACAACATAATGCATGGGGATAATTTATCAGGGATAGACAGTGATAAGATTATGAGATCAATTAGTTTTATTACCACAACACAAGGGGGGTATATGAATTGTTATTATAGTATAGAGGATAATGGATGCATTAAGGTTTTTGATTTTTGACAATGAGACAATGATACATCAATGACAATAGATACTACTTAGAGTTGATGTTGACTGCATAATCTTAAATATATATCATCACAAGGAGTCATGGTACCTTTCATCAAGTTGTTATAATGCAGAAATAGTACATTTTTGGTACAAAGATATAGAGAGTCTTCATTGGAGTCTTCACTGTTCTCTAACATTGTAGGTATAGTTCATACAAAGAGTTTCAACAAACAACTATAGGTATGATCAAGGGTATACAAATAAGTGATTGTGATATGGTCAATTATAGAGTACAATTACTTTGTGTGGATGGTTGAAGGTAGACGGGATAGTGGGACAGTAGGTTGCAGTTAGAGGAATTGGTTTATGTTCATTCAAGTCATGCTTATGCTTTAGGAGTTCTTCCCTTTTCATGTATTCATTGAACTTATTAGGACTTTAGATTTAGGGGGAGCATTAGTTTTTAACTTTTCATCGCTGCATCCATTTGATCATTGGTTCTCCTTGCCTATCATTTTGTTGCTTGTTATCAATGTTATCTCTTATGATGATCATTCCTTTCATGACAGTATGTTGCAGTCCATATGGAGTTTGTAGGTGGTAGGACTTCATGAGAAGTGCATCCTGGTATTTGGAAATGTATAATATTTGGCATTACAACTTTGATTACTTTAATTCCTATCATGACTCTTTGGTTCTTTGTCATTTGGTTACTTTTGTAATGCTATAGGTTTTTACCTTGACACTACAATTTGGTTTCACGGTACATGTTGAGTTTATTGTTTTTGAAAAATTGACAATATAGTTGATACATGCTTTGCTACTATGGATTATACATATGGTATTATCATGACAAGACATTCTTAACTTCATATCTGCTTATGCCTTGATTCCTTATTTTCAGTAACAGTGTGAAACTTTGTTTGAAACATTTACTTGAATAGTGGAAGCCTTGATGTTTGGAGAAACATTTCTTGTACTAACATAATAGCGACAGGGTGTTCAACTATCAGCAATAGTACTCATAGTTTTAGGGTGAGTTTTCATGCATATTCTACACCCCTGGGTTATATTTTCAGTGTGGTGGCATCTTGGTTCAATTTCAATACTATGGTAGACTTTTATATCATTTTGTAGTGCTCTTTTTGGTTTTATCCATTCAGATCTGATGTTGTTTTGTGTCCATGTGCAAGCAGATTG
Source organism: Sequoia sempervirens (assembly GCA_007258455.2). Lineage (NCBI taxonomy): Eukaryota > Viridiplantae > Streptophyta > Pinopsida > Cupressales > Cupressaceae > Sequoia > Sequoia sempervirens. Next base: position 100,602,378 of record VDFB02271358.1, on the reverse strand, counting down.
GCGTGCTTGGGTAGGTACTTGGTGGTCTTTTGATGTTTACCCACCCCTTTAACCTTTGGCATTATTGTCAAAAGGGGGAGAAAAGTTGAGTTTCTAGGTATTATACATGGTTTTGATTTTTGCAAGGTAGCATTTAGATTTTGAATACAAGGTACATGGTTTTTAGCTTTAGTTTTTAGAATTCACATTCAGTTTTGAGAATTGTATTTTTGGTTTATTGTTGTGTTTATTTAGTGCTCATATGATGATGCATTGATAGTGCATTGGTGATCATAAAGGTCATATTTTATTACATTTTGTGACAGGTTTGACATCATGCCAAAGGGGAATTTTTTTGACCCCTTTGACATTTATTTTGGCATTGATGTCAAGGGTTATTTGTGGCATTTACAATATTGGCATGTACTCAGGTATTTTGCATATGGAATACATGGTTCAATTTTGGGTTGGTTGCATGATTGATTTGAAACATATCTACAAGTGACATACATATTTAGGTAATACATGTATTCAAGTGACATGATTCTTACATACATTTGTACAAGTTTATTGAAGACACAATTCTATTGGTATGGTCACAAAGGTAGTTTTGATATTTTTTATTGAGGCAGCATATGGGGACAACATACTTGTGGCACATTGATTTCGATAGTTGGTGATTATTGGATATCATTGTTTTCACTAAGGCAACAATAGCGATTATAGTCTTGGATTTCACTTAGAACTTGGTGCCATTGAGACTTCAACCGAAACAAGTGTTATAGTGTTGTTTTTGATACACTTGCAAAATAGACAACACATAATGACAAAGGCCGACATAATGATAATGCTTTCATTATTGCAAAATTAGTTTCAAAAGTGTTATTGCATTGAAAAAAGAAATAATGAAGTGGTTTGGTTTTGAATAAGGTTAATTTGTTAATATTAACAAAATCTTTGTCATGGGAACCTTATGGCATATACATTATAATGTTTTTATTTTTGAAAAGGCATTTGATCTGGTAGTTTATTACACATACTATAGTGTTTCAATTATTATTGAAAGGAAGGTTAGCGAGCTCATTTGTGAAGGGAACATGTTAATGTTTATCATTGCACATAGTGTCACTAGGGCATGGGGCAGAGAGGTTAGGGTTTAAAGAAATCAGAGTGTCGGTGGTGAAATGATGATGATGGTGGTATGGCAGCTGAAAAACTCTAGTTTTAGGCAGTGGATTTGTGTTTTCAACTTCACTAGTCGACTATGAAAAGATTGAAGTGTATGGAGTTGATCGTTGGTGATAAGTATCTTTATGGCAGTTATCTCCATTCAATGATACATTCAGTTATGAGTGATGTTTTTGTATATAATTTTTTTCAAAAAAAGGTTTTTGGTTGGTCGATCAAAAAGATGAAATCACTTGACCATGTTGTGTGACAGTGCATATATGGATCCTATTCTCTATTAATTTTTTTCATTTTTTGTCTTATATTGAAAGCATCGATAAGAAGTTTTGTAATAGGCATAAAATGGAATTAAGGTGCAAATTTTAGTTGGTTTATACTTTTAGATTCTTGTGTCTCCTTTGTAGTTGAGACAAAACAAGAAATTCTCTATAAAGAAACAAAGATTATACTTTGTCCTATTATTTACATTATCATGATGAGAATTGTTGTTTTTCCAATGAGGCCTGTGTTGCCAGTGAGGCTTATGTTGCTAGTGAGGCTTAGGTTGCCAATGAGGCATTTTGTAGCCAATGAGGCTTGTGTTTCCAGTGAGGCATTTTGATTAATCCAGTGAGGCATTTTATCAAGTGGATTTCCATCCCTATGAGGGTTTTCCACTCATGAAAAACAACTATATTATGGTATGATTACTTTCTTCTGATTATATTTGAGGTTTCTCAAGTATTTCACATTTAATTGTTATGATGTTACATTCAATAAATGAATGTTTGAATCATTGAAATAACATGAGCATAAATTGGTGCAAATTGATCAAGTCAAATTGAATCTCTATGCATACTCTTTGTGATGAGTCAAGTTTGAAATATTTACATACATATTGATGCACTTGATAGTTGAATTGTTCTGATCTTGCATAAATACAAGGGAAAAGTATGAAAAGATTAATTCAAGTGTGTTTGAAATTTTTCATACCACTAATTCACCCCCCTCTCAATGGTAGTTTTGTGAGTGGAATTTATTATTTTGACTTGAAGAAAATTTTCTAAAGCCATTCCAAGACCCATAAAACGTTTGTAACTAAGATTTATCTAGTTTTCTATTGCCAGTAACATAAAAAATTCCCAACAACTGTTTGTCATGACCTACAACTCCTTGGGTGCCATTGTTGGTGCTATTTTCCTTCATTTTAAATTACAAAAAATTGAGGACATCATGAAAATGTGTCTTCCATAATGTTTGGATGCTTGGGTGGGTATTTTGTAGCCTTTAAATTATTAATGTATGTTTCTCTAACCTTATAAAAATTCTCTACATCATCTCCAATGCCCATGTTTCAAACTGGGAGGTTTGGGGGTTATTTTGAATGCATAAAACATATGGTGATAACTACTTTTTTTTCTCTGAAGTAAGCCAACACCCATTTCTCATGCCTTGGGAATGATTTTAATGTTGTTTGGAAAATTCTCAAAATGCCAAGAATACTATAAACACATTTGTAGCAGTGAAAATGACCTATAGATATATTTTTGTTCATTTCTATGTATCTCAAGGCAGAAAAATATAGATCTAGATGTGAAATTTTCAACTCTGAGATACAAAATAAAATAGACAGGTTAAAATAAATTGGTTGTAGGATAACTATTTGACAAAATGTCAAACTAGTTGCCAGTTGTAGATGAAATAGATATAGATTAGTTGTTTAATTTAAATGTTAATTTACTTGCAAGGAAATAAAGGTAAAAATGAAAGACTTGTGGGTCAATTTTCTAAGTTAAAGCATGATTTTATTGTTAGTGAAGTGGGTTTTTACCAATGGGTGAAAAAATTTACTAGCAAGGGTAAAATACAATGACAAATGTGTTTTTACACACAAGTGAAAAAGTTGCACAAGAATTGAAAGGATAAAATGGATACCAAACTTCAATTATTTGAAGAGTGAAGACAAATGAAATGAAGATGAGGATTAGAATAAAGTGGAATACTCCAAAGGTAATTTCAGTTGCATATCAAGGGGTTCAAGTCTGGTATGTGTCATTAAGGGATTCAATCTAAATTTTCTTCTCTTCTTTAAAATGCAATCTCTTCTTAATTTGTAAAGGTTTTGATATCTTGGTGGCTAGGGGCTATGTATAAAATATTGTTGAATACCAATGGTGAAGGCTTGTGTCTATTAGTCATTACTCAATGGTGCCCCTCTATCTTGTAAATGTGACATATATCAATATACTGTTATGCTATTGTCCCCAATTCTGGAGTGCAATTTATTTTGAACTTAAATAATAAGGTTATTGAAATTATTAAAACACATTTGTTGTAAGAACTATTTATCTATTTTCTTTTCATTCAAGGAGTGATATAAATGCTTGTAAGAGATCACGAATATATTGCGCTTTTAGATGGATTTATAAGTAGAGTTGCATAGCAGGATTGTGTAGGTCATGTTATCACAAGGTGATAGTTTATTCAAAAGACCCTCAAGATATGTTTGGTTTTTTCATCATAAAATGCTTAATATATGACTCTGTAGTCCAAGGAAAGCACTAGTCTTGCTTGGTTTTCCTCCCCCATCATTAAAAAAATCTTTAAATTCAAAATAAAAAGTTATTTTCTATAATATTTATTATTAATTATTTTCATACTTTATACCTAAGTTTAAAGAAGATAAGCAATGAGATACCCAATTTTTATTCAAAATCTCCTTATCCATTTGTATGAAGTCATCAATCTACTAGGTTTTGCAATAAAACCTTATTTCACATCCATGTTCAACACCATATAGGGAAACCCACCTAGGTTTTGTAGAGCCTAAAGTGCATGGGAGAAAAGTGTAACATTACTCTCTCATTCATTGGCCAAAATTCTCTTTGAATCTAAGCATAAGATGTGGCACACCTTTAGGGTTCAATGATATGTAGATTTGGGAACCAATAGATTGGCGACTTTTTTGGGGAGACAAGGGAATATCCATTTAGAAAGAGTCAATGATTTTTTTAATCCAAAGTTTTGGTTCAAATATTGAATGACCTTCACACCAAAAAAAGTATTGCTAGAGATTGTTTTACAGACTTTCCAACATGTTCCTTTTCTTCATGGTATGATTTCATGGAGCAATTTGGTGAGAGAGTTGATGTGAATTCACTAATCACCAAATTTATGGATATTTAGAAATAAGAAGAGTTAGTTCTAACCTTTAATTTGAGATTTTCAAAGACAATTAAAGATATTTTAGAAAGTGGAAGACTCAATGATGCAATGTGTATGGTTATTTACTTGGGTACATTTGATGAAGAAATGAGCTATCAACTAAGAGATAAATAACTAGAAACACTTCATTAGGAATATCAAATTTCAATAGATATTGAAAATAACTCAAAATGTTTAATAATGAGAGGACATATGTCAACAAGTGAGGGTTTTCCTAGAACATCTTATGCATACATACAATATAAGTCATAAAATGAAAACTATTGTCAAGATAATTATATCTTCGTTGTTCCAATTTTTCCATCATTACAACATGCAAATCATAGTGAACTCCAAGATAAATAAGAGAAAAATGAGTCATGTTAATAAAATATCATTTTTTCAAGCATTTTTTGACCTAAAGCAGTACACAGGAGAATCACCATATGACTTGTATGCAATTTTTTTGGATAACATATTGGAAATCCCTAAAAAAATTAGACCTAAGGATTATTTATGTATTGATTTTTTTGTGAATATAAGAGTTAGGTTTGAGTTATTTAGCTAAAGAGTTGAAGCCTATTAATCTTGATCAAATATTTTATTGGATTGGGATTGTTGAAAGAACTAGAGGTGATTATGCAAGAAGTGTCATATCTCAAAATGCTAATAGCAGTTGTCCTATTGTTAGGTGTGAGCAAAGTCATGGCATAATGCATAAGGATGAGGATATTTTGGTAGAAAATGAAGATACATTTTGCAATGATAATGATGAGGTTTGTGATCAAATCATGGAAAAAAGGTGTACTAATGAAAGTTACATTTATGATGTTCTAAATGTAATACATGATGAAATAAAAGAAATACATGAAATTGCATCTTGTAACAACTTTGCTACTAAAGAATTAAAAGAATGCATAGATATCAGGTATGATGGATCATCTTGTGAGCTAAATAATTATGTTGATAATTATGGTGCTACTAATATTATATTACAACTCAACCATGATTCTAGTGAAAATATAAGTATTTACTTTGAATTTTTTGAGCATGATAAGGTATCTAGTAATGCAAATGATGATGGTAGTAAATATTTAGAATTTGGTGAATAAATTTTGCATGATTTTAAGTCTTCATCTGAGGAAATTGGAAGATAAATGTTTAAGAATTAAATGTATGAAATTTGAGCATAGTGCTAGTAGTGATAAAATTTATGAATGGTCGGTGGCTAATGATGTAAATAAAGCTAAAAGTTTCTCAATCAATTCTTCAATTGACCTTGCTAGTTTTGAAAATGTTGATGTTGAATATGAGTCCTATCTCCATAAAGGACTATATGATGATTTGAAGACTGAACCTGACCCTATCATTGAACCTGAGATGGAAATTTTTGTTATACATGAAGAGGATTTTGATGTGCATAACATTGGGAAATGTGTTGATGTTCTAAAAAAAATAAAATCTATATATGAAGCTACTAGATGATGAAATTAATGGTGATATTGAATATGATTGTTTCTTTGTAGAAATGTACATGTTTTCTTTCAATAAGGAGTGCATTGGTGTGAAAGAGAATGAAAGTGCTTGTTTAGTTGTTAAAGAACAACTTTTAGGTTATATTGAATCTTTGGCATATAGGTCAACATGCTTACCAACTAAAAGTGCACATTAAGTTACTAGTGTGTGAATTTATTTCTACCGAAAGTGTTAATTCTAAAAGTGTTAGTCTTCAAAAATTATTCATGTTTTCATATTGATACAACAAAGGATTGTATTGAATGTGATATCTATAGTAAGGATGAGAATGTTATGAATATCCTTTATGAAAATTTTAGCAATGGGCTATATTTTTAAAATTTTCAAGCCTTCCTTTGAAGCATTCTAGATGGAGTTTAGTGGCATAGAGTTATTGAGGATAATGTTTTAGGTATTCACAATGAGGGATCTATGAGAATGTTTCTAAAAGAGAGTTTATTCAGCTTGTTGTTCATGGTAACTATGCATATGATTAGTTCTCAATTGATTATGATTACTTGTATTCAAGCATGCTTTTAAAATATTTACCTTAGATTTGAAGGGTTCATATGAGTGTGAATGTCAGTTTTCTGAAACACAAGTGGAAGTAATACTCGAGTATGAACATTTTGTTTTTGTCATAAAGGATGGTTTCTGTCTAAACATGGGACAAAATCCAAATGGTGGTTTAGTGGATTTTTATGTGTTTTTATTTTTTTTGATTTGGAATTGGAATATGACTTTGATAAATCAAAGAAAGTGTAATTATATGTATTTTTTAAAAGTTTCAAATTTGGTGATGAATTGTTTGATGATGCTAATACTTAGAATGCCAACTATCAAATGGATTATGAATATTTTCAATTTTTTAGTTCAACTGGGTAGTCATTTAATGGAACATGATAGTGAAATGGATGAGGTAAAGTGTCACAGTGCTTCTGAGTATGGAATAATTGATAGGTGTGGCAAGTATGTTCTACATGGTTATGTGTTTTAGTTAATTTTGATTACAAAATTCAGATTGACAGATATAACATGGACTATCATGAATACAGTGGCATGGTAAAAAATTTCATTGGCAAGCTTAGAGATATGGTAATGAGAATTAATGGTAGTGTCAACCTTGAGGTAGTTTGTGATAATGCTTCCATATTAGGCTTGGGTAAGTCAGTGGAAAACTAAGTTTTTGATAGAGGCAAGTACCAGTTCTTCATTTTTGGGGGTCTAAGGCCACCAAATGAAGTTTGAAAGGTATGGTTTCAATGCAACACAAATGAGCAGTTACATAGCCTAATGGATTTGGCACATGCTCTACACCCTAGAGACAACTAGAATATTACTATGCTTCACTAAAGAATACATCCCCAAACAAGAGCCATTGTTAGCACCTAGAAATTTTCTTCATTTCTACTGCTTGATAACCTTTTTGTTGGTGACAAAACCTAATTTTTAGGCCACATGGTGACCAGTTGGCCTGGAACATCCAACATTAAAATTGCCCAATCTATAAATCTTCATGAAGATCTGGACAGTATAAGTTTTTGATAAATCCTAAGGATCATGCATGTTGAGTTTCATGGCTTCTGAATGAGTTTTGATACAAATTTTAATGTCACTATTTTGGTGTAGATTCGAAGGGTCCCATAAACCGTTTCAAGAAGCTCATTTTTGGAAATGACCCAGTTGTTATTTTTTTTTCAAATATCTACATCTCTATTTTTGTGGTTGCTAGAGGATTTTCAAAGCCCGAAGTAAAAAAATTAAAGCACCGTGTTAAAGGGCCTAGTTTACAAAAGAAGTGCAAAAATTTAGATTTTTGTGCAATTTTTAGAAGTTTCACAATGATCTAAATGATTAATAATGGTTTACTACAAATTTTAAAGGCCTCTAGAGGTCAATTATGCCCATGGCATCAGTTTAGTCATTTGGCCTGCGAAGAAATTTGAAATCCTAAAGTCTACTATGTTTTTAGATTTGTAAATATTTTAATATTTTAATGTTTAAATAATGTGGGGAGGGGACTAAAATATTTGAAAATAAGTTATAAAACCTTAGGAAATGATTTTTTCCTTGAGGAGGCTTGTGAAAGTGTAGGTAGCAAGTTTTGGATTGTTTCATCAGTGCCATTATTTTCCTATCACGTGCAAATGGTACTGAGGCAGTTTTGGGGTTGTTTTGTGAGTGGAATTTATTGATTTGACTTGAATAAAATTGACTGAATCCATTCCAACGATCTAGTAACATTTGTAACTGAGATTTATGTAGATTTGTTCTTCCATTTTTTGAAAGAATGAAGAAGGAACCCTTTGATGTGTTTTCATTGATGCCAACATTATTTGTTGATAGTTTTGTCTAATCTGACTCATTTTTTAAGATTGGCTTACGAGATTATAGTATGTTATTATTTACTATTAGGTGCATCTATGACAATATTTCAGCTATTTTGGGTAAACGGACTGAAATTTAAAGGTAACAAAAGTTTGACATACATTTTTTAGCTTTATACGGTGTAAATGGGTATGTTTAATCTAGTCCACATTTATTTGATATTTTGATTCAGACTCTACAATTTTTTCTATTGGATACTTGGGCAACATGAAAGGTTGTCCATCAAACCATTCTATCATAATGTAGGAGTAAGTGGGGAACTAAATATACCAGCCTCCCATTGGTCTAATGACACTTTGTGCCTCCAAGGACAATCTTTTGGCTTTATCACCTTCCATCGTTCTGACCGGCTTCATGGAGATCAAATCATTAACTCTCTTGTAATTCTCTTTATATCTATGGATAGCGATCTAGGGTAAATGAGCATATATCAAATTGTTTCTGACTTTCTTGCCTAGAGTACCAATCTTTTTCAACCCTTGTTTGCTTGCCCTCATGGCATAGGAATAAATCACATATGAAGACACATAGAAACATCTGGTTTTGGGGAATTCCATTATATATTCATATAATTTGTCACTAATAAACTTTCCCCAATGCATTTGCACGGGATTTTCCATTAGTCTGGATATTATTACAAACATCCAAGGTTCTAATTTACTAGAATCTCCTAAACTAGTCGTCCTGCTCAGTAGAATTATAATATCTTGAATTTCTTGGTTGAACATAGACCTTTGAATTACTTTGGTTTGTGGTGTAATTGACTCTTGGCACCATTGGGTACTCATAATTTCTTTGTTGCGAGCTTCAACATTCTGATATGTTTTGGCCTTTGCTTGCATGTCAACATTATACATCTAGGTCAAAAAAGGAGGCCCAAATGTGTATGTAATTCCTTTCTGTGAGAGGTTTGCATAGATTCAACCCTCTTTTTCAACCACTATTTTATCTGGGTTATAATAATTCATGCATTGCATAACCAATTCAGGGGCCTCTATTGCTAGCAGAAACCCTCTTGCTAAAAGTAACCCATTTTCTATAACATTTCTAGCACATTAAGAATCATTTTCCCATCATACCTAAGTGCGAATCTCGACATCAGAATTCTACCCCATATGAGTATCTGTAACTACCACATTGATTGGTATGGCTTGTGAATTGCAATATTTAAATTCATCTTCTACCCTTACATCAAAAGTACTCATTTTCGATGGTGTGTTCTAGTTCTAGTTGATAAGGACAATATTTACATAATGGAACTCCAAAACCCTTGGTAGCTTTGTTCTTAGTTTCTAAAAATCTACCTCTCCTTGTGCACCAATATTATTTTTTTCTTTCAAAGTCCTTTGCAAATTTGCAGCATGACACAAAGTGGAGTGTTAGAAAAACAATTGCATGCTTAAGGTGGTGCCAAGTACATGGGAGTAGTTTTCCACCTTCATTAATTACATGTTATAATGCATTAATTCCTCAAATAAAGGTGAAATCATTACAAATTAGGGTTCAGATTACAAACGCCTAGATTTCTGTGCAGCTCACTACTAGAGGAGAAGGACAACACAATGATCATACATGACACTCTGGTGTCACTCTCATCTTTTGCAAGGAATAATCCATTGAAGATACATGATTGATTTGAGATCACTAAGATTAGAACCTCTGGTATCAACTTTTGGAAGAAATATAGGATCTAGGGCATTTACTTCCAAGCTTCAAAGAAAACTAGAACAAAAAAGAAAGACCGGGAACCAGGTTCAAGAGAGATTACAACATTTCAAAAAAAACTCTCCAATTTCCAAGTTCTAAATAAAAGGAATGAAATAAAACTACAAGAATCCGATATAGGAAAAATATATCATTGGGATTGACACTTCCAGTGGATGACTTACCAGGAAGAGCTAGGACCAATTGAAGATACAATTCACTCTAATGCAACTGCACAACTCTGGGACTCTGGTTTCTAGTAATATGTTAAACTTCATGACAAGACCAAAAAACTAAATCTAGGAAAGAAATAAGAATAAAACAAGGACCAAGAAAAATTGAAAATGAGACCAGTAACTAACCAAGCCGCAAAACGATGCCAAAGAAAATGAAAGTGAAAGGGAATAGGAAAAAAAAAGAAAGGGGGTCCACATTTTTCCAAAGAGAAAAATGGGGCATGTTGTGAATGAGACCACACAACAAACCTATCCCACAGATTTTAGTACCAGTATCATCTCCAAACATAACCAAGCCTCTATCATATTTTTCAAGCTTAACAAACTTGTTTTTATCACTAGTCATGTGATGTGAACAACCACTATCAACTACCCAATAATTTTTCTCTTGTTTAGCATGTAGGGCAGAGATAACTATACCTTCATTTTCTCCTTCTTTGTAGGGATTTCCTTTACCTATATTTTAGAATTAGCAGAAGTAGGTTCATCCTTAATTTCCAAGAACAAGCATTCATTGTCATTTGGATCTTCATATTTAGAATCATCATCAAATATTCTAGCATTCTCATTCACATGCTAATCTATGTTAATCTTATTTCCTTTCTTTTCCTTCTCATATATTTTTTAATTCCTTTTAGCTCTTTCCGGATACTTTGCAACATAATGACCTATTTCTCCACAACTAAATCATTTAAAGGGAAACTTACCTTCATACTTACCGGAGCCTTTCCTCATTTTTCTTACAAAGTTACCTTTTATTTCATCAAAGTTTTCTTCATCTGGATCTTTAGATTTTATAGCTTTAAAAGCAATCTCTAATTTGCTTCCATTCCTTAGACTCGGATTCCTCATCTCATAAGATGAAAAAAATCCTAATAGTAGATCCTTAGTATAGGTCTTATAATCTATAGCTTTCTCAATAGCACTCACCTTCTCGCTATAAGCATCAAGAAGAGTTTTGAGAATCTTCTTTACAATCTTGGTTTCATCTATAGTAGCACCAAGTCCTTGCATTCTGGCCACTATCTCATCCAATCTCTATGCATAGGCTTTAACATTTTCAATCTGAGACATGTGTAGAAGATCAAACTGTGTCTCCAAATTTTGTAATCTCACTTATTTAACTCTTTCATCACCATCATGCACTCTTTCCAAAGAATCCTAGACTTCCTTAGCCATCTTCAATTTTTGAACCTTAATTAACTCAAAATATACCTGACTATTCTTCAAGATGTATTTTTCCTTATTGTTTGCTTCATGTTCTTTGATTTCTTCAAGTGTACTCAAACCATTAGCAGGAGGAGTGTAAGGATTCTTGTAAGCTTTTTCCACATCATATCCACAATACTCCAAATATTCTTCCATCAATACTTTCCAAATACCATAATTAGTTCCATCGAACCTTAGATAAACATAAAATATTTTTCTAGCCATCCTAGACCTTCCTCAAGACATTAAGCTCTTCACCAAGGAACCTTTCTCTAATACCAATTGTTGAATAGGACAAATGAGAGGGGGTGAATCAGTTGTCACAACATTAAACCTTTAATTCAATCACCAGAACTAAATATTAATACTACTTAAATGATTAATCATCAAGTGCTAATGAAAAAACTTAAATCAAACACATAAACACAATAACACCATATTTATGTGGAAACCAAATAAGGGAAAAACAACGGTGAGGATTAACTCACACTATAGAGAATATCAAAACCGATTACAAAAGGCTCACTGCCTGGAATATGACTCACTGCCTAAAATAAGGACTCACTATCTGGAACAAGGACACACTGTCCAACAGGGATACAACCTAGAGGGATCACTACCATAGAGAAAGAAAGAAGAAAAAGAGGACTTGTTACAGAGAGACTACAATCCCAATGCAACAAAGTATTCCACCATAATTACTTGCACACATGCATGAATGATAGAGTTCACTGTCTGCTCACTGCATCCAAAAACTCAACATTAAGCTTCTCACTAATCTACCTCACTCGCACCACACATGCACTCACTGAATAGAATCAATGTCGCATAAAATTGTACTTCCTCTTTTCTCTTTTCACACTTCTTCTTCGATCTTGTCTCTTTCTTTACCATTAACTCATCTTGCATTTATATCATCTTCAACTTTGAAAAATATCCAAAGTCAACCATCCAAATTTAAATTAGGTCAGTGCCAAAACATTCTAGGGTGGAATTAGAATGAGGGAAACCAAAACAAACACTTCATAATGACCCAAGTAGATCCAACATGCTTCATCAATCTCAAAAGTAGTATTTCACACAAGGTCGGCCAAACCAGTGTAAAACACATAGAACCATTAAGAACAACCTTCCAAATGCCAAAACTATCTTCAATGGAATCAGGGCAACACAACTCTAGAACTACAAGTCATAATACTTCATCAAAGAGAAATCCAGACTAAAAATATCTCTTTTAGACCTCAATTAGAACCATAGAAAAAAGCATAGTTCACAACTAGTGAACACAACTTGCACTATACAAAGAATCAACAACCAAATATATAGATATAACATCTAATAATAACCATGAACAACATATCTAAACTACACAACCATAAGATTAAATCGGGACCAAAACTTGGAGCAACCACTGAACATCTACAACATATCTTCATTACAATTTTCTCAATATCCTTGACATATACAGTCAACAACAACTAGTAGATAACCAGTTGACTAGTTGACATCAATTACAACACCTTCAATATATTCATTCTTGTAACATGATTTATATTGCCTCTAGCAATAAGAACCAAGATTCAAAAATTGAAGACATAGGAGCTATTGATACAAAAGAAATTCTTGATAATATTCCTCTAGATACAGATGAACCCATTCAATAATTTTCTAAAGATGAGGATGTTGTTCAAACCAAAAAGGAAACTATAAAAGATGATACTTTTGTTCCTTTGGTAACTCAGGAGACTACAAATCAATGTCACCCAGAGACCCTTGTCCCTTCGATAGATAAAGATAAAAACAACGATGAAGGTGAGAAGCATGATAAGCCAAGGAATGAGGATGAAGAGAATCAGTAAGAAGTGAATGATGGTGAAAAGGAAGAAGATAAAATTAAAAATAAGGAGAAAGGAAAGAAGGAAAAGGATTAAGGAGACAAAAACAAATACAAAGACAAGATTTCTAGTGAGGAAGATGAAAAGGTAGAATAATAAGAGAAGTTTGATACCAGAAAGAATGAAGAAGTTGAGAAGTCTAAGGATTTACCCAAGACCTTTTGTGAATCCTCCTCTAAGAATCCTTTTAGATTACTGTCTAAACAATTAAAGGTTCAACCATTTGTTTCTTCTCATATGTTGCAGCTTCCCATGCAATAGTGTAATGTTGATCTAGGTAAGATATCTCTTATACACAAATTGCAATTGAGTGATGTGTTTAGTGCATCAACATGAAAATAAATGATTGAAACACATCAAAAAAGTAGTTAATTGATAGATGAGGTAGTGAAAGTGTTGCAAGAGATCATCCCAAGAACTAATGTTGACACATCTTTTCCTTGGTGGAGAATTTCAAATAGTTGTTTTATTCCTTTAAGGAGTATGCCTTTGGATTGAAAAGAAAAATTGAAATAGAGGTTGAGACAAGGATTATAGGAAAGAACCTAATGGATATTACAGAAAATGTGCATTTGCATATACAAAAGTTGAAGAATGCTTGAAGGAAGTGTTAGCCTATGAGGAAGGTTCAAAGGAACTATTTTTATATTGCTGGAAGTGGCTAGAGGCCACTCAAGGAATCAAAGTTGAAATGGACTCGATTGAGTCTTAAATAGCTAATGCATCAAAATCCTATGATTTGACATTGGATAGAGACAATAAAACCTAGACTACTATAGTTGACCTACATGATATATTTTTCACTTTGCAAAGTTAGAAGGAAGAGGTGATCAAACAACTAGTGAAGCTAAGGGACTTGGTAAAAATATAGCACAAACCAATCTCAAGTTCCCTTGCTAATTCTAACAGAATTTTTAAGATCAATCTTAGACCCGGTACTGTAGAAGAAGAAGAATAGAAATTGATAGAGCTTGAGTCTATACATAGAATTCTTGCAGTAGAGAAGAAGAGTTGGAAAGAAGAAAAGTATTCTTAGTAATCCATTCTTCAAAAGCTTTAGGAGTTAACACCCTTGGGTTGACAATTTCTATCTTTATGCACATTTTTTAGTTTTTATGTTTCTAGATTTTGTTTTACATATGTGGAATTTTTAGGAGTTTTTGGTTAGCTTCCTAAGGGGAATCCAGTTCAGTTTGTACATATAGGTGTAGGCTAGCACCCTTTTCCCTTGATGTCAAAGTGGGAGAGACAATTTGTTTTGGCACATGTTTCCATCAATGACAAAGGGGGAGATTGTTGGGAGATTATTGAAAGAATGAAGAATGTTTTCATTGATTAGCTTTCATTGATGTCAACACCACATGATGAATTATGGATGTCTACAAAAAATTATTTTGTAAGAGGATTTTTAGCTAAGTGTTTATATCAGTAGTTTCAACACTCAGTGTGCTCCGATATTTTGGTCTGTGTTTGTTATCCTTTTTAGATATACCTATGTGGTTCTAGTATGTTGCTCATAGATACCTTTTGCATATTATTTTATAATTTCAACTATTTTTGTTAAGTGGTTCAAGAGTTACAAGTAATAGAAGTTTGGTGGATTTGGTTTACACAATTTTCTGTGTATTAGACCTTACCTAACTAGTTTGCATTCCTTCACAAATTTGAGTTATACACTATAGTTTTTGAAGAAGGTTTACATGTGTCATTACATTATGTTTTTTTAGTTGGTGTGACATTTTTTGGTTCGTATATTCTTTGGTGTTAATCAATTAGAGTATTTTTCTTTTTGGTTCTATGCTTGGTTGAATCAAGGTATGCGAAGTGTTGAGAAGATTAAATACTTGATACAAATGGAAAGAGGAGTTGTTATAGGTCCATGCCAACCTATATTACTTATGTTTTGAGCATGAAGGAATTTTGGTTTGAATTGGGTTCCGACAAGGCACATTTTGCATAATTCGAGGCTACATCTAATTAGGCCAACCTAATTGATGTTTATCATGAAGACTGATATATAGATATATATACAAGGTTAATTTATGTTGAAAAGAGAGATAATGATGTATAGATGAACCGAATGCAAGAAATGATTTGAATATTGTATAATTGTGTGAATAGGATGTGAGCATTAAGTGATTGATATGTGAAGATACAACAGACCAGAGACTGGTAATTTGAGTTGATTGTAGTATGTGTAATGAGCTTCAAAGGAATTGAATTCAACATAAGTTAGATGCATTTCTCTTAGCTCAAACTCTAGTTGTGAAGCCACTTCTCTTGTATCTTTATTTTCTCTATGAATAGTGAGTTCACTTGGCCAGTGATTCCTCCTAGAAGTGATCCTTTTTGTAATATCTTATAACTAGTTATAACATATTGTGAGTTAATCCTCATCATGGTTTTTCCCTTTTGGGGTTTTCCACATAAAAATCCTAGTGTTCATGTGTTTTGTTTGTTATGGGTTATTTATTCTTACATTATTTATAATTGTTAAAAATTCTTTGGAAATTGGATGGTTAATAATTGGATGGTTTATTCGAATACTGATTCACCCCTCTCTTATTATTTCGTGTGTTCAACATGCCTCACTTTTGGGGAGATGAAATCTACTAGTATCACTATTCCATTCATCCACTATCACTGTCATCATGGCTTGATATGCTCACAATTGGGGCATCCTCAAAATGTAATGAACACCATCATCTCTAACCAATCCTCATCAATCTCCACTAAATAATACCTCATTTGAGGGATGATGTAGGATCATCCTTGGTTCTTGGCAATCTTGCATCAACCAAAAATATTTTCTTTTAGTTTTTTGTTCTTGTTCAGTTCTTGTTTAGTTCAAGTTGGTGGATTCGTCATATTTGCTCACCAAACCTCATGGATCTATGTTTTCATCATGGACATGTTCACTTTCCTTATTCCAAGATTTGAGCACGATTGGATATTTTTCCAGCAAGTTATAACTTTTGAATTTAGTGATAGTTTCTTGAACTGGCACTAGAATAATTTTTCAAGCCTAACGACTAGTTTGATCGCTTGTGGATCTTTCCCGTAACTTGCGGATCTTGATGGTGTGATTCAAATTGTTCCATGGAGTTTCCATGACCTTAATTATAGGTCCACACTTCATCATATGCATTCACCGAGGAGTAATTCAAATTTGAGACTAACCTATTCATGCACATGTTACATTTTCTTTCATTGGGGATTGTAATGATCTTTGACCGATGCAGAAGATTCTAGATCTGCAGATATGATATAAATCTTGTAATAGATCATTAGGATAGCAATAAGTTGATTAAGTAGAATAATAGAGATTGGATATGTAACATTTTCGCTCGTGTTAAGGAGCATATAGTAATTTTGTACTTGAGCATGTTGTAACCGGCCTATGAGTCAAATCTATAAGCCCGGATGTTGTTGGCCAATTGTAATTGAAATTTTTGATAATGAGAATTTTTTAATCTGCATTTGCCTCCAATTTCCATGTTGCTTTTGTTGTGTGAATCTTTCTGCATGGTCTGGATTGTTCTCTTTGAGGACCCTCCTATCGTGGCTACACTAGATTGGTATTAGAGTGAGGTTTGATCTAGGCTCCTTTGTCTCTTTCCCTTTAGATTGACTTTGAATGGCTCCTTTTCCTCTATTTTCACCCTTCAAATGCCTATCTCATTCATTCTTTGATGTTTCTTGATCAACTTCACACTTTGGGAAACTCTCTTCACTTTACTCACTCACTATTAGCTCCTTCAAGCTTCACCACCCCCATTGAAACTACAAGTTATTGTTTTATTGGTTCACTCTCTTCATTGTTGTGACAATATTGGTCTTTCCTCCATTTTCCTTGAAAGCACTTGGTTGAGAAGGTGATATCCTTTCATTTCCTATTCACTTTGCATTATCATATTCCATATTGTAGCATATTTTTTTCTTATTGCTTGGTCTCTCTATTTCCATGTACTCTCCTTTATCATACTTCTTCAATTGTTGCTATCTAGTTGTCTATGGGGGTGGAAACACCAAAGTGGGGGACTAACTGAGGTAGTCCTCTAAACAAAGCCCCAACATTTCCCATTCTTTATGTGCAAGTTCTCCTTGTGGTGAAGATCTTGAAGATATCAATTTGTGGGTAGGAAGGTGTACTTTTCTCACCCTTCTTTGTCAATTCATAGATAGACTAGTTAAAGTGTTCCTCTTTCTATACCGTTATTTTGTATCTTTATGTTTCTACCATAGATTAAAAAGTCTACCAATTAGGTTTTTATTAGGCTTTCTGATATTTTACATTGTACCCTACACTTTTTGTCCATACAGATGGTAGCACACCACTGAGATGCCAACATGTCATGTTTGGATCCATGCCACACACTATAGTCCTTTGGAAATAAGGTTCTTAAGTTGCAATTTAGACTCCAAAAACCTACTCACCTAGCTTCCTAAATATTCGGGCTTATAGAAGGACAAAAGCAACTAGGTTTCTCTTCATTGTCAACCTCTAAACTTTGGTCTCTTCCAAAAAATATTGTTAGCTTGACGTAGATTAGGGAAGCCTATTGTTCTAGACCCTCCCATGAATTGGGGTCCTAAGCAGTCAGTCCCCCTCCTCTACACTTACGAAATGAAGAATGATTACATAAATCCTAGTTTATATCATCATGCATGGTAGTGACAATTGTGTGATACTACAACCACCACATGGCAAGGAGAAATGTATATCGATGTTACTTTATCATGTGTTCAAGTTGGTCCCCATAAGGACCAAATTCTTTCAATTTCTTCTTTATAGAAAAAAACTCATTTGTATGATGTTTGACCAATCTATGATATGCAAAAAAGGGTGTGTTCTCATTCTTTTGTTTATTGGTTTTTTTTTCACGCATAGGTGGTAATATAATTAATCCCTTATTGACAAGTTTAGCCAATTCCTCTTTAGTCTTTGATATAGAATGTAGGAAATGTAATTTCTTAAGTAATGTGATCTTGGTAACCTAGTCCTTTAGTATCTTTAGATAAAGTTTATTCCAAGGGAGAGTGGACTTCATGTGTATTGTTAATGTCACATCCTTGTTCCTTTAGAATCTGAAAGCCTTACACATAGGTCTATTCCAAGTTCATGGGTGTGTTTATAACTTTATGCTCATATGATGGAGGGTTGGTAGATGTGCTTTCCTTATGATTTTTATTGATATGTTCTTCCATGTGCATTGTTTTTGGTATGCTTTGTGACTCACATTCGAGGTGTAAAAGAGCAAACATTTCAAGTGGTGCTATGTTAGGATGTTGTTGGTATTGGGTAGTAGCGAATTACATTGAGGGATAAAATGTTGCATTATTCTCAAGGTTGTATAAGGAAATTTGTATGAGTTCATGCATGCTTTCTTCATCTTGGCATACAAATACAAAAAGACTTGTAATAGGAGATTAAATATTAGGAATATCATTACCATAATCAAGGTTATTGCCAAACACACAGCTTAAAACATCCACCAAGGATTTCAAAGAGGTAAAAAATTTACCAAAAAATTGAGCCATCATGATGATATAATGATTCTACTAAGGTTCAAACTATTAATGCAATAGGTGACTAGAAAACATATAACAAATTTAGATAGAGGCTCCCAAGAGGGTTATATCATAGAAATTTGAGCCCCAAAAGGTAGGATAGAGGAACCTAGGGTGTTGAATGCACAAGAAAATTGAGAGGGGGGTGAATCAATTGTTCATTAAGACATTAGAACCCTCATTAACATTTAGATCCCCATCAACATAACAACCTTTAATCTGTTAGAATGATTTAGTATGAAATAAAATAACAAAAAATGAGGCACAACAACACCATGCACAAAAGAATACCAGATTTATGTGGAAAACCCAAGAAGGGAAAAACCATGGTGAGTATTAGCTCACAATATAAAGTAATTGCAACATTGAATACAATAGGCTCACTGCTTGAGGGATCACAACCCAAAAGAACGAACGGATCACTGCCAAATTATAGAAAAGAAGAAGGAAGAATTTTACAGTGAGAAATCCATCTCAATGCAATAGAAATTTCCACCACAACATCACTAACAAATTCATAGCATTTTTGAGGATTGTAGACACCTTATTCTCACTAATTCTAGTAGTCTAACTCATTAAAGCTCGTACTACAATTCACAAATTCACACCACAACTCTGCAAGTCACATCACTCACTACACACAATCCTCCATCAACACAACACTTATTTATAACTTCTTCAAACTTGGAAATATTCTCCAAGGTCGACTATGCACCTCAACCATGAAAATTAAAATTATTTTGGTACTAAACATTCCTACAATGGAAAGGAATGAAAGCAGACCACACCACATCTTAACTAGGACCTAAATACATTCATGTGTCTGCTACACCACACTTCCAAAATCATCGAAGAAAATCCATAATTAGTGTAAACACCCAAGGTTGGTTGAACCTATGTAAACACCATTAAACATTTAAGTACATGCTTCCTCAAATCCAAAGATGACTCATGGAAAAAAAACAACACTTAAACACAAATTGGAATATTCTACAAACACCCTAAAATCCAATAAATTCCTTCACAACAGCTTTCACTTGGAGAAAAAACTCATCCTATTCACCCATATAATCTTCCACACACTAAAACTCAAAAAATCATCTTCAAAGCACCAAACCATGAAAAAAAAATGACTAAAGGTAGATATCAACCTTATTAGCACACTTCCAAAATTGCAAGACCAAAAATCAAACTGTGGAGAAATGTGAAGCAAAACCATTTCTCCTAGACACCACTACTACACAGTTCACACATTAGTGAACACAAATTTCTTTGCAAAATAATGTAGACCAAGAAATTATGGACATAACATCTATAGAAACCTCTAATCAACATATCTAAACTACACAAGCAAATCTTCCACACAGAAGAAATGTAGAGAAAAAACAAAACACCACTCTATATGCCAGAGCACCTCTACAACACACTATTTCCTCTTTTATTCAAATTTTCTTAAAATAACTTGGAAACCAAGCACCAAAAACACATTCTCATTATCTTCACCACTTCCTCATCATCACCAAACTAAATGCAACATAGCAACTCAACCAAATAATATCCACAAGCAGAAGCTTATCAAAGCAACACTAGAGGTTGACACTAGTAACATTTACTAATGATAACATAATGAAATTAATCAAAGAATCATCATAACTTCTCAACCATCACCAGCTGACATTAATTACAACACAAAAATAAGACTGTTGAAATCAATGAAAAATCCAACTACTCTAATTTGCAATAATCTCCCCTTTTCCATTTATGGCAACACATGATGTGAAAAACCATGATAAAAGCTATGATCATCAAAATACTACTCCATATCAACTCTTTCTCTTTCTCCCTTTTACATCATACTCTCCTTTACTCTCTATCCCTTTCTCAATTGATCATTTTTCACATTATTTCATACTATTTTCTCTCTCCCCCTTTGACATTATTGGAAAAGGGAAACATATTTGCATCTCTTTCCCCCTTTAACATCAAACATACATACTTTCTCTCTCCCCAAAGGAAATACTTATAAAGGGGGATCAACTATTTTGCAGCTAGCTTTCTTTTTACTACTCTACATACTCCCCCTTCATAGAACACAACACATTGTACTTAACCAACAACCTCTACACATATTCTTTGACACATCTGACAAAGGACAACACCAACCTAGACCAACACTATCTCCCCCTAACTACAACAACCAAAAAAATGACTACCTACTCCCCTTGAGAGGTATCCTCCAACATCAGTATAGAATAAAGAATGAATCTTGAGATCCACTAGACTGATGCATATCCTTAAATGCATCTACTTCAAAGGAGGGGTAATAACCCCTAACTTCTCACAAAGATAATCAAAATTATCCTTCGGAATAGCCTTAGTGAATGTATCAACTTGATCATTTGTAGACACATATTCAAACTTCACTTCATTCTCTGCAACCTTCTCTCTCAAAAAGATACCGAATTGAGATATGTTTTATCCTTGAGTGCATCATTTGATTCTTTGAAATTTTAATAGAACTTATATTATCCAAAAAGATAGAAATTGGTTCATCATATACAACTCTAATATTCTTTAAGGTTTTCCTCAACCACAACAGCTATGTGCAACAAGATGCTACTGCAATATATTCTAGTTTTGTAGTAGATAAAGATACTAATCTTGCTTCTTTCTTAACCAAGACACTAATATGCATCCAAGAAAGAATGCACCACCACTTATACTTTTCCTTTCATCCACACAACCTACCTAATCTACATATATGTAAGCACTCTGAGAGAAATCAGTATCCTTTGGATACCATAATCCATGTTCTAGAGTTCCCTTCAAGTATCTAAATATCCTCTTAACTGCTGCAATATGCGACTCTCTAGGATCTTCTTGAAATCTAGCCACAAGACAAACTACATGAATGATATCCAATCTAGTAGCAATTAGATATAACAGTCCTCAAATCATTGATTTATACTTGCTCTAATCAGCCTTAGGAAATTCATCATTCTTACTTAGCTTACAACTAGTAACCATAGGGGTACATACCGGTTTAGAATCTTCCATTACAAACTTCAACATTTCCTTAATATATTTTGATTATGAAATGAATATTCCTTTCTCTATCTAAATGATTTGTAGTCCAAGGAAGAAATTCATCTCCCAAAACATAGACATCTCAGACTATTTTTACATCTCTTTTGCAAGTTTCTTACACATAGCTTCATTTCCTCTAAAAAATATATCATTAGCATACACAATGATGCAATGCTAGAGGAAGAAAATCACTCTCAAAATCTCAACTTAACAAAACTCAATCAAATATTTCATGTCCTTTCAACTAGGACTCAAACCTTCTTCACAAAATCTTGTTTTCAAGGTACCAAACTGAGATAAAGGCACAAAACTTATTTTTTCATCTTCAAGACACCTTAAGAAACATTGAAATAACATTCCCAAATACAATTCCCAACCTTTACACTTCAAATGTGAAAATTCTCAAGCCATATCTCTTTAATAATCCCTCAAACAATTGTAAAATAACCTACACAACCATTTGAAGCCATTTCCCACTCGTTCCCCATGACATTTTATCAAATACTAATACTGAACCTTTATTACTGACTTCAAAACATAATTGTGGCAACTCTGTCCAAACAAGATAGTCAATAAGTGGTCTCCAAAAAATTATCAAATCACCAAACCAGATCAATAAATATAAAATGTTGTGTGGGAATCTAGTATTCCTATTGGAAAACAAGTCTATAGATGCTTAGAATCATTGGTGGATAATGTAACTGTGTGAAGAACATATTTCACATCCTTAAGAACAAATCTATGCTCTGGTATGTCAACACCAAGTCAGTTTGAAGTAGGTTCATCCTCTAGAAAGAGAGAGTTGGAAGTCATCATTGGTGAGTCTCCTCTGATATAGAAAAAAAGGAAAACTATTGTAATAGATGTCTTGGAAGAGAAGAAGAATGAAGAAGAATTATTGTCTAGATCTGATCTAGAGGATATATAGATGTTTCTAGACAAGGGTGAGATGAAGAATATTGGTGAAATGTGGAATGCATGCTCTCCAATTGAGAAACTTAAAATTGATGATGTGTTGGTTGATTATTTTCTGAATAAGGGTATTTCAATTTCAGATGTTTCAGATTCCTTTCCAGATGATCTTGTAGAGATTGTTGAAGAGAGAACTTTGCTGGAAGGATCCAAAGGATATAAGTTCAAAGCTATGCTTGAAAGAAGATGTAACAAAGAAAAGAAAGTATTATATAAACATATGAGTGAGACAAAAGAATGCATCAAAGAAATATATGACATTTACAGGTATTTTCTCTAGTGGCCGGCAACTGTTGATAATTTTAGAAGTAGAATTTAAGCTATTGAAGTTGAGATGAATAGTATTGGAAGGAACTTTGATTACTTCAAAGACAAGGATGGAAAATAGAAGATAAGGGTTGGTGAAATTCAAGTAGAACTACTGACTACTCAAAGGAAAAGAGAAGATATGGCGAGAACCTTCTGGTTGGTTAAGGAACTTGTTGAGGTCTGGTTAGATCATCTCTCTAAAATTCTCTCTAATGCAAAAAACTGTGAATGATTATGTTTGTCTTCTGATCAGACATCCTCCTTTACACAGTTATCTTTGTTGGAAGGTATGAGTGCAAGAATAAATTTGACTATGCTTGCCTAGAAAAGAATTCCTCAGATCATAAGAGAGAGGTATAAAAAAAAAATCATGTAAAGAGTGTCATTATTGTTTGAATGCTTGAAATGGGAAGCTAGAATTTTTGTGTACATACAAATTCATCATTTACATATGTTTACATCCTACATTTTTGGTCACCCTTTGACATTGATGTCAAAGGGGGAGAGAGTTAGAGTATAAAGTTATGGGAGAGAGTCATGTGAGTTGGGAGAATTTTGTGTTCTGAAAATTTTTGGCACATGTTGCCATTAATGAAAAAGGGGGAGATTGTTGGAAGAATGAAGAAGAATGGCTATCTCTATAGTTTTATGTTGTCATTGATGTCACCATGTTGTGATTGCAAGTCTAAGTTAGTGCTTTATCTGGTATTTTGGTTTGGTATCTGAACCAGTATTCAAGCTGCACCCTCTGGTATTCTAGTCTGTAATCCTCTGCAGTTAACAGTTGTTGTTTGTGGTTTTGGGAAACTGTTTATGGTTGCTAAAGGCATGTATGTTCAGAATCTCTTGTGCTCCAGTGCTCGTATGGTGCATCAACATTATTCTGTTGATTACTTTTTGTAATGAAGTCTATTTCTGGCTAACTTCATGGATAAGTTGTGATATGGTGAATTAATTTTTGTTATGCGGATATATGTGCAACCTATATTAGATCTATGTCGACATGATGAAGCATGTTGGGAATTTGAATTTCTTTTTGGAAAGATTTTGTGAATGCTTGTAGCCAACAAGTTGGTATTTTTTGATAAACAAGGAAATTCTTCTAATTATGCCGACCTAATTGATGCTTGTGAATAGATTGGGTATATATATGTTGAACAGTTTTGAAGATGGTGTGTAATTGATGAGGTAGTTGTGAATGCGAAGGTGAAGAAGAGATGAAGTGTGTTAAGTTTTTCTATTGAGCATCATCAAAACTGTATCAAAATCATGTAAAGAGTGTCATTATTGTTTGAATGCTTGAAATGGGAAGCTGGAATTTTTGTGTACATACAAATTCATCATTTACATATGTTTACATCCTACATTTTTGGTCGCCCTTTGACATTGATGTCAAAGGGGGAGAGAGTTAGAGTATAAAGTTATGGGAGAGAGTCATGTGAGCTGGGAGAATTTTGTGTTTTGAAAATTTTTGGCACATGTTGCCATTAATGAAAAAGGGGGAGATTGTTGGAAGAATGAAGAAGAATGGCTATCTCTATAGTTTTCTGTTGTCATTGATGTCACCATGTTGTGATTGCAAGTCTAAGTTAGTGCTTTATCTGGTATTTTGGTTTGGTATCTGAACCAGTATTCAAGTTGCACCCTCTGGTATTCTAGTCTGTAATCCTCCGCAGTTAACAGTTGTTGTTTGTGGTTTTGGGAAACTGTTTATGGTTGCTAAAGGCATGTATGTTCAGAATCTCTTGTGCTCCAGTGCTCGTATGGTGTATCAACATTATTATGTTGATTACTTTTTGTAATGAAGTCTATTTCTGGCTAACTTCATGGATAAGTTGTGATATGGTGAATTAATATTTGTTATGCGGATATATGTGCAACCTATATTAGATCTATGTCAACATGATGAAGCATGTTGGGAATTTGAATTTCTTTTTGGAAAGATTTTGTGAATGCTTGTAGCCAACAAGTTGGTATTTTTTGATAAACAAGGAAATGCATCTAATTATGCCAACCTAATTGATGCTTGTGAATAGATTGGGTATATATATGTTAAACAGTTTTGAAGATGGTGTGTAATTGATGAGGTAGTTGTGAATGCGAAGGTGAAGAAGAGATGAAGTGTGTTAAGTTTTTCTATTGAGAATCATCGAAACTGTATCAGCACTAGTTAGGTGCACTCTTTTCAGTTCAGTTTGGTTGTAAAGCCCAATTTTGTCTTGTAAATATTTTTGTAGGTAGTGAGCCTTATACATTCAATTTATGAACTACTTTATATTGTGAGTTAATCCTCACCATGTTTTTTCTCTCATTGGGTTTTCCACGTAAAATATGGTGTTCATTGTGTTTATTGTACTTTATGTTATATGCATTTCATGTTCATACTTAATAACAAAATAGTGTGGTTGTGAAATTAATAAGTGTTGAAGTGTTGAGTTTAATTTTGGTGACAACTGATTCACCCCCCTCTTAGTTGTCATGTGCCTTTTAACATTACTAACTTTAATGTAATACAATATTTTCCTATAGCAAGAAAACTATGCAATCATTTCTTTAAGAGAAAGACATATGCAAAGGAAGATATAGTGCTTCACACTCAAAGAAATGCTTAATTCCTGAGGTAAATAGGTTCACAAGGGTATGACACAAGATCCAGCTTATCAACACAACTAATTGCTATGCAAGATGAGGTCAACACAAGGTTATAGGGAACAAGGTTGGATATGCTTTTTATACTTATGCAAGGTGGGCATCAACATAGAGCCATGGATCATGTACATAATGCAATGAATTTGAAGGAACTTCATGATGGCATATCATTCAAGCCCCATAGACACCTATATGAATAGAATCAATAATGGGGTGGGTGCATGGAGATGGGTAGCCAATTTGTGGCCACTTTTTAAAAAAAGTTTTGAAAAGTCATAACGTGAGTGCGTTATAATGTGCTCACATTATGGATTGGTGTGCCAAGCCTGAGGCTTGGCCACAATGAGCCCATAATGTGAGTGCATTATAATGTACTCACGTTATAACCTATTAAAACCAAAAAAAAGTAAAATGAATTCATTCTTGCATTTCGACTGTGTTTTTTCTTTTACCCATGGCCAAAACCCCCATTTTATGCACTCACATTCTAGGAGGAGGTATTTTGCAAAAATATTCATCAACGGTTGCTATTTCATCAGGAGGATTCTACAACGTCAATGAGGAGGTGTGAGAGGTAAGGATTGTTTTCTTTTTGTTTTGAACTTTTTAGTTTTAGGTTGAATTTGTTAGTTTTAGGTTGTATTTGATATTTATTTTTTTGAATTTGTAGGAGATGCAAATCAACCTATAAACCCTCAAAATCCTCAACAAGCAAAGCAACAAAATTCTCAACAAAAAAATCCTCAACAAAAAAATCAACCACAACAACAACCTCCTCCACAAATCCCTCAAAACCCTCCTGGCACTTAAAAAAAATTAATGAGGGAAATTGAGAACAACAAAAAACAAATTGAGGATTTAATCAGTAGGTTGAGCAATCCAAATGGTTCAACTGTAGAAAGAATGACCTTGACAACTTCATTGAAAGATATGTTAAAAAATGTAGATTCAATTAGCAAACAAATAAATGGATGGCAAGATAGGAGGCAGGTGGCTAGGTCTTATTACACGGAAAAATTATTATATAAAGATGTAAAGGATTTAAAATTTACAAAAGGTGACTTGTGCTCATTATTCACTGACCCACACACAAATCAAAATATGACCCTCAATGTGAAGAGGTTTCCTACCACCACCAATAGATTAGGACCTTTTTTTATGATAGGTGGTACATGGTTTTTTATTACTCACTATGCAACAATTGTGAAGTCTCACAATATTTCCTTAGGAAATTATACTGTGAGTTCATATTGAACAAAATCCCAAATTATTTTGATATGAGGGACTTCCAGGGGAGAGGTGGGGGATCGGCTCAGGATAGAACCGGTGCACAGTCGGATCCTATGCAGCAAGGGAGATGAACTCTTGCTAGGACATGTCATGAGCACGTTGTTATGCTTTCCATCATGAAGGAGAGTGCCAATGTAGAGAAATTGCAGGAAATCAACACTTTGACCCAGAGTGTCATCCAACATGCTAGCCCTATTCTACAATGCCATCCAGGGGAGTCTTCGAGTGGTGGCCTTCAAACCCATGTATGTCAATCTTGCGGGGAAACATGTTCATATGACCCCACTAACATTCAGGAGGCTACTACGTAGGATCCATCTACAGCTATGGAGATGGAGAGGGTAGCTAACATTTTTCAAGAGGCGTATGGCATTGATACTCAGGTGAAATTTAGCATGTTCATTGAATTTAATTTATTAAATTTTGATTTTGAAATGCAAGTTTAACTAATTTAGTTTTATGATTTTAATAAAATTGTAGGGTCACAGTGTTGAGATTGGATACATTGGCCCTACACCTACTTATTTCTGCAATACACCTATCAGTGGGGTATGTAACTAGTAAACAATTATAAATTTATTACATGTTGATAGCATTGTTTTATAAATGGTATTCTAATATGTGATTTTGGATATTGAATAGGCTAATATTGGAGGTTTCGAGGGAACACCTCCCAGTGCCAGTGGATTTACTCAAACCTACATGCAGGTAATAGAATAAAGAGTTTAAATAATGAATTGTACTTAATAGATTTGTGTAGTTTATATTCATATCATTGATTTTGTTGTATTGCACATCATTCAAACTCAAAGCATTACTTCACATTCCATAACTAATAACTAGATGTTGATAGATAAAAAAATTTCAACTAAAATACAGTTGTTTAGAAAGTCAACATAAGTAGTGATTCAATTACTTCACATAGCATAAGTAATAAGTCTAGGAGCAGCTTCCAATTGCATTTGCTTGTCATGGCATTCCATGAGACCACTTTTTACTGCTCGACATCTTTTCACACAGTTCACTTCCTTGTGTATGCTATGGATGCTTGGAAGGAATATATGAAAGAGTAATGGTAAGCAATAGCATAGACAAGGTAATGAGTTTTTTGAAAAAAATCCTCAAAGAAATGTGGTCCATCACTATGAGACCTAATTTATTTGAGGCACTTTTTCAAACAACTCACCACCTTTCTATGCTACCACATTTTCCATACATGTCTACCAAAGAATTTTATCAAACAATTCATTTCTTCACTGCTATGGCTAAAAGCTTAAAAAAGGTGCTTTCCAACAAACTATGGATGCTTGGAAAAAATCTATCAAAGCATAATAGTAAGCAATAACATAGACAAGGCAGTTAGTAGTTTGAAAAATGTCTCAAAGAAATGTGGTCTCATGGTGATGGAATGCCATTCCATCACCATGAGACCACATTTCTTCGAGGCATTTCTTCAAACAACTCACCACCTTTTCTATGATATGACATTTTCCATACATGTGTACTAAAGCATTTTATCAAACTACTCACTTCCTTGCTGCTATGGCTAAAAGCCTAAAATAGGTGATTTCCAACAAACTATGGATGCTTGGAAAAATTTCTATCAAAGCATAATAGTAAGCAATAATACCATAGAGAAGGGAATGAACTATCCAAAAAAATTCTTGAAAGAAATGTGGTCTTATGGTGATGGAATGCCATGACGTGCATTTTTTTGTAATGGCATTCCATCACCATGAGACCCCATTTATTTGAAGAATTTTTTCAAATAGTTCACTACCTTCTCTATGCCACCACAGTTATCATACATGTCTATGAAAGCATTTGATCAAATGGTTCATCAACTTGCTGCTATGGGTAAAAGCCTAAAAACACATGCTTTTGAACAAGATATGGATAGGGAAAATAGTAAGCATGATAATAAAAAATATATAGTTTAATAAGTACTCAAAATTTTGTTCATTATCTCATACATTATAAGTCATGACATGGATCACTATTATAATTTTTCGTTATTGAATAATTTTTTATTTTATTTTCAGATGTTGCAAGTGGAAACACCTCCAAATGTGATGAGGGAAATGTATATCAGTGTTTCATCTACTATAGAATCGTTGTTGGCTTTGACAGGGGAGGTATGAGGAAAATTAATAAATTTCAATTTACATTCGTTGTTATAGATGTTAGTTAGTGAAAAGGAAAACCATTATTGATTCATAATTTAATTTCTATTTGGATGGTTTATATAGGGCTTCAGCATGCCTCAGCCTGGGCATGTGAATATTTCTCTCATGGAGAGTGATCATTAGATGGTAGTAAGTGATTATTTTGTTAAATATATCATTTTTTATAATGTAATTTCTATATATTAGTGTCTTTACTTCTTATTGTAACAAATAAAGCTTCACCAAGAACTAAACACTAGGAGGAGCAACAAGAGCACTCCTCGAGCATAGCATAAACGAGTGACAGATGTATCACCATCCAATCAATAAGAAAAGGGAAAGAGTTTATTTCGAGAGCATGGAGAGCAATGACTTTTGATTCCAAAGCCCTTTGTTGTATGCCTACATGGTAGTTTTGTACATATTTTGTATTGGATATATTTGACATTGTATGCCTATATGGCATTCTCGTAAGCCTATATGGCTATTTTTTACCTATATTTCATACTTATACTGACATATATTGATGTATGCCTACATGGCTATTTGGTTAATACAAATAATTTTTATCGATGGTGTCCATATTTACATATTAAATTCATGGTTCAATATATATGAGTTATGTGTATTCAAGTGTATACTTTACAACTTGCGTGTATACTTTGTGACTTACGTGTTTTCATGCATATACCTTGTATTTGTGCATATACTTTGTATTGATTTGTGTATACTATGTATTTGTGTGTATACTTCAAGGCTTGTGTGTTTTTGAGTACTTGTGCTTCCCTTATTCACATGTGCATGCTTGAATTATTCACATGTATACTTATTAATTAGTTAGCCCTAGCATTGATCATTGTTGTCCTTCATGGTTTGTCTTGAATACTAATTTATTGATGCTAAACAACTTTATCTAAAAGAAAAAAA
Source organism: Sequoia sempervirens (assembly GCA_007258455.2). Lineage (NCBI taxonomy): Eukaryota > Viridiplantae > Streptophyta > Pinopsida > Cupressales > Cupressaceae > Sequoia > Sequoia sempervirens. Next base: position 100,572,111 of record VDFB02271358.1, on the reverse strand, counting down.
CACATTTTCAATTGGTATTCCATGAAATGATTCATATCAAGATTCCAATATATTTAATCTTTGATTGGAACAACTCAATTAAGCAAAGGATACACAATCTTCACAAAACTTGCAAAACATAATATTCAGAGTAGATGAAGTAGTTAACTTCTTGACACATTATCATACAAACATTTATCTTGAATAGTCTTTGAACATTTTCACAGCATAATCTTGATAGTGCAAAATGAATTGTTATATTCTTGATCCGTCACCATATAAACACGTCGAAAGATTTATATGTCAACTTTTTGCAATATTATTTCTTGTATAGGAAATGGAATCAGGAGAAAGCAAGTTATAATTTATAATATAAATAAGAAATGGAGTCAACACTATCCTAGACCCCCAAATAGGTCTATTTAACAAAGCAACACCCTCTCAATCACTCTTCCAATTACAAAACACCATTGGGCAGCATTTACCAATCTACAAATCCACAATTTTTAGGGTGTGATTGGCCCTCTAACCCCACTATCCTCTAAACCCCCACTTTTCTCAAATTTCACTAGGGTTTATTGAAAACCCCATATCCAAATGTTATAAAACCTCAAAACCTCTTCCAACACTTTTCATTCTACCTACACAAACTTAATTGACCACCAAATTATGCTTCCCCATGACTTTACCCACTTTTACTCCCTCAAACCTCTTTTTTAATTCAAAACCCTTCTTTTCCCAACTAGGGCATCATGCCATAACATACTTTTGACCTCCCTTTTCATTGTAGACCTTTTGAACACATCAAACTTCACAACCTCACCCTATTTCCAACCTATTCTAACTTATTCTCAAGCAATTTCTTCTTTTCACCTCGTCTAGCCTTGCTTTTAAGGCCTAAATTCTAAATTTTTAATAGGGGCAGATTAGTAATCTCTTCCAATGCCTTTACCAATGTTATTTTCTTATTCCTACTCCCTGTCGTACTTACATAATTGACTCAAAATGACACTACACTAACTCAAAACTAAAAGAAAGATTACAAAATGACCTATCATGGCCTTACTTGACATTATAATGACTAAAACCATTGAACTAGACCTTCTTCATCAAATTGAGGAACAAGATGCTCTACACCAATGATCATATGTTTTTTGTGTGCAAAACTCGGACTTCTCAACCATTGTGTGTATGCTTCTCTTTTCAATTTTTTTGCAGGCTATCACAAGGGATCAAGTCAGTTGAACGTAGCTTAGATCAATTTCATGTGTTGGGGTGTGAAAGAGGACCATCACTCGTATAATCCTACCTATCGGGATGTGTTGGAGTAGTTTGTTTGGTCACATGAATTGCAAAATGAAAGTTGCACCACTTTGCAACTTTACACTGCTTGCATTTGACACTTTTTCCATTAAATGAAAATTGAACACCACAGGAAAAGGAATCCGAGATAAAAAAACTGAAAGGTTATTGTAGAGGGGCCCAATGCAATCTCGTAGGCTCAGACAAAGAGTTCGTAAGCATCATGGTTTCTGAGTAATAGCCTGTCAAAGTTTGCTTCCCTTTTACACTTTGGACCCTTAAGGGATCAAGCTGATTGAACATAGCTCAGAGTGATTCCATGTGTTTGGATGCAAAATAAAACCATTCCTAGCGTAAATGTACCCATCTAGATGCATTCGAACAATCCATTTGTTCACACGAGTTGTAGAATGAAAGTTACACCACTTTGCAACTTTCAACTACTTGCATTTGACAACTTTTTCCCCAAGTGAAAATTCGCCACCACTGGAAAATACCTCTAAGATATCAAAAACCAAGAGAGGATATTGTATAGGGGCCCAACACAATCCTATAGGATTAGATGATAAGTTTCTAAGCATCATGGTATCCGAGTAAAAACATGTTGAAGTTTGCAGCCATTGTGCACTTTGAACTTTTAAGGGATCGATCTAGTTGAACATAGCTTGAAGCAATTTTGCATGCTTGGGTGTGAATGAATACCATTCCTAGCATAAGAAAACCTATTTGGATGCGTTGGAACAGTCTATTTGGTCACACAAGTTGCAGAACGAAAGTTGCACTACTTGCATTTGACACTTTTTCCATCAAGTGAAAATTCACCACCATGGGAAAACCACTTTGAGATAACAAAAACCAAGATAGGTTATTGTAGAGGGGTCCAACATGATTCCATAGGATCATGCGAGAAGTTTCTAAGTATCATGGTATCCAGTAACAACATGCTGAAGTTTGCAGCCATTTTGCACTTTGGACTCTTAACGGATTGATCCAGTTGAATGTAGCTCAGAGCAATTTTGTGTGTTTGGGTGCAAAAGAGGACCATTCCTAGCGTAAAAACACCTATTCAGATTGTTGGAACAATCCATTTGGTCACACGACTTGCAGAACGAGAGTTGCACCACTTTGCAACTTTCATCTACTTGCATTTGACAACTTTTTTCCCAAGTGAAAATCTGCCACCACAGGAAAACCAATCTGAGATAGCAAAAAATGAGAGAGGTTTTTGTAGAGAGGCCCAAAAAAATCCCATTATATTAGACGATAAGTTTCTAAGCACCATGGTATTTGAGTAACAACATGTTGAAGTTTGCATCATTTTGCACTTTGGACTCTTAAGGGATCGATCCAGTTGAACGTAGCTTGGAGCGATTCTGTGTGTTTAGGTGCAAAAAAGGACCACTCTTAGCATAAAAATACCTATTCAGATGCGTTTGAATAGTCCATTTGGTCACATGAGTTGCAAAAAGAAAGTTGTGCACCACTTTGCAACTTTTCAGTGCTTGCATTTCACACTTTTTCCATCAAGTGAAAATCTACCACCATGGGAAAACCACTCTAAGATAGCAAAAACTGAGAGGTTTTTGTAGAGGGGCCCAATGCAATCTCATAGGATTAGATGAGAATTTTCTAAGCATCACAGTATCCGAGTAACAACATGGTGAAGTTTGCACCATTTTGCACTTTGGACTCTTACGGGATTGATCTGGTTGAAAATAGCTCAGAGCGATTCCTCGTGTTTGGGTGAAAAAGAGGACTATCCCTAGCATAAACATACCTATTTGAACACATTGGAATAGTCTATTTGGTTACACCAGTTGTAGAATAAAAGTTGCACCACTTTGCAACTTTCAACTACTTGCATTTGACAACTTTTTCCCCAAGTGAAAATCCGCCACCATGGGAAAAACACTCTTAGATAGCAAAAACCAAGAGAGATTTTTGTAGAGGGGCCCAACACAATCCCAGAGGATCAAACAAGAAGATTATAAGCATCATGATATCTGAGTAACAACATGCTAAAATTTGTAGCCATTTTGCACTTTGGACTCTTAAGGGATCGATCCAGTTGAACGTAGCTCGAAGAGACTCCAGGTGTTTAGGTGCAAAAAAGGACCATGACTAGGATAAACATACCTATTCAGATGCATTAGAACAGTCCATTTGGTCACACGAGTTGTAGAAAAAAAGTTGCACCACTTTGCAACTTTGCATTGCTTGCATTTTACACTTTTTCCATCAAGTGAAAACTGGACACCATGGGAAAACTACTCCAAGATAACAAAAACAAAGAGAGGTTATTGCAGAGGAGCCCAACATGATCTCGTAGGCTCAGACACAGATTTTGTAAGTGCCACGACTTCTGAGTAATACCCCGTAAAAGATTGATGCCATTTTTCACTTTGGACCCTTAAGGGATTGAGTCGATTGAATGTAGCTCAGAGCGATTCCACATGTTTGGGTGCAAAAGATGACCATGTCTAGTGTAAATGTACCATGCCTAGCATAAATGTACCATGTACTTAGAAGAAGATCAATAAAATTTATTTTTTCCTTGCATTTTTTTGTGTGTTTTCCTTGAACTGTATAGTTTCGTACAAGGTGATTGTGTTCTCTTTTGGATGGAATTCAGTGAACAATAGACTTAACTCCATTTTAGTTTTGGTTTAGTTGGATTTCAAGTGATTTTGTGCATTTTAGAAGCCAATTACTGAGGGTCGGTCTATATACCCTATTTTAAGGGTTTTGAGTGCATTAAAATGTCATATTAAGCCTTCCACCCATTGTATGCTTATGTAACTTAGTGGAAAGGCTTAGTTAGTGTTATAAGACACGTGTGAAAAGTTTTGTGTACAAGGGAGGTGAATAGAGGGTTTTTTGGTGATTCCCTAGATGTCAAATGGTATATTTTTGAGTGGAAAGTGGTGGTTTAGTGCTAGGGTTTGAAGAAATCTTTGGGGGCAACAATATATCTTCAACTTTTAAGCTTGTGTAGACCTTTTTGAAGGTGTTTCAGGCTTTGGTTGGCTATGAAAAAGGTTTGGAGTATGGGTTTTCAATAAACCCTTGCCTAACTTGTGAAAGAAGAGGGTTTTGGGGTTTGTTATGTTAGAGGGCTTATCACACCCTAAAATTAGAGGAATTGGTGGTTTGGTAGACTGGTTAATGTTGTGCAATGGTGGTTTGCATGTGATAGGAATAATAAAGGGGGGTTGCTTTTTTAATTTGGCCTAATTGGCCTTGTGGACAACTTAGTTTACTTGATTTGTGTTTCCATAGACCCAATAAATATTTAGAAAACCATTTTGATGTTAGGGTGCTTATTTGGTCAAAGGGAATAAGTTTTATGGGGTTTGTGTTGCTACCCCTATAGATTTTGATGGAAAAGGGCATAAAAAATGAGGTTTCACCCTAGGGTTTGATAAAATATTGCATGTAGAGGTTGGGTGATTATATTTTGAGTTTGTGCAGGTGATTTTAAGAAGGTCTGAGGTGGTGGCATGTTCTGGAAAGATGTGGAACCATTCCTTTCAATAAACCCTCCTCATACTAGCATAAAATAAGGGTTTTGTGGTTTGGCATGCTGGAGTGAGTTTCTTCTAAGAAAAATTATGGATTTGAGGGTTTGGATACATGATAATTTCTGCCCTAACAAGTTCAGGGGGTTGTTGAATGTTTAAAGGTATGTTCCTTTGTAAATTAGGCCTAGTTAGCCTAATGAGGATAGCAAAGAGGGTCATTTTTAATGCACATGTTCCAAGACAGTCACTATTGATTTTAAGGTGTGTTGTAACTCAATAATGGGTATCTAGATCAGTCATTTTTTTGTGAAGTAATTTGAGAAGTTTGTGAGAAAAGGTCTAAAACCAAGGTCTACTAACCTACTAGACAAGGTAGAGTGAAGGGTGAAAATTGAAGAGATAGAGAGTTGTTGGTTGAAACTCATTCATTTGAGGTTCTGTGAAGATTGACACCCATTTCTTACATATTCAAATTGAAAAAAACCTAATTTCAATCCATTCCACTGACCTACTTAACCCTACATCGATGGAATGGCAATCTTATCACTTAATGGACTCTCAAAACCCTATTTTGAGGGTTACAAACCAATTATGATAAAATTGTTCTTATTTCCTCAAATCTAAGTTAAAAGACTTCAAAATACTTTCAAAAGTTACCAAAATCCTTTCTCTAAAGAAAAATAATCAACAATCAAAGTATAAGGTGTTGTACAATCCACACAAGCTTGAAACAAAAAAGGAAAAGTGTTGCAAATACAAAAAACACCATCCTTTATTTACTAATTTTGCAATTATGCAACTAATGCAAGTTTTGCATTTTTACACCAAATGACAAATTTTGTGCAATATCACTTCTCTAATCACCTAATGACCTGTTTGAGACTTTGAATATATTACATATGACCTTCACATGACCTTTTTCACATTGTTTACATTTAAAATTTAAAATTTTGAAAATTTTCCTATTGAAGGTATTTAGAGAACAAGGTGCTCCTGCACACAACATGAACTTCAAAATTTCAATATTTGAGTAAATCTCATTACAATGCCTTAGGTACTCCATTCTCACAGATCTTTTACAATGTCACTCATACATTCGAGATTCTCTTTAAATGTCTACATCATAGGTGCCCATTATGAGGTTAACTTCAATTGAGTAACTTGAGATTCCCTCGCTAAGCTTCACACGCTCTTTTATAATGGATTTAGATCAGAATTGAGATTTGTTAAGATCATCAAAATAAGGATGTTGCATTGCTTTTTTGGCTGAGATTCTCTTTGATGGCTCATAAATCAGCATTTTTTGCAACAAGAGACCAATCAATTTTTAGTAGTTTACTTACAAATACACAAAGTAAAAGAAGAAAAAGAAAGAGCATCCAAAATGGAAATGAAATGAAAATAGATGGAAGACACTTAGAAATAGGCATTCCAATCTCTCAACTTAGTCACTCCTGGTCATACATCTTCATTGGGAGTTCCAAGATCTATTGAACACAACACCTCTCATGAATAGAATAACTTGAAATTTGAGATGCTCTTATAATGTCTACATCATAGCTACTGATGATAAGGTTAACTTAAAATGAATAACTTGAAATTCCCTCACCAAGCTTTGCACACACTTTTGTAATGGCTTAAAATCATAATTGATATTTGTCAAGATCATCAAAATATGGATGTTTCATTGCTTTTCTAGCTGAGATTCTCTTGGATGGCTCATAAATTTGCATTTTCTGCAAGGGGACACCAATCAATTTTTAGTAGGTGATGAGTCTAGTTTTTGGTCCAATTTTGGGTAGAGTCTATAGTTTATTTGATGGTAGTTGTCATGGATTTTGATGTTAAATGTTGATATTTTCATAATGTTTCCCTCAAACCATAAACATTGGGCTTAATCCTATTTCTACAAGTTTTAATGACATTGGAATATTATGTGGATTATCTATATTGATCTTTCCCATGGTTAATGAATGTTCCTTAAGGTGGTTATAGATATGCAATTATTATGCATACTGGCATTGCCATGTAGATTTAATTTGAGGATGCTAAGTTGAGGAAGATAGTGCCAGCTAGGCATGCATCGTAATGTCCAACAAAGGAATCACTCAAGGTCAAAGGAGGTCGATGGCAGAAGATTCCTCATGCAAACCGAATGTAACTGGCTTGTAGTGGAATTTAATGATTGAGTAGATGCAGGCATTACTACTATGCTAAATCTATGTTTGGACTTGCATGTCTGACCAGATTCCATGCACACGTAGCCACCGGCACTCCACTTTCTTTGTTTTCCCTAAATGGCATCCTCCCATTTGTGAAGTTGACTGCCTTGACTAGTTGATAGCATAAATAAAGATCTGATGCTCCTTCTTTAGAGATTGTGCGATTTGATATTGTACTTGCACTCTCATTTTTTTAGTAATACAAATACATTACTCTTTTGTACTCATGATTTATAGTGAATAAAATAAAGTTTTGAGTTTGAGCATCTGAGTTCTTGTTAGTTTTAGAGGATACTTATCCAAGGGAGCCCACTTGGTGAGTAATCCATCCTCTTAGTTTAGTATTAGTTTAGTATTACTTGTTGCTTAGTAATTAGTTAGAAATCTGGCACTAACTATTCCTGTAACCACTAGAATTCCATTCTGTGCTTGTTCCTACAGCCAAAGCAGATAGAGTAGTGCCCTATTTGTTGCTTAGATTTTCATTCCTGCTATGCATTTTAGTTTGATGTAGTTGTTGATTGATGATTGGCATTTATGGTATTCCCTTCTAAGCAATTTACTTTCAATATTGTGAGTTATTTAGTTGTAGAATGAAAATGACTACTTTGGGTTCCTAGTGCACATACTATTTTGACCCATTTCAAGTTCACATCCCTGGGTTGACAAGTTAAATGCACCTTCATGATGATTGAAATGGCTATTCAGGTTAGATGTCCAATCTTTGAATCATGGTTGTAAGGGCTTAGTTATTAAATCATTATAGTAGGCCAACAATAGGTTACTTACAAATAGGAAAAGTAAAAGAAGATGATAGCATTGGCATCAAACAAATTAATGTACATACAAGTATAAATTAATAAGAACTGATGTGCATACTTACAAATTAATCCAACAAACAATTTGAGTCTTCTCTACTCTTTATTGTGTCAAGTATTTCCTCGTGGTCAAATTCACGAACCTTCCACAAGACCTTGTTCAAAGGTCTACCCCCATATTTGGTCAAATGAACATTGGATGCCACGACAAGGTTTGAGTAATGAAGAATCTTACGATCCATGTCAAAGTCCTAAAACAACCAATGTTTGAAACTCTTATGTGGGTACCTTCTAAGCCATGTTCCAGTAACAACAACTGAGCTTGTATGGTATTTGATGTTTTCTCCATCTATAACTGGGGCCTCCAATTTCTCCTTGGCCTCAACACAACACAAGTAATAGTTTGTTCCCTCTTCATTGTCTTCATCTACAATAACTGGATAAACATGCCCTACATTGATATGTGCAACAAATCTCTTGAAATTAGTCAACATTATGAATACACTACAAAGTAAGATAGCAATATGGAATTTCAAAAACTAAGTAAGCAGATATATTACCTAGTTGAACTAGATCTAATATGTGGTCAAAGTCGACTGATGATTCCATCTACATTTGTTCCAATGCCATCGGAGGGAAATACATGTGAAGTGGGCTAAGATAATTTTTCAACCATTTGTCAACCCACTCCCCTGACTCACACTCATTTCTAGGCTTGGATTGTACATGAAGAACAAAAGCATGGCATCTTTCATGTATCAATACTCCATGAACTTGCATTTGAGCTAAAGAAAGAGTGTAGTTCACTCGATCCTGTTAGTGTACAACAATACTTATATGGTGCAATGTTAGTATCATCCATCAACCAAAAAAATCTATGAACAAAAGATGTACCTTCATTACCTAGACCCATCAAAGCATTACACCACTCGATGATTGATCTTGCATCTATCAACTTTGCATTGTCTTTATATTTTAACTCTTCTCGTGCTAATGCTCTTTTCATGCATTCTCCTACACCATCATGCTCCCCTTTTCCATTCCCGACCTCACAAAAGTTCCACATATGTTGTACACCTGTAATGACATGCATCCTGCTCAACTAGTAGAACATGCGCGAGTTCTTAAATTGTGTTGCACAATTATCCGACCATATTATACATCAATCGTATGTTATGCCCCTCTAAGCCAAATCACTGTAGAACATCTGGAAACAACCTTGCATGAACTCTAGAGAATGTGTACGATCATCACTAATATAAAAGTGATACTCTCTCAATACCTTCCTTTGGTCCTCTATACTATCAATTGCATTAATGAATGTTATTTGCACAAATATTGAAACATGTGTGGAGTTATAATACTATGATTTCACCTCAGTTGTGGGTGTAGAGTGTAGTTCTCTACAAATTCAACCATTGATAGTATGCTTCCAATTGGAAAGGTGTCCTTGCATAGCTTGAATTGTGTGTCCAACCATCAGGCTCTATGGGTGTTCCTTGCATACTCATACACTATATTGTCACAAAAAATGGAAATAAACTGATACACTAGAATCTTTTGAATAACCAAATCACACCTTTTTTCTTGAGACCCATCTTTTGTAGCATATGCCACTATTCTATACTTCCTGAACTCTACTAGTTTTTGTCCCACCTCATTTGTGCTTTCCATATGTTGAAATACTGGCATATGTTGCAAGCCACCACAAAGCTCGTATGAACCATCCAAGCATGTTGTCTTGTAGAATATTTGGCCATCCTCTATTTCACATAATTTTTTTGATAAGAACTCTCTTGAAGATTTTGGTGGGAATTTTATGCCACAATCCTGCAAAACATTGTTAGTATGCAAATCACAACATATAGAATGATAAACATCATAATGGTTAGAGAATTCAATATGTAGTCTACATCAACAAGTAGTGTGTGTGTGATTTATCTTGACATAAAAAGGTTTAAGCATTTCAAAAAATCTCTGACAAATACTAATTTGAGGATAATCCTTTTGAAATTTATGAAAAAATTGGGTTTGATCATATCCAAAAAATGTTTTGGATGTGGCTCATGGTTCTGACTACTAATTCTTCTTCTTACCACATCCCTTTGATTCAGAGATGGCCTTGTGTTATTCTTCCAATACTCTTCAATTAGTTTTCTCAATGCTTCAACAATTTTTTATCCTTTTGTGGAAGTCTCCCCAAGAATGCCCATAATTCATTTGAATCGGTGCCCTCAATTCTTTGCCACATTTGAATGGATTTTGATAAAGTTTTTCTACTAATTCTCATTTGTTCACTCGTCTTTCTAATGAGACGAGATCTCTTTGTTTGATTGGTTACCAAAGTCAATGTAATGACATGTCGGGTGACATTACTATCCTTTGAGCATGAGGTCTTACCCACACTCTCATATGCATCCATTAGATTCTTCACAATAGTGTTTTCACTCGATGCATTTGATGTTCTCAACCCAAGAGTCTTCATGATGTTTCTATACTTTATACCTCACATCATTTCAATAAATAGTTGACATCTTGCAGTCTCATTTAGCCTTTCAAAGATGAATTTTCAAATGTTATCAGCATATCTTCTACAAGTGCATGTTGGAATCTTACCTTCCATGTGATGCAAAATATCCTCATCAATATTAATCAAATACTTTGGCTTTCTACACAAAATTCTAGGTGGTGTTCTCCTAGACGTACATACATCTCAACATTAGAAATTTCATCAATATTTAATTGAGATGGGATAGATTGTGTACCTTCGATCGAGGGTGGAGTAGAATAAATACCTTGAGGTTCTCATGGGGATGGTGGCATACCTTCTTCGTCAAATCTAAGTGATGATGTACTCTCAACTTGAGATGTGTTGGATGGTGTCCAACCACATTCACTTGCGATAGATGGTGTCCCTCCATATTCACTTGCAGTAGCTGGTGTCCCTCCATATTCACTTGTGTTTAATGGTGTCCCTTCGTATTCACTTTCCATAGAGGGTGTGTCTCTAACTACGGTATCTGAATCTATCTTACCACGATGCTTTCACATTCATGCCCTTTGTGTTGCCAAATCTTGTTCTCTTTTTGACGGTTGAGGTTCCTCTTCAGTTCAATTGTTTTCATCAATAGTACCCAATTTATTCTATTCATGATATGCCCTCAATCATTCTCTCACCTTTTCTTTGAAGGTTTCGTACTCTTCGATTGTTAGTTTGTTCCTTCTTCATTTCTTCAGCATGACAGTTAATTTTACCTATAGCATGGTAATGAGATGAATATTAGTTCCTAGAATATTTATCCATTCAAATAAATGAAATATATTTCATCCATGGCTTCATAAAAAATACTTACAATGATCCTGTACAAGACTATTTCTAGCATAGACAAAGGTGGTGTAGGGGCATGCCATGATTACAAGATAGGCAAAATTACATTGTTTTCCTTATGTAAATGGGATGTTAAAGAAGGGTTTTGATGAAATGTTGAAGGAACCTTCCATGTAATATTTTTTCGAGTTTGTGCAAGGTATTTTTGAATTTTTGTTGGTATTGGTGAGGTCTGGTAAGCCCGATTGTCAAGACTTTCAATAAATCCTAGGTTATTTGCATGAAAGTTGAGGGTTTGGTGGTACATCATTTTAGAGGTCAAGACTCTAAGAAATAATGGTTGAATTTATTGTTTTGTAGAACAATTAGTGACTATAAGTTGAGATTTGGTGAAAAAAAGGTGTTTTGGAGGTACCTCCTTTATAAAAGAGGGCTATTTGGTGGCCTAGAAGGTAGGACAACCTATTGGTTTTCAATATTGTTGTAAGGAAACCTCTTGAAAAATTTTGGTATGTTGTGTTAGGAGTTGAAGTGTGTCTCCAATGATGTTTTTTAGGTATTTGTATAGCTTTCTCTAAAATATATTGAGAAAAAGCAGTGTTGGAGGGATACAAGCCTTTAGGTGTGTGTTTGGGATAATTTGAGTGTCTAGTGTTTAAGGAGCTGGTTTCTTGTTTCAGTTTGATCATTTTGAGTTGGTTGGGGTCTTCACCACCTAGGTTGCTATCATGTTTCCCCTACCTTCTCAACCCTACCCTATTGGCAAGCTAGTGGAGCATTGGCAAGCTAGTGAGTGAGCTAGCTTGCCAATGCGGTAAGGTTGAGAAGGTAGGGGCAGCGTATGCCTCATAGAAATGGGGTCTCACAATGATATACATCACCATGAAATCCCATTTCTATGAGGCATGTGTTTCCCCTATATATCACCGTGAGACCCCATTTCTATGAGGCATATGTTGCCCCTACCTTCTCAACCCTACCACATTGGCAAGCTAGTGGAGCATTGGCAAGCTAGCTCACTCACTAGCTTGCCAATTTGGTAGGGTTGAGAATGTAGGGGAAGTGTATGCCTCATAGAAATGGAGTCTCACGATGATGTACATCACTATGAGACCCCATTTCTATGAGGCATATGTTTCCCCTACCATCTCAACCATTTATGAGACTAGCCTAAACACATAATTTTAAGGTTTGAAAGTCATTTAAAATGGTGTATTGACCCATTCCTCTCATTGTGTCCACTCTAACTTGAGAAATGGGTCTGCAACATCACTAAAAAGGTGTGGGAATGTTGAGTAAGAATAGGAGAGGTCAAGAGTTTAGTTGGGCATGAAGCCCTAGAGTGAAATTTGGTGTTTTCCATGTGAATTTGAGAGGTTTTGACATGCTAAAGTGAGTATTGTGTTAGTTCAGTGTTGTTTCTTGTTGAATTGAGTTTTTCCAGGCCATTTTAGACTTGTTTGAGGTGGTGGCATGTTTTGATAAGGTTGGGGAGTGTGTTTTCCAATAAGCCCTAGGTTATTTGGCATCTTGGTGGATGAATTTATGAGAACTAATTATAAATTCTTTGGTTTTCTGCCCACATGTGTTTGGAGGTTTTGGTCAAGTTTCAAGAGAAGTGTCTTTGTTAAAATGTCCTAATTTGAGGCCTAGTTGGCTTAGAAAGCCTGATTTGAGAAAGTTGTTACAAAGTAACCAATAGTGGTTGGTTGGCATGTGATTGCATACCCTGAAGGGTCCTTGAAATGGTTCAATTCTTGGTCTGAAAGAATCTTATCGAGAAGAAATACCCGATTGAATGAGTTGGCAATGCTACAAGGAAGAGTGCTGATTTGGTGAAAAATGAAGAGTTTTGAGAATTGTGACTTGTGAATTGTTGTTGGTTGATTTTTTGTGTTTAGTTGTGGTAGGACCTCCCTTGGTTGCATCACAATTAAAATTCTTTTTCCATGCTTCCATTTTGAGCCATGATTGCAAGATAGGCTGCACCTTTCCTCATGTTGCTAACTTAGCCTTGAATAAAGAGTCTTGTAATAGTGGAGACAAGGGTTAGAATCCCTTGTAGGTAGATTAAACAAGGAAAAAATTAAAATATATCACAACTAAAAGTGATGAGGTTGGTTTAGTGATGAGGTAAATTTAGAAATAGAGATGAAAACCAAAATAGTTTCTAAGATCTATCAATGTGGGTGGAGTATATTCCAATTTTTTAGAGACATGTATGGAAAATTTGGTAGCATAGACAAAGCAATGAGCTACTTGGTATAACCATTTGAAAAAATACCTCAATGAAAGCTTCAGAGAGTGGTATGCACATCCATAATAAAGGATTAAGAAATGATGTTTTATTTTACTTAAAATGTATGTCATATATATGTGTATACAAAATCTAGAAGCACACACAAGGTAAGTCAATTGTTAAATAACAAAATTCCTCAAATATATGTGGTCTAAAAATTTAATTGGAAAGTGTATAGAATTTTGTAATTTAAAATGTGCATTGACAACCTAAGGTTATAATGAAAAACAAACAATGATCAACATGGAATATGCAAAATAACAAAATGAAAGCAAGCCATAATAGAATGAAAGAAAATGTGTAAAGACTTCACATACCCAAAAAACTAGAGTTTCAAATGGAGTAGTTCAACCCAATTATGTAGCCTTAGCTTCTTCTTTCTTCAAACTCCTCAACAATTTGAATTTTTCAAAATATTGTTCCCCTCAAAACGTATATCATTTTTCAATGGAATTCAAACTAGAATTTGATATTATATGTCTTTCAACATGAAAACTCTTCTATTTCATGCAAAGGTGGTGGAATGTGAAAAACATGCATGAATACTTCACAACATCATCAAAAAGATACTTTTTGTCAAAACATGTGCATAACTAGGAGAATATGTAGAATGTGGGCCTTGAGATCATGGGTATATTGAGTTTTTTACCGTTTTTAGTGCAAGACAAAACGTGCTCATGTTATAACGCACTTGCATT
>VDFB02271358.1:100509007-100556177 GCA_007258455.2 Sequoia sempervirens | reverse complement strand
CCCTCAACCATAATCCCTCAACAATTAAACCCTTAAACCCACTTAGTAAACTCTCTACCCTAATCCCTCAACCCTCTTCAACCCTCTTAACCCTTAATCCATACACCCTTAAACACTAATCCCTAAACCCCTATACCCTATACCCTATACATTGGACCCTTGAACCTAATCCCTCAACCCTATAACCTCAATCCTCTACCCTCAACCTTAAACCCTCAACCCTTAAACTCTCTACCCTCTACCCTATAAACCATTAAACACTCAACCCTAAACCCTTAAACCCTCTACCTTCAATCTCTTACCCTTAAACCCACTTAGTAAACTCTCTACCCTAATCCCTCAACCCTCTTGACCCTTAAACCCTAATATCTCAACCCCTATACCCTCTACCCTATATATTGGACCCTTGACCCTAATCTCCCAACCCTATACCCTTAATCCTCCACCCTCAAGCCTAAACCCCAAAACCTTAAACCCTATAACCTCTACCCTCTACCCTATAAACCCTTAAACACTCAACCCTAAACCCTAAATCCTAAACCCTTAAACCCTAAACCCTTAAACCCTCTACCCTCTACCCTCAATCCTCTACCCTTTACCCTCAACCCTAATCCCTCAGCCCTTAAACCCTTAAACCCACTTAGTAAACTCTCTACCCTAATCCCTCAACCCTCTTGACCCTTAATACATTAACCCTTAACCCTTAAGCCCTCTACCCTCTACCCTATATATTAAACACCTAACCCTCAATTCTCAACCCTCAACCCTTAATCCCTCAATCCTCAACCCTCGAACCCTAAACCCTCAACCCCAATACCCTCTACCCTATATATTGGGCTCTTAACCTCAATCCTTCAACCATATGTACCCTCAACCCTAATCCCTCAACCCTATAACCTCAACCCAATACCCTAATACCCAACCCTATAGGTTGTCAACCCTATACCCTCTATTCTCAACCCTCTACCATATACATTGAATCCTCAATGCTCATATATCTATGTCCCTCCCTCCTCTTCTCTCCCTAGTTCTATCCATCCATCCCTCCCTCTCTACCCTAATCACTCAACCCTAAAATCTAAACCCTTAAACCCTTAAACACTCAACCCTAAACCCTCAACCCTCAACCCTTAAACCCTCTACCCTCTACCCTCTACCCTCAACCCAATACCCAATACCCTAAACCCTAATCCCTCAACCCTTACACCCTTAAATCTAAGAAATATCCCTACCCTAATCCCTAAACCCTTAACCCTTAATCCCTTAACCCTTAATCCCTCAACCCTTAAACCCTCAATCCTCTACCCTCAACCCTCAACCCTTAAACCCTAATCAATCAACCCCTATACCCTCTACCCTATACATTGGACCCTAAACCCTAATCCCTTGACCCCATAACCTATACCCTCAATCCTCTACCCTCAACCCTCAACCCTCAACCCTTAAACCCTCTACCCTCTACCCTCTACCATATACATTAAACCCTCAACCCTCAATTCTCAACCCTCAACCCTTAATCCCTCAACCCTCAATCCTTAAACCCTAAACCCTCAACCCCTATACCCTCTAACCTTTAAATTGGACCCTTAACCTAATCCTTCAACCATATACCCTCAAACCTATGCCCTAAACCCTCTACCCTCAACCCTAAACCCTTAACTCTAAACCCTTTAACCCTAAACCCTTAAACCTTCTACCCTATACCCTCAACCCAATACTATCTACCATTGATCCTAATCCCTCAACCCTCAAACCTTAAGCCCTAATACCCTAGAAACCATCAAACCTATAGGTCCTCCACCCTAATCCCTCAACCCCTATCACTTTATCTCTATCTATACATCTCACCTCTCCCCCCTCCCTCTCTCCTACCCTCTCTAATTCTCTCTATCTACCCTCTCCCTCTTTCTATGTACCTCTCATTCAAGCAATCCCTACCACCCTCTCTCACTCCCTCTATCTATCTCTCTCTATTTCCCTCCCACTCTCTCCCACTCCCTCTCTCTCTCCATCTCTCTGATGTCTCTCCCTCCCACCCCCCCTCTCTCTCAGGTCTCTCCCTCTAGCAACCTACCTAGGTAACACACACACTCTCTCTCTCCCCTCTCTCTCTCTATCCATCCCACCCTACCTATATAAGTCCCTCTCACTCCACCCCCCTCTTTCTATCCCTCTATCAAGTAACTCCCTTCCACAATCTCTACCTCTCTCAGGTCTCTCACTCACACTCCCTCTCTCTCCCATTCCCTCCCTCTCACACTCCCTCTCACTACCTATCTCTCAAGTCTCTCCCTCTCACCCCCCTCAGACTCTCAAGTCTCCCTTTAGCACCCTACCTACATAAATCTCTCTTTCTCTCTCTCTCTCTCTCTCTCCCTCTCTCTCAATTCTCTCTCTCTCCCACCCCCCTCTCTCTCTCTCACTCCCTTTATCCCTCCCACCCTACCTAGCTAAGTCCCTCTCACTTTATCCCTTTATCCCTCTCAGCCCCCCTCACACTCTCAAATCTCTACCTTTGGCACCCTACCTACATAACTCTCTCTTTCTCCCCATCTTTCTCTCTTTCCCCCCTCTCTCTCTCAATTCTCTCTACCCACCCCCCTCTCTCTCTCTCTCACTCCCTCCCACCCTACCTAGCTAAGTCCCTCTCAATCCAACCCCTTCTCTCCCACTCCCTCTCTCTTAAACTCTCACTTCCACCCCCTCTCCCTCTCTCCAGACTCTCTCTCTCTCTCCCTCCCTCCTTCCCTCTCCCCCTCCCCTCCCTCTCCCTTTCCCACCCTACCTAGACAACTCTAGATGTCTCTCTCTCTCTTAAAATTCTCCCTCCCTCTAAATACATACATAAATACATACATACAAGAATAATACATATGTACATACAATCCTACATACATACAAGCATACATGTACTTGTGTAGATACAATCTTACATACAAGTAGGCATGCATGCATACATATATACATGAAATACAAGCATACAAACATACAAATATATAAACATACATTCAATAGAGTAGCATTTAACATAAAGCAAGACATAACACAAGTGCATTATAACACACTCACATTATGTCTTGCTAGACATGCTCCCCAAAAATAGAAAAAACCATGTCAAAACTAAGATATAACGTGAGCGTGTTATAATGCGCTCACGTTATATCTTTCTTTGGGAATCCCAAAGCCTTGGAATTGGTATTTTCCTTGGAATATTAACCCAAAGGCTTGGAGGGAATTCCCAATGACTAGAGACTTGTTTTTGCAAATTCTACAATATTTCACATAATCAGGTTTGTGCTCACCATCAAGATTGCACGTGGTTCAATATCAAACAAATCGAACATCTAGGTAATGTTAGGTTCTCTCTTAGCTATCCAACGATGTAATTTTTTTCACTTTCTGACAATGTTAAGCCTTTCATCCATAATTTTTTTTGTTTGTATGTCTCTTTTTTGGCAAAAAAGTAGTGTTTGGTGTTTTTTTCGTTATAAATTAACCGTTCATCAAAATTTCAAATAAATTACATTTTTTGAAAATAGACTCCATTCTAATTTTTTTTTTTTTAAATCAATTAGTTTCCAAATTTTGTAGGGGTAGCACAGCCAAAATTCAATTTTTCAGGAAGTTTCCACTTCAAAAATTAGTAAAAAATAAAATATTCATTAAAAAATTATCAGAAAAATCATGCATCAACTAGATACTGTTAGATAACTTCTAACTGTAGTGATTTTAAAAATACTAAAAATAAGTTCACCATACGAGGGGTGCACAAGAGTTACTATGTTATGTTTTTCTAACAAAAATAGCACCAATTTGTGTACTTCCCTCATTTGAACCCCTTAATCTCAACCATTTTCAAAATAAATTAGTAGTTTAGAAAGTAGACTCAGAGCACTTCAATCCTTATTTTTGTTCCATCTCAAAATTTTGAGTGTAACTATCCTCAATTTCATATCCAAGGTCAATATTTCTTGATTTTAGAAAAAAAAGTGACCACTTAAGCCCCCTTTTTGGGAACCATCTTGGTGCACTTACCCAATGCAAATAGGGGACTTAATTCTTTGAACCAATTGACCTATTATGCTAATCTTCACTTAGAACCATTTCATTTCTCATGTACACTAATGCAATGCATTTCAAATTCAACAAACATCATCCACATATCCTAATAAACAAGAATTGATCAATAAGGAGATTGTCACACATAAAGAATACTCCATGATACTCACACAAGACTAATCAACTCTTACAATATACACTTATCAATCATTTTAAGTTATACAAAGTAACACTACATATTACTTAACATAGTACTGGTATGGGATGATCACATTTACGAGGAGGAATATTTTCTAGAAGCAACATCATTACTTAAACAATAAATTTCTATACTTCACACATGAATAAAATCACCTCCAACTAACACTATTCTTTAACAACAAGATCATTCTTTTCACTCAAAATATAGCTGAATACCAAATACATCTTTATTAAGAAGATCATGAAAATTCATCATGTTAAAAAATTATTGCTTTCATTCTAATTCTATTGTACATACACACATTTTTGAAGTTCAAGTAGGGAAAGAGATATGACAACATTACAAGAAATGTATAATTAATCAAATACACATTTCCTCAAGCAGGTAGATCTTTTACAAAGGTAAAGGAATTCATCAAACAAGAGTATGAAAGAATGGTTTCAAATTTCTTATGCACTACTTTTAGAATGCAATGCATCTAACTAATCCTACATTTAACACTTATTCTATTACATGGTAAACTAATTTAATATTTCATGCAATCTTATATTTTTATCCATGCAAATGACATCCTAAACAATGTATTCTCTTATGCAATTTGAAGACATCAGTCCTAAACCTAAACTTACTTTTCATCAAGCAGTACACTAGATCATAAGCATAAAATCTTAAGGATTCCAATTGATAAAACCTACATCACTTGAATAGCACAATAATTATTGCAAATAGAGAGGAGATGGAGATAGAGGGCTAATAATCAAGTATTAAACATCAATCAGTTCATCCTAAGGCCTTAATGATGCACCTCAAATGGAATTCATACTTGTTTTTAGATAGAAAAACACTTGTTTTATTATTCAATAAAAAGAAATTCATCATTCTACATACTAAGCTACTAGGTATGAAAACACATCATTCATAACTTTAGCAATTAAGGGACACCTATAATTTCAATAAATATGATCACCTGTATATCTAATAAAATCTTTGCATCCAAGTATATACTAGAAAACTCAAGGCAACTCAATGTCACACAAAATCAAATCAGTAACTACTTGTATTAGGAGCATACACAAGAAACAAATACTTATGCTATCAAAACAACCATAATCCAAGAGGAGTAATCACCAACAAAAATCCAACTTACTAACTTCAAAGTCTCATAACATTTAGGAGAACAAGTGCATAGACAAGAATCATCTTGGAAAACATATCACAACATTACACCTTACAAGGCTAAGGGAAATATCCTAATCTAGAGATCCTAGTGTTGTAATCCTAGGATCTGATACTAGATGTAATGCCCTACCAAGGAACCCAAGATAACTAACCATAAACTAAGAAAGAACAAGAGATAAATATTTTTTTTTGTATAAAAGAGGCATCATATCAAGTAATCACTATAAGGAAAAGTACACACTTACATTAAGAAGGTAAGAACATATGCACATGCAGAAGATAATGAACCTATCATAATGCAAATTCTAACTAATCAAGTGAGCATAAAAGTTCTCTAAGATTCCCTAATGGCATTTCATATGTCATAATAACGACATATACTAACTCCATAATCTAGATCAAGACTACATAAGTAACATGCTAAGATACTAGATCATGATGCATCCTTCCATGAATAAAACCACATAACGTAAAGTAGGAACAACACATAACCTACAACATCTTTATTTTCCTATGACCTAAATAGATTCATTTTAGAGCACCAAGCCAAATATTCCTATGATAACCTTTTTCCATAAATAAAGAACAACATTCAACTACATAGGGATAGATGGTTCCAACACCAATCTATCTAAACACTAAGCTAACCATGTACAACCATATCATCGGTACATCTTTACATTGATACAATTACATCAATATCCATAAGGAGTGTTCAATACTAATAACTACAATTACAATTCTATTTGTAAGATACATATACATCATTTGCAATTGAAACATAATACTTGAAAGTAGAAAGCAAGCTCCAACCATCAGCACATGAACAAGGCTCTAGATTCCCAATGGAAAGCAACAACCACCCAACCATGTGGAACCCTTGGGTCCACCCCACCATGCTCAAGATATGGACACAAGGCCCCACACACAAGCATAAAAGGAAGAACAAGAAGGTTACCACTAACAACCATGTAAATACAAATGGATCGACACTCGATCATGAAGGCCATCAAATCACAAGAATGTAGAACATTCTCGAAAGGAAGCTTAACACCTCATATCATCATCAACACATAACCACAACAAAATAATGGAAATCCAACAAGAACCAATTTCCAATATCATAGATCAACACTAAATAACCATAAGAGGTGCCAACAACAATAAGATCAAAAAGCCCTCAAATGAGAATGCAACATCAACCAACAATAAATATCAACAGTAACCTTTCATTAGCATCAATAAAGTTTCCATGAGGCATATACACAACATGAAATAACTGAAAGGAGGCTTCAACAATAAATTCTTAGGGTTCTACTAAAAAACACAAGAAAATATAAAATAAGACCAAAGATGATCCAGAGGCACACAAACATCAAAGAGAAATACAAGACAAGGGAATACTAGGTTTTAGTAGGGAAAAGTGTCATCACATGGTCCTAACATGGGTTATCCTGGCTTCCTCACACTAGGCATTGGCCCCATAGGGTAACACATACAGAACCAACTTCCTTTCATGAGGACAAGGAGGTTGATCTTGTCAACCAAGCCTTCTCAACCCATCCTCAGCCTAAACGAGCACTACAGGTATGGCAGAGGCATTCCATTATCTTAATTAAAGTTAGAATCTACCAACCCCCTAGTTCATTAATTAGGTTATCACTTGTTTAAGAAACTCCCACATGGGTTATCATAGTCATCACTTTGTGCGTTGGCCCCCATTGAGAGCCACTCCCCTTACTAACAACTAGAAGACCTAATAAGACCAATAGGGTAAATCCATCATGCACATAAAATAAAAATCACAAAATACTTAACCTGAGCAAGGCATAACTCATCTTGCTCTCAAACACAACTATAGTACAAACAAAGAGTGCATGGTAAAAGACCCATATCAACACATCGCAAGTATCACATCAACCCAGTTCAAGGATCAACATAAATAGTTAACCAATAACATAACTTCCAAGCCTTTGGAAGTTTCAGTCCCATACTATCAAAATGTAGAAATACATAATAATTCTTAACCAATAAAAGGGAAAAGCCATAGAATCTTAAAACCATCATGAATCAAACATAACAACATGAAATTCCACAAATAATAGGTTTTTATACCAAACCCTAGCCTCAGGAACCAACTGAAAATAATTTAAAAAAATGCAATGGAGATAGATTGTCACTAAATTAATCATGACTAGAAGTTTATGAAGTGGGTATGTCTTATTTTATTATATGTTTTAAATGACTTGGAGATGCACCTTCTAAAAAAATTCCAGAGAAACCCATATCTGAAAATGAAAGTTATTAAAGTTGCAACAGATTGGTTTTTCTTGTGATAGTTTTATTGTTGTTATAACCTTCAAAAATTCTCATTACAAGGAACATCGAACCAACAACCCCATAAAATTTTCAAAATTTCAAACACATAATCCAATTGATTTAAACACACATCAATCAAATACCTACATTCTTTTTTTTTACATTTCCCAAAATAGAAATTACAAAGGGTACAAACCCTACCTCAAATCCAACGAAAAATTAGAAAGAAGAAGAAGAAATTCCAAAACTCAAAACACATCAAACACTTGATACATACACATAATTCAATCACAATAAATCTCTTCATTGTACAACATCATTAACAAAGGGTATTAAACCCTACCTGGGTCCAGCACAAGAACGGTAGCAAGAAGAGAAATTTGAAGAACAATACTTTCAACCAAGCTCCCTAATACACAACAACAATCTCCAGCCAATTCACCAATTCCCAACACATAATAGCCAAGAAAACCTATAGCCAAAATGATAGCAAATAGATGCAACAACCACCAACAAAAATCCCCCAAAGAATCCTTTTTAAAATTTCCCAAAAGACTCCTCCCCTTCTCCCACAAAACTCTTCGAATAACCAAAAAAAATTCAAACAAAACCAAATAAAAATAATAACAATTATAGTATATTTTCCCACATCACAAATATCCCCACTCAAATGTTTACTTAATATCATATAATACTTAGCACATAATCCCTATACCCATATACTTTATTACATAGTGTACTAACATTATTAAATATTAATTACATAATGTGAATAATTCACACATACATAACCTATAAAAAGGGTACAATCACATAAAGTCCAAAGAATAAGATACAACCCAACCAACATAATCAACAAGGTACTCAGATATCATCTCTATGATAGTCCGATGGGTAGACCCATGATACTTGTCCAATGTTAGGACAATGGCTTAGGTTCGGATACTAGGCCTTGTACTATCTCCCATCAACAACTATTGGGAATAAAGGCACGCTCAGACCTATGGGACTAGGTGGAGTCGATGCCTGGTACCTGCATCCTACATAAGAGAAAACATTGTGTACAACATATATATAATATCAAATTAATCTAGTGTAGAGGGAATCATTGTGTTGTATGCTTCTCATGAATGAATAATACGACATCATCCTTTTAACACCTAACAATTAATAAGACGTCATAGAAATGATCTCATTAGATAACGTTAGTACTCATAGTCCAATCTAATAAAATAACTTGTAACATAAGTTAGCACATCATGAAACATGTAGCATAATCATCATGGATATCAATAAATCCTAACATGTAGGAATCATTAATAACATTAGTAACACCAAATATGAAGCAACATAAGCATCATCGGTAAACACCACTATGAGATCATCAATATAAATAATCATGAATAGATCCTATGAATATGTCCACACATGTCTAACAAAGTATCATAAACATCAATATAAATCCATCAGGGTTAGTCACAAAAGGGAACATGGAAGGGAACTATCAAAATACTTACTTACTTAGGTTAGGGTTAGAGGGGTATTACATATATTTGGTGTTATGTGCTTTTTTATGTGTGTTTATCTCTTTGCATTTACTTTTATATTGGTTTAAAAGTATTAAAGAACTAGTTTTAATTGATCTACTAACTCAGTAGATAGTTGTGTTCCAAAAATTGGTATCAAAGCCATGGTTCCTTTGGAGAAGCTTAATCAGCTTGGGTATTTATCTTATTTAGGGTTTTATGTTTTGATGTTTGTTGTGAAAGGATATACAATTCTTTTCACTCCTCCTATTGATCAGGTAGATAAGAAAGCATATGAGAACAATGTTAGGGAAACAATGTCATTCTTTGTGGGTTGTCTAATTCAATGTTTGTCAAAGTGATACACTATCAAACATCTAGTGATATTTGGGGCAAGTTAAAGAGAATTGATGAAGGTGATGATAAGGTAAAGCAGGCCAAGATACAAACATACAAAGGAAAGTTTGAAATCCTTAAGATGAATGAAGAAGATAATTTAATTATATACTACCTTCTAAGGGTAGAAAAAATAGTCAATGCAATTAGAGCCCTTGGAGAAGGGATGAAAGAATCAGTCATTGTCAAGAAGGTCCTAAGATCCCTATCATCTAGGTATGATTCTAAAAATTTTGCAATAGAAGAAGCAAGAGATCTAGATAGACTCATTGTTGATGAATTGCATGAAATTTCCACTGCCTATGAAATGAGAATGGGAGATGTAAACACTACCAATAGATAAGCTACATTCAAACCATCCAAAAAGGAAAATGCAGAAGCATCTACATCTAGATCGAAGGATACTAATGAAGAAGAAGCAAACTTTGTTAGAAAATTGAGAAGAGGCTCTAGAAAATACAGAGGTAAGTTACCTTTAAATGCTTTAACAATGGTAATCTATAGGACATTTTTTTTCTAAATTTCCATATAATGAAAAGGATAACTCTAAGAAAGAAGAGGATATTAAAAAGAAGAAACCCTACTTCCCCAAGAAGATGAACTTTTTAAATAAGAAGAACTTGTACACACAAGAAGAAAGTGATTCATTTGATGTTAGTGATAGCTTAGATGATGACCATTATTTTTCCTTTGTGGTTGAGGGAAATGAATTACTATTCATGATAGATCAAGAAAATGGAGAATTTGAAGATTCTGATGAAGAAGGAGGATTTGATCTAGAGGGTGAATTCATCTGTTCTCTAGATGAGATTGATAACTTTAAAAAGGAGAAAAGAAGAAGAAGAAGAAGCTAGCATAAAAATATTTGAAAAACTATCTAAAATTATTGAGGAATCTGATTAGATGGTGTTCAAGTTGAATACTCAAGTTGAAGAAGATAAAAGGATAGAAGATGTAGTTAAATCTAAACTACAATCTAAATCTATTGAATTCATGAAGCTGGAAGTAGGAATAGTGGCTTTGAGAAAAGATCTTGAAAAGGCTTAAGAACAAATTGAAAGATGTTTGAAGCTAAAAAGAGGCTCAGAGATTCTTGAAGAGTTCATTAACTCACAAAAGACTTCAAAATAAAATAATAGTCTGGGTTTTGAAAAATGAAAGTATCCTACTACTAGTACATCTACAAACTTATATGACAAATTCAAAGTAGAAGAAAAGCATAGTACAAAGAATGAGAAAGCCTACAAGAAGAATTCCTCTAAATATGAGAAATTAGATAAAAACACTACTGAGATAAAGAAAGTGGAAGGAGAAAATAATCTTTTAGAAGACAAGAAGAGTAACCAATCAGTATCTAAAAACCTAAAGAAGAAGTAGAACTCAAAGTGACCTCATGTAGATGGTTTCATAAGGGTGAGAGATTTGAGGAAGTCAAAGCAAAGAATACCTCCTCATCCTTCACAAAGAAATGCTATGACTAGGTATTCCTCATTTTTACATGGTTATTTCTATACATGTAATTAGTTTGGTCATAGGGTTAGTGAACGTAGAGTTGTACCTAAAAGGAGAAAAAAACTATGAGTAGAAATCCATGTTCTCCTTTGGTAGACATAAATGTAATATGCTATAATGGAAATAATTTGGGTCACATAGCTAAGCAATGTAGAGGAAAATTTGTAATACCAAAAGCACAATGAAAAAATAAAAGTATGCCCCCTAGTGTGAACAAAGGTTCATAGGTCCCTAAAAAGAAGAAAGATAAGGTAGAAAAGAAACCCAAGAAAGTGTGGAAAGAGAAAGATTAAAAGTCTGCATAATCAATGATTGCACAAAATTCACTTCATGCCAAAAAGAAAAAGTTATGAGTGATAGATAGTGGTTTCTCTAATAATATGACTAGTGATAAGAGAAAATTTATCTAACTTAGAAAGTGTAAGGAAGAATCTATGAGTTTGCTAGATAACATTGCAGTTAAGATCTACGGTAAAGGAACACTTAGCATAGATGGAAGATTTCATTCTCGTGATGTTCTTTATGTTGAAGGATTAAATTATAATTTTCTAATTTTTAGTCAAATGTGTTACAAAGGATATAAAGTATTATTTAATGTAGAAGGATACAAGATAAGGAAATCAGGGTGATTAGTTATATAGGGAAAAATAACTAAAAGAAACATTTATAATCTAAATAAAGTGAATGGTTAAAGTTGTCTAATAAGACATGTTGATGAGAGTTGGTTGTGGCATAGTAGAATGGGCCATGTAAATTTTGATAATCTAGTAAAAGTGAGTTCAAGAGGGCTAGTAAGACACATGCCTAAGTTAACCAAACCTGCAAACACCACTTGCAAAGAGTGTCAGATGGGCAAGCAAAAAAGGGTCAAATTTCAAACAAAAGAGTATGCAACTAAAAATCCTTTGGAGTTGGTATATATTGATTTTTGTGGCCCCATAAGGACAAAGGGATTGAAAGGATAAAGTTACTTCATGTTACTAATAGATGACTATTCAAGAATGACATGGGTGACCTTTTTGAAGGACAAACCTCAAGCATTTGAAAGATTCAAGATATTTAGAGCTATGTTTGAGAAGTAGATTGGTAGAAGGATCAAATTTCTAAGATCTGATAGAGGTGGAGAATTCACATAAAATGAGTTCACTAAATATTGTGAGAAGCATGGAATCAAAAGACAATAGTCTACAGTAAGGACTCCACAATAGAATGGAGTTGTTGAGAGAAAGAATAGAACAGTCAAGGATATGGCCAAAACAATTCTTAATGAGGTCAAATTACCTAATGTGTACTAGAGAGGGTTATTAAATACAATACTATATACCTTGAAAAAAGTTCAATTAAGGGTAAAAAATTGGAAAACCCCTTATGAATTGTGGTATGGCAGACCTGCTTGTATTTAGTACTTCAAAGTGTTTGGTAGCAAGTGCTACATTAGAAGAGAAGATAACTTAGGAATATTTGAATCAAGATGTGATGAAGGAATATTTCTTAGATATTCCACCCAAATTAAAGCATACAAATGATCCAATAAAAGGCTTCATAAAATTGTAGAGAGTATCAATTTCAAGGTTGATGAAGATTTGAAGCACTTTAAACTTGATAAAGATAGGTATGAGATTGAACCAAAGCCTAAAGACAAAATTTCTAATGAAGATCCTAAAAAGAGAATGAGAAGGTACTTGAAAGATATGTTAAAAAAGATCAACCTATAGAAAAAATTATTGGTAATATAGATGAAGGAGTTTAGATAAGGAGAAGAGTAGCAAAGAATAAAGAGAAAGATTTTTTTTCTCTCAACTCTCAAATAGAACCTAAGAGCTATGTTGAAGCTAACAAGGATGAGAGCTAGATAAAAGAAATGGAAGAATAACTGATCCAAATTGAGAAGAAAAAAACTTGGTAATTAGTTCCAAGACCCCTAGCAATAATGCCATAGGTACAAAATGGGTTTTTAGAAACAAGCTCAATGAAGATGGAGTTATTGCAAGGAATAATACAATATTGGTGTGTAAAGGATATGCACAAGATTAAGGTATAGATTTTGAAGAAACATTTGCTCCAGTGGCTAGATTGGAAGCCATAAGAATATTTATAGCATTCTCTGTTTATGAAAACTTCAAAGTCTATCAAATGTATGCCAAGTATAATTTCATGAATGGAAACCTATAAGAATAAGTCTACATAGAACAATCTAAAGTTTTTCAACTATCAGAAGAAGAAGATTATGTTTGTATACTAAAGAAAGCTTTGTATGGTCTAAAACAAGCACCTAGAGCATGGTATTCAAGACTAGATAGTACTTGCAACAATAAGGATTCAATAAAGGATGTACAAACAACAATATTTACTTCAAATCAGAAGGTGAGAATATGATAATTGTTGTTGTGTATGTAGATGACATCATTTACGGTGGTAGCAATGATAGAATGTGTAAGGAATTTTCTACTCAAATACAAAATGAATTTGAGATTTAATGCTTGGAGAACTCTCTTTCTTCCTTGGTCTACAGATAGTACAAACTAATGAAGGGATATTTATATCTCAAACCAAGTATGTTAAGGAAACTCTCAAGAAATTTGGGATGGAAGATAGCAAGCCAATTAGTACCCCTATGGTAATTGGATGCAAGTTGAGCAAGAAAAATGAATCCCCTAATGCAAATCAGACTATGTATAGATTAATGATTAGTAGTCTTCTACATCTAACAACATCAAGACCTGATATCATTTAAGAAGTGTGAATGGTTGCAAGATTCCAAGCTACTCCTAAAGAGTATCATGTAAATGCAGTAAAAATATTTTGTAGATATATCAAAAGTACTATTGACTATGGACTATGGTATCCCAAAAGTGAATATTTTACTTTGACAACATATACAGATGTTGATTGGGTAGGAAGTGTGGATGATAGAAGAAGCACAAGTGGCGGTACATTCTTCTTTGGAAACAAACTTGTTTCATGGATGAGAAAGAAGAAAGAGTTAGTTACACTTTCAACATCTAAGCCAAAATATGTGGTAGTAGTGGCATGTTGTACTCAAGTGTTATGGATGAAGAAAACACTTAAAGACATCAAGGTAGAGTAAAAAGAACCTATCTATATTCTTTGTGACAATTCAAGTGCTATAAACATATCAAAGAATCCAGTGATGCACTCTAGGACCAAGCATATATCAATTAAGTATGACTTCTTAAGAGAAAATGTAGCAAATCAAGAAGTCACTATGGAATATGTGTGATGCAAAGTAGGGAGGCATTCAATTTCCAATCACAATTTAAGCCCTTTGAAACAAAATTTCAACCTATAAACCTCTATCTCTTTGATTTCTCAGGCAAACACTCACTTTGCCTTGTAGGTCTACAAACCTAATCTCTTGGACCTATCTCACAAATTCAACCTCAAACCCACTAACCATTTATGTTTTTAGGCACCCATTAATCCCTTACAAAACATATTTCAAAACTCCATATGGTTACTTTGGAGCAACTCCTCTAAAATCATGCAACTACACTATCTTAGACCTCAAATAGGTCAATTTTACAAAGAAAATACCCTTTAAACAACCTTCCAACCCCAAATTACTGTGGACAGTCAATAACCAACCTCTAAAACCACCAAATTTGCAACCTTTTACCAAAGAACTATTCTTTGAGTTCACTTTCACAAAACCCTCAATTTTGCTTGTTTTAGGGAGGGTTTATTGAAAATCACCAGTCCCAACTTATTCACACCTTTCCAATGCATCCAACACACTTCAATTGACTTGAAAAATCTCAAACAACCTTAAAAATTTACTGCCCCAATGTTTTTCCATATTTACCACCCTTAAACCACCAATTTTCACTCAAAATCCACAATTTTGTCAACTAGGGCATCATGCCCAAACCCTCAAATGGCCTCCCCTACTCTCAAAAACCCTCCTAACATCAAACCATATCCTATTTGACCCATTCCACCAAGTCGCAGTAAACAAAATCAGTGGAATGGTCCTTTAACTCATTTTTATGTCTTCAAACCCTTGAAATTGAAGTTTTAGACCCATCTACAGAAAATGAGTGATAAAAGCTTTATTTCCTTATGAAATCACACCACACTGGATTTAAAATGAAGCTAGTACATATGTATAATAAAAAAAATCCTTCAAATCAATTTGGCTTACTACAGACCAGTACAGGCCTGGGAAACAACATAATTTATGTAAAAACATAGAATTTTAATGAAAATAGGGCACTTTATTGATTTTCTTTCTCAAAATCATCAAAAACCCCCTTCCTTCAAGTTACTCCAGTATTTATAAACTTGAAACCAACTATCAAACTAAAAAAAATGAATTTTAAACTTCAAGTGACTGTTTGTCCTCCAAATTTACATTTTGCAACTTTTCAACATGACAACATTTTTCAAATTTTGTCAATTTTGCAACTTGAACTCCCCAACCACCTAATGACCTCTAAATTGACTCATTACATAATAAAATGGTCTATATGACCTTATTCAATACAAAACAAGACTCAACACCCTAAAGTGTATGAAAATCCCTTAGTTACAAAATTTTTCTTTGGTGCCCCTGCACCAATGTGCCAACTAAGAATCAAGTTGCAAACATATTCACCAATCCTCTCACAAAAGAGAAATTTGAATACTTGAGGAAAAAATTGGGAGTGGTTTCTCCTACATCACATCACTAAGTTTTAGTGATAGGGAAATGAGTCTAGGGGAACTTCACAAGAATAAATGAGAGAAGTCAAGTATGATTGGTTTTACAAATTTCTAACAACTTGATTTTTGTTGTAGTTAGGGTAAAAATCTCAAATCAGGGTAAATATATAAAAATCAATAATAAAACCCTAACAAGCACAATGAAGCATGAGACAACATCAAAATCCAAATAAGAAATACAAACTCAAACCCATCTCCATATTATGCTCAATTTATCTCCATTTGTCTTCTCAACCTTGAATGAGAATGCAATATTTCGAAGGTTTGACTGTTGGAGGAATGTTGGTTGCTTAATTCAACAACATAATGATATGATGATGATGATAGATGGAGGATGATAGATATATATGGATGGAAGATTCAAGAATGATTTTGACAGCATAAGGATGCTTCAAGAATCGAGTCCCCAAATGACTTCTGAGAGGCTATATTTATAGAGCTTTGATGTGGACGGAGATAAGATTTGACAAGGATTTTATTTTTTATTTATTTGATAAAAAAGGAAATAAAGCAAGATAAGATAAGATTTTAAAAAGATAAAAAGATGATGATTTTCCATTTTAAAGGAAATAAATCCTAAAAAAGTTGAGAGGGATAATTGATGAATTATCTAATTAAATAAATTAATTAGATACACATGAGTTCCCATTTCGGAAAGAAAGTGAGAAGATCTTTTTAGGTTTTTATTAATTAAATAAATATTTGATTTATTTAATAATGTTGGATTTACGATTTCATTAATTAAATAATACAAATTATTTAATTAACATTAGAAAATGGAGAGATTATGAATATAAATGATTTAATTAATTAAATAATATAAATTATTTAATTAACATTAGAAGAATGGTGGGATTATGAATAGAAAGGGAATAAATGAAATTAGTCAAATAAATAAGATTTCTTTAACTAAGTCGATGATGAAATGGGTTCCTAGTGAAAAACATGCTACGTGATGTCTAAATGATGTAATGTCATGACAAGGTGTTGCAAGAGGACATTTTTGGGTGTCTACATTTTTCCCCTCTTTGAGATGATGTTCGAGATGATGAGATTTGTGTTGAGTAACATCATTTCAAAGAAGCTAAGGTATGGATAGAGGAAAATGGATGATGATAGAAAGATAATATGATGATGAGATGGGGAAAATGATGGGATGATGATGATATAAGAATAGGATGATCATGCCCCCTTGAGAGGATAGGAAAGTTAGAAGAACACAGGTATTCTATCGAAATGAACGGGATTGGTCAAGGAAGAAAGATAAGTGAATGCATAGAAGAAAAGAAAGGATGCATTATGCTACAATGAAGGTGAGCAACCATGATGTTTGATATAGCACTAGACATTATGCACCAAGATATGAGGACCAAGGTGATGATGTGTCTTGTGCCCTAGCATAATACAACCTTGTCTAGATGTATGAGGAAATAAACTTAGAGTGTTAAATTCCTAATGCACAAAAGGTATGATGTGACCTTAGATGCAAAGGATAATGCAAAAAGGGTATCAGGACATAATAACCCGATCACAATAACCATGGACACAATAACCCCATCATAATAACCCAAGGAAAAAATAACCTAGGGTTGTAATAACCTATGGAAAAAATAATCCATGGTCAAAATAACCCATGGATAGAATAACCCATGTAATTTATAAATTTTGTTTTCCTTTCTCTATATTCTTATAAGGATATTTTGTCCATAGGTTATTCTAATCGTGGGTTATTTTGGCTTGGGTTATTATGAACCTGGTTTATTTTTTCCTTAGGTTATTATGATGCAGAGGAGGGATAAAATCACTCACCAATCACAATTTAAACACTTTGAACCAACTATACAACTCCCAAAAACCGATTTCACCAACTCTTCACAACTTCACCTAGTTTCTCTTGTAGGTGTCCAAACACTGAAAGTAGAGCATAACTCCACAAATCCTACTCAATTCCACTGAAAAATTAGGTTTTCAGATGCCCTTTATCCTCCTTCAAAACATATCTCAAAATCCACATAGGTCACTTTGGACCAAACCCTTCAAAACTTAACTAGTGCATTGTCCTATTTGGCCAATTAGGTTTATTTTACAAAGCAAGTGTGCTCAAAACACCTTCCCAACCTAAAATATCTATGGGAAGTCACTTAAAAGACTTCAAAACATCCAAATCAACCATTCTTAACTCTGAAGATCCTGATCTAAATGCCAAACTAATAAACCCTTATTCTAGGGTTGAAAATGCATGAACTAATGAGGGTTTGATGGAAATCCACCCTCCAGACCCTACCACTCTATTTTAAAACCTCCAACACATTAAAATGGATCTTCCAATGCCTTCCAAGCCTTCACTAAACTTTGAACACAGAGATTTCATCAAACCACTACTTCAAACCACCATTTTTAGGCTAAAATCCATACAAAAACCTTAGGGACAACACCTAAAACTCCTCTCATTCCTTCTCCCTGCCCAATAATTTCAACCTACCACTGATCCACAGAGTTTAAAATAGGTGGAATGAGTCATTTATGCATTTTTTGTCTACAAAACCCTTGAAATTTGAAGTTCAGACCCGCTTACAAAAAATGAGAGATTAAAGCCTTATTTTCTAATGAAATCACACCACACTGGATTCAAATTGAAGCTAACATATATCTTCACCAAATTCCAAGAATTTTAAAGCTATATCCTATTACATGGACCTATATAGACTAGAGGAACAAAATATTTACAATAAAAATATAGAAGTTTATGAAAACAGGGTACTTTTATTGAGTTTCTTCACAATTCATCAACAACCTTGCTTCAAAGTTTTACAATGATATTTATGCACTTTCCCACCAAAAATCTAAAACTCACCAACCACCCTTCAAATCCCAACTAATTGTTGGGCTTCTCTAAAATTGCATTTTTACACTTTTTCCAAATTGACAACTTTTACATTTTTTTTTACTTTTTGCAATACTAACTCAAATTACCCCAAACCACACTAATATGACTTATTACATCACAAATTGGATACGACCTTATTCAATAAACTAAACTTAAAACAAAAAACCAACCTAAGACTTCTAAGAACTAAACTTTCTCAATAACCTTGGTGCCCCTGCACCATACAACTAGCCTTGAAACCTTTCCAAGTCCCTTGGAATTTGTGTTGCAACTTGTCCACCACTAAAGACCTCATGCCTCTGACCTCTAAAAGGACTTAGAACTTTCCATTGATTCATATAGTGTTGATGTTCATTATGCTTATTTCCCTTAGACTTGTTGCCATCTTGACAATTGGTCATCTTTACAAATTGTTCTAATGACCATTTTCTCATTTTCCCACCATCTAAAATTGATGCAAAAATTGCCTTTGTACCAGCAAACAACCTCTGTCCAACTCTATCTCTAATTTTCCTCTCTCTTACCCTTGAATCATACTCAAATTCATCCAATTTTCCTTTCCACCCACCTTTCTTCATTCCACTTTTTGTCTCCATCACTATTCCTGAGCTCTCTTCCCTTAAAACCTATATTCTAACAGACTTGCACACCTCTATATTAACAATAACTAATTGCCTTCTATCCTCTTTTGTAGCCAAGGGACAAATCACTGTCCCAACCATAATCTCATCACACTTTCCTAAGTAATCATGCAACTCCATGGTCAATTCATCCTTGACCTTCTCCAACTTACCAACTTTCAACATAGCACCATTCTTTAGACCTACCTTTGGTGTCAACACATTTTTTTGTCTTCTATTTGTTGTCCTAGCAGCTTCATGCCTTGAAGTGGATGTATACTCTTTATTTCTATCTTCCTTTGTCTTCACAAACTCTTCCTTACCAAACATCACCACCCTTGTTGCCTTATACTGATCCTCAACACCTCCTTGCAATGGAGTTAGTGTAAAACTATTCCCTTCATGCTTGATTTGATAGCTATTGCTTCTACAATAATATATGGCATGCCTATCATATTTCCATGGTCTTCCAAGCAAACACATGACAAAAATCCATTGGTACAACATCACAAACAACTCTATCCTTATAACCACCAATATTGAGTTCAATCAAAGCTTATTCACTAACCAAGATGGATTGGTTATCATTCAACCATGAGATCTTATATGGATCTTCATGAGGAATCTTTTGTAACTTCAACTTATCTATCATGTCATTAGAGACAATATTCTTAGTACTACCTGAATCTATGACTACCTTGCATACCTTACCCTTGCATTTGCATGTAGTTTTGAATAGAGCTCTTATTTACATTGGTTCTTTCTCCTTAGCTTCCTTGAGGAATTGTCTTCTAACCATCAAAGAGTCCCCAACTTCTGGAGCAGTAACTACATTTGGATAATTCACACTTTCACAATCATCTTCATGCACTATTTGAACCATCCTTTCACTTCTTCTCTCACCGACACTTGATGTAGAACCTATTTTTTCAAGGCACTTGTATGTTGGATGTCCAAACTCATTACAATTGTAACACCTACTATGAAATGTGTTTGTACTTCTACCTCCTCCAAATCTGCCTCTAGAACCTCTAATTCCACCATGATGATCATTAAATTGTCCTTGTTCTTTATGTACATCTCCTTGGATTTCATTGGATTGTATTGAAGTAGAATATGATCCCCTTCCTATTGATGTGTTGTCTCTACCTTTGTTTTTCTTTTCTTGTCTTCTTTTCACTTTTTCTTCTTCCCTTATAGCCATTCCGTAGCATTCTTCAATTGTCCTTCGATTGTGCAAACTCAATTCATCCTGGATGTTAAATATTATTCTGCTAAGATATTTAGTCACCTTTTATACATCATCAACCATGTGACCTGCTCTTATGCTCAACTTCTATAAATCATTAGTGTAATTTTTCACATCCATTTCCCTTTGTTTCAAATATTGAAGCTTTTTAGACATTTGTATTGCATAATCACTTGGAAAAAACTTACCTTTTAATTTAGCTACCATCCTATCCCATGAAATTATTTTAGACTTACCTTTTCTTCTCCTTTTTTCTTGTTCATAATCCCACCAAACAAGTGCATTCCCCTTCAATTTGGTCTTTGCTATCATCACCTTTTCTTCATCAGGTACATCCTCGCATTCAAAGTAATTATCCAAAGCTGTAATCCAATATAGCAATTCTTCTTCATTAAGATTACCTTCATACATGGGAAAATCAATTTTTACCTTATGTTTACCTTCTTTAACTGCCTTTAGTAGCTTTTCCAACTTTTGTTCTTCAGAATCCAACTCTTCTTCCACATCTTCATACTCTTCATCATGTTCCTCTTCAGTATCACTTTCATCACTTACAACCACACCTCTTTTCTGCCCTATTTCAACACTTTCGAGTCTTGCTGGCAATCTATTTTGCAATTTTCAACTTTATAATCTCTCCTAGTCTTCTCTTCCATCTCTTGCATCTTTCTGGCCTTATTATTACCCTTTGGAGGCATCTTGACACTTTGTCTTTTCAACTTCCAAGTTTCCTTTCTTCAATCAATAACCTTCCACTCTCAAGAGATCTAATCCCTAAGCTCTAATACCAATTGATGCAGAGCAGGGAGAAAATCACTCACCAATCACAATTCAAACACTTTGAACCAACTATGCAACTCCCAAAAACCTATTTCACCAACTCTTTACAACTTCACCTAGTTTATCTTATAGGTTTCCAAACACTGAAACCAGAGCATAGCTCCACAAATCCTACTCAAATCCATAGAAAAAATAGGTTTTTAGATACCATTTATCCTCCTTCAAAATTTATCTCAAAATCCACATAGGTCACTTTAAACCAAACCCTTCAAAACGTAATTGGTACACTATCCTATTTGGTCAATTAGGCCTATTTTCCAAAGCAAGTGTGCTCAAGACACCTTCCCAACCTCAAATATCTATGGGAAATCACTTGACAAACTTCAAAACATCCAAATCAGCAATTATTAACTCCCAACACCCTAATCTAAATGCCAAACTAATAAATCATTATTCTAGGGTTGAAAATGCATGAACTAATGAGGGTTTGATGGAAATCCACCCTCCAGACCCTACCACTCTATTTTAAAACCAGAAACACATTAATATGGACCTTCCAATGCTTTCCAAGCCTTCACCAAACTTTGAACATAGATATTTCATGAAACCACTACTTCAAACCACCATTTTTAGGCTAAAATCCATACAAAAATCTCAGGGACAACACCTAAAACTCCTCTTATTCCTTCTCCCTACCCAAGAATTTTAACCTACCACCGAGCCACAAAGTTTACAATAGGTGGAATGTGTCATTTATGCATTTTGTGTCTACAAAACCCTTGAAATTTGAAGTTCAGACCCACCTATAGAAAATGAGAGATTAAAGCCTTATTTCCTAATGAAATCACACCACACTAGATTAAAATTGAAGATAACATATATCTTCACCAAATTCCAAGACTTTTAAAGCTATATACTCCTATATAGACATGTACAAATGTGAGGAAAAACAAATTTACTGTAAAAACACAGAATTTTATGAAAACATGGTACTTTTATTTAGTTTATTCACAAATTCATCAACAACAACCTTACTTCAAAGTTTTACAATGATATTTATGAACTTTCCCACCAAAAATAACTTTTAAACTGAACAACCACTCTTCAAATCCCAACTGACCATTGGGCTTCTTTAAAATTGCATTTTTGCACTTTTTCCAAATTGACAACTTTTACATTTTTTTGCACTTTCTGCAATATTAACTCAAATTACCCCAAACCACACTAATATGACTTATTACATCACAAATTGGTCTATATGAACTTATTCAATAAACTAAACTAAAAAAAAAAAGCCAACCTAAGACTTCTAAGAACCAAACTTGCTCAATAACCTTGGTGACCCTGCACCATACAACCAACCCTGAAACCTTTCCAAGTCCCTTGGAATTTGTGTTGCAACTTGTCCACCACTAAATACCTCATGCCTCTGATCTCTAAAAGCACATAGACCTTTCCATTTATTCATATATTGTTGATGTGCATTATGCTTATTTCCCTTAAACTTGTTGTCATCTTGAAAATTGGTCATCTTTACAAACTATTATGATGACTATTTTCTCATCTTCTCACCATCTAAAACCAATGCAAAAATTTCCTTTGTACCATAAAACAACCTCTATCCAACTGTATCTCTTATTGTCCTCTCTCTTACCCTTGAATCATACTCAAATTCATCTAATTTTCCTTTCCACCCACCTTGCTTCATTCCATTTTTTGTCTCCATCACTATCCCTGAGTTCTCTGCCCTTAAAACCTCTATTCTAATAGATTTGTACACCTCTGTATTAACAATAACTAGTTGCCTTCTATCCTCTTTTGCAGCCAAGGGACAAATCAATGTCCCAACCATAATCTCATCACACTTTCCTAAGTAATCTTTCAGCCTCATGGTCAATTTATCCCTAACCTTCTCCAACTTACCAACTTTCAACATAGCACCATTCTTTGGACCTACCTTTGGCATCAACACATTTTTTTGTCTTCTATTTGTTGTCCTAGTAGCTTCATGCCTTG
This sequence comes from Sequoia sempervirens, assembly GCA_007258455.2. NCBI lineage: Eukaryota > Viridiplantae > Streptophyta > Pinopsida > Cupressales > Cupressaceae > Sequoia > Sequoia sempervirens. Next base: position 100,532,710 of record VDFB02271358.1, on the reverse strand, counting down.
AAGTGTCTGCATACTCTTTATTTATGTCTTCCTTTTTCTTCACAAACTCTTACTTACCAAACATTATCACCCTTGTTGCCTTAAATTGATCCTCAATACCTCCTTGAAATGGAGTTAGTGTAAAACTATTCCCTTCATGCTTAATTTGATAGCTATTACTTCTATAATCATATAGGCATGCTTGTCATATTGCCATGGTCACCCAAGTAAAACATGACAATAATCCATTGGTACAACATCAGAAACAACTCTATCCTTATAACCACCAATATTGAATTCAATCAAAGCTTATTCACTAACCAAGATGGATTGGTTATCATTCAACCATGAGATCTTATATGGATCTTCATGAGGAATCTTTTGTAACTTCAAATTATCTATCATTCCATTAGAGACCATATTCTTAGTACTACCTGAATCTATGACTACCTTGCATACCTTACCCTTGCATTTGCATGTAGTTTTGAATAGAGCTCTTCTTTGCATTGGTTCTTTATCCTTTGTTGCCTTGAGGAGTTGTCTTCTAACCATCAAAGAGTCCCCAACTTCTTGAGCAATAACTACATTTGGAGAATTCACACTTTCACAATCATATTCATGCACTATTTGAGCCATCCTTTCACTTCTCTCACCACCACTTGAGGTAGAACCTAGTTTTTAGGGCACTTGTATGTTGGATGCCCAAAATCATTACAATTGTAACACCTACTAGCAAATGTGTTTGTACTTCTACCTCCAAATCTGCCTCTAGAGCCTCTAAATTCACCACGATGATTAGAAAATTATCCTTGTTCTTTATGTACATCTCCTTGGCTTTCATTGGATTTTCTTGAAGTAGAATATGATCCCCTTCCTCTTGATGTGCTGACTCTACCTCTAGTTGTCTTTTCTTGTATTCTTTTCACTTTTTCTTCTTCCCTTATAGCCATCTGGTAGCATTCTTCAATTGTCCTTGGATTGTGCAAACTCAACTCATCCTGGATGTTAAATATTAGTCTACTAAGATACTTAGCCACCTTTTCTACATCATCAACCATGTGACCTTCTCTTATACTCAACTTATAGAACTCATTAGTGTAAGTTTTCACATCCATTTCTATTTGTTTCAAATATTGAAGCTTTTTAGACATTTGTATTGCATAATCACTTGGAAAAAACTTACCTTTTAATTTAGCTACCATCCTATCCCATGAAATTATTTTAGACTTACCTTTTTTCTCCTTTCAACTTTTTCATAATCCCACCAAACAAGTGCATGCCCCTTCAATTTGGTCTTTTCTATCTTCACCTTTTCTTCATCAGGTACATCCTCACATTCAAAGTAGTTATCATAAGTTGTAATCCAATCTAGCAATTCTTTTTCATTAAGATTACCTTCATACATGGGAAAATAAATTTTTACCTTATGTTTACCTTCTTTAACTTCCTTCAGTAGCTTTCCCAACTTTTGTTCTTTACGATCCAACTCTTCTTCCACATCTTCATACTCTTCATCTTGTTCCTCTTCAAAATCACTTTCATCACTTACAACCACACCTCTTTTTTTTGCTGCCAATCTATTTTGTAGTTCTTTCAACATTCTAATCTCTCTCTCAGTCTTCTCTTCCATCTCTTGCATCTTTTTGGCCATATTATTACCCTTTGGAGGCATCTTGACACTTTGTCTTTTCAACTTCCAAGTTTCCTTTCTTCAATCAACAACCTTCCACTCTCAAGAGATCTAATCCCTAATCTCTGATACCAATTGATGTAGAGTAGGGATAAAATCACTCATTGATCACAATCCAAGCACTTTGAATCAACTATGCAACTCCCAAAAACCTATTTCACCAACTCTTCACAGTTTCACCTAGTTTCTCTTGTAGGTGTCCAAACATTGAAACTAGAGCATAACTCCACAAATCCTACTCAAGTCTAAAGAAAAATTAGGTTTTTAGATACCCTTTATCCTCCTTCAAAACGTATCTCAAAATCCACATAGGTCACTTTAGGCCAAACCCTTCAAAACTTAACTGGTACGTTGTCCTATTTGGCCAATTAGGCCTATTTTCCAAAGCAAGTTTGCTCAAAACACCTTCCAAACCTCAAATATCTATGGGAAGTCACTTGATAAACTTCAAAACATCCAAATCAACAATTCTTAACTCCCAAGACCCTGATCTAAATTCCAAATTAATAAAGCCTTATTCTAGGGTTGAAAATGCATGAACCAATGAGGGGTTGATGGAAATCCACCCTCTAGATCCTACCATTCTATTTTCAAACCTCCAACACATCAAAATGGACCTGCCAATGCTTTCGTAGCCTTCACCAAACTTTGAACACAAAGATTTCATCAAACCACTACTTCAAACCATAATTTTTAGGCTACAATCCATACAAAAACCTTAGGGACAACACCTAAAACTCCTCTCATTTCTTCTTTGTGCCCAAGAAATTCAACCTAGCACCAGGCCACAGAGTTTACAATAGGTGGAATGAGTCATTTATGAATTTTTTGTCTACAAAACCCTTGAAATTTGAAGTTCAGACCCGCCTACAGAAAATGAGAGATTAAAGCCTTGTTTTTTGATGAAATCACACCACACTGGATTCAAATTGAAGCTAACATATATCTTCACAAAGTTCCAATAATTTTAAAGCTATATCCTATTTTATGGACCTATACAAACCTAAGGAACAACATATTTACTATAAAACATAGAATTTTATGAAAACAAGGTACTTTTATAGAGTTTCTTCACAAATTCATCAACAACAACCTTTCTTTGAAGTTTTACAATGATATTTATGCACTTTCTCACCAAAAATAACTCTCAAGCTGACCAACCACCCTTCAAATCCCAACTAACCATTCGGCTTCTCTAAAATTGCATTTTTGCACTTTTCCCAAATTGACAACTTTTACATTTTTTTGCACTTTTTGCAATATTAACTCAAATTACCCCAAACCACACTAATATGACTTATTACATCACAAATTGGTCTATATGACCTTATTCAATAGAATAAACTCAAAACACAAAACCAACCTAAGAATTCTAAGAACCAAACTTGCTCAATAACCTTGGTGCACCTACACCATACAACCAGCCTTGAAACCTTTCCAAGTCCCTTGGAATTTGTGCTCCAACTTGTCCACCACTGAAGACCTCATGCCTTTGACCTCTAAAAGCACTTAGAACTTGTCATTAATTCATATAGTGTTGATGTGTATTATGCTTAGTTCCCTTAAACTTGTTGCCATCTTGACAATTGGTCATCTTTACAAATTGTTCTGATGATTGTTTTCTCATCTTCCCACCATTTGAAACTGATGCAAAACTTGCCTTTGTACTTCCAACTCTATCTCTGATTGTCTTCTCTCTTACCCTTGAATCATACTCAAAGTCATCCAATTGTCCTTTCCACCCACCTTGCTTCATTCCATTTTTTTTCTTCATCACTGTCCCTGAGTTCTCTACCCTTAAAACCTCTATTCTAACAAACTTGTACACCTCTATATTAACAATAACTAACTACCGTATATCCTCTTTTGCAGCCAAGGGACAAATCACTATCCCAACCATAATCTCACCACACTTTCCTAAGTAATCTTGTAGCTTCATGGTCAATTAATCCTTGACCTTCTCCAACTTACCAACTTTCAACATAGCACCATTCTTTGGACCTACCTTTGGCGTCAAAAAATTTTTTTGTCTTCTATTTGCTATCCTCGTAGCTTCATGCCTTCAAGTGGCTGCATATTCTTTATTTCTGTCTTCCTTTGTCTTCACAAATTGTTGCTTACCAAACATTATCACCCTTGTTGCCTTAAATTGATCCTCAACACCTGCTTACAATGGAGTTATTGTAAAACTATTCCCTTCATGCTTAATTTGATACCTATTGCTTCTACAATCATATATGGCATGCTTGTCATATTTCTAGGGTCTCCCAAGAAAAACATGACAACAATCCTATTGGTTATTTTTTACTATAACCGGGTTGGTCTTCTAATCTACCTATGGAATTGCCAATTCCAATCAAGGGCAGCTAGAAGGACCTGGACCAACTGATGAGGATTTTAAAGACCTCATACACTTTGGGCTCTTCAAGACCTACGAGGGTAATCCATTAATGTGTTTACAACCTTTGCACCATTATCATAAACAACATTAACAACAACATATAACCTCATTTAATAGCTCAACATAATAGGATAATATTGAATAGAATTGGCCATTTATCAGTAATATCAACTATTTGGAGCATGAGATAACTACAACACATTTCACATTATAATATTGTCATTGATTTGCAATTTGTAGCAAGCTCTAGGTAAAGACAAACAAATACTAAACCATACAAATAAGTACAACTTAGATCAGTGCCATATATCCATTAGAGGAGTCAAATTCATAAGCATCTAATGGTTTATGACAGATTTAACAAATAACATTTAAGATCCTTGATAACATTGCCTTACAATCTCATCAATATGTATTCTAACCCAATACTACTTATCAAATCCTTATATAGAACATATCCACTTACAATCCCATTCAAGCATTTTAATTAATTCCTTGAATTAAAGCTAAAACAAGAATCATACACACCACAACAGTGAAATGAATGAGACAACCCTTGATCATCTTATTCACAATTTAGATATACATGTACAATGGAGAGACACGAGTTTGAATTAATCATTTCAATTCAAATGCCAATACTGTCATAAAACATCAAATCCCCATGAATTCAAAACCTACTTCTTATTTTGAAGATTTAATATAAGTTGAAAGATCTTTTGGACAAGTACGCAGAATGAAGAACACCAGGTCATTCATGAAGAATCATCCAGAACATAAATTAGAGGGTGAACTTCCTAAAATGAAGAAGGACTAGATAAAGAAAAGACCAGAATTTAGCAGTGTTTCTCCCACATCACAGAACCCTGTACATCAAGGTACAAGTAGGCCTTTATACCCTATCCCTGAAACTCTTAAAGAGGTGTCTAGAAATTCAGAATCAGATAGCTGTGGATTTTTTAATGCATTATTTAATACACTAGTTCAAGAGGATGTAACATGTCAAAGTAAAGGGCCTGTTAGTGTCCAATATACTGAAAAGAGAAGAGGTAGGAGTAGAAGTCGAAGCCATCACAGAAAAAGCACAAGTGATGTGCCTCCTCCTCCTGCTGAAGATGATGGAACTCCTTTATTGTCTGAGCATGTACAAAGGAGAGACATGAGTTTGAATTAATCATTTCAATTCAAATGCCAGTACTATCATAAAACATCAAATCCATTGGTACATCACAAATAATTCTATCCTTATAACCACCAATATTGAATTCAATCAAAGCTTATTCACTAACCAAGATGGATTGGTTATCATTTAACTATGAGACCATATATGGATCTTCATGGGGAATCTTTTCGAACTTCAACTTGTCTATCATGTCATTAGAGACCACATTCTTAGTACTACCTGAATCTATGACTACCTTGCATACCCTTGAATTTGCATGTAGTTTTGAATAGAGCTCTTCTTTGCATTGGTTCTTTCTCATTTGTTTCCTTGAGGAGTTGTCTTCTAACCATCAAAGAGTCCCCAACTTCTTGAGAAATAACTACATTTGGAGAATTCACACTTTCACAATCATCTTCATGCACTATTTGAGCCATCCTTTCACTTCTCTCACCACCACTTGATGTAGAACCTAGTTTCTCAAGGCACTTTTATGATGGATGTCCAAAATCATTACAATTGTAACACTTACTAGCAAATGTGTTTGTAATTATACCTCCTCAAAATCTGCCTCTAGAGCCTTTGAATCCACCATGATGATAAGAAAATTGTCCTTGTTCTTTGTGTACATCTCCTTGGCTTTCATTGGGTTGTCTTGAAGTAGAATATGATCCCCTTCCTCTTGATGTGCTGACTCTACCTCTAGTTGTCTTTTCTTGTATTCTTTTCACTTTTTCTTCTTCCCTTATAGCCATCTGGTAGCATTCTTCAATTTTCCTTGGATTGTGCAAACTCAACTCATCCTGGATGTTAAATATTAGTCTAATAAGATACTTAGCCACCTTTTCTACATCATCAACCATGTGATCTACTCTTATGCTCAACTTATAGAACTCATTAGTGTAAGTTTTCACATCAATTTCCTTTTTTTTCAAATATTGAATCTTTTTAGACATTTGTATTGCATAATCACTTGGAAAAAACTTACCTTGTAATTTAGCTATCATCCTATCCCATGAAATTATTTTAGACTTACCTTTTCTTCTCCTTTCATCTTGTTCATAATCCCACCAGAAAAGTGCATGCTCCTTTAATTTGGTCTTTGCTATCTTTACCTTTTCTTCATCAAGTACATCCTCGCATTCAAAGTAGCTATCCAAAGCTGTAATCCAATCTAGCAATTATTCTTCATTAAGATTACCTTCATACATGGGAAAATAAATTTTTACCTTATGTTTACCTCCTTTAACTACCTTCAGTAGCTTTTCAAAAAAAAAATCTTCAGGATCCAACTCTTCTTCCACATCTTCACACTCTTCATCTTGTTCCTCTTCAGAATCACTTTCATCACTTACAACCACACCTCTTTTCTGCCCTATTTCAACACTTTCCAGTCTTGTTGGAAATCTATTTTTCAGTTCTTTCAACTTTCCAATCTCTCTCTTAGTCTTCTCTTCCATCTCTTGCATCTTTCTAGCCATATTATTACCGTTTGGAGGCATCTTAACACTTTGTCTTTTCAACTTCCAAGTTTCCTTTCTTCAACAAACAACCTTCCACTCTCAAGAGATCTAATCCCTATGTTCTGATACCAATTGATGCAGAGTAGGAAGACAATCACTCATAGATCACAATTCAAACACTTTGAACCAACTATGCAACTCCCAAAACCTATTTCATCAACTCTTCACAACTTCACCTAGTTTCTCTTATAGTTGTCCAAACACTGAAGCCGAAGCATAACTCCACAAATCCTACTCAATTCCACAGACAAATTAGGTTTTTAGATACACTTTTTCATCCTTCAAAACGTATTCTCAAAATCTACATAAGTCACTTTAGACCAAACCCTTCAAAACTTAATTGGTATGTTGTCCTATTTGGCCAATTAGGCCTATTTTCCAAAGCAAGTGTTCTAGAAACACCTTCCAAACCTCAAATATCTATGGAAAGTGACTTGAAAATCTTCAAAACATCCAAATCAACAATTCTTAACTCCGAAGACCCTGATCTAAATGCCAAACTAATAAAGCCTTATACTAGGGTTGAAAATGCATGAACCAATGAGGGTTTGATGGAAATCCACCCTCCAGACCCCACCACTATATTTTAAAACCTCCAACACATCAAAATGGACCTATCAATTCTTTCCAAGCCTTCTCCAAACTTTGAACACATGGATTTCATCAAACCACTACTTCAAACCACCATTTTTAGGCTAAAATCCATACAAAAATCTCAGGGACAACACCTAAAACTCCTCTCATTCCTTCTCCCTGCCCAATAATTTCAACCTACCATCTAAAAATAACCTACTGGACTCATTCCACCAAGCCACAAAGTTTACAAGAGGTGTAATGAGTCATTTATGCATTTTGTGTCTACAAAACCCTTGAAATTTGAAGTTCAGACCCGCCTACAAAAAATGAGAGATTAAAGCCTTATTTCCTGATGAAATCACACAACACTAGATTCAAATTGAATCTAACATAGATCTTCACAAAATTCCAAGACTTTTAAAGCTATATCCTACTGTACGGACCCATACAGACCTGAGGAACAACATATTTACTGTACAAACATAGAATTTTATGAAAATAAGGTACTTTTATTGGGTTTCTTCACAAATTCATCAACAACAACCTTGCTTTGAAGTTTTACAATGATATTTATGCACTTTTCCACCAAAATAACTCTCAAACCAACCAACCACCGACCCTTCAAATCCCAACTAACCGTTGGGCTTCTCTAAAATTGCATTTTTGCACTTTTTCCAAATTGACAACTGTTACATTTTTTTGCACTTTTTACAATATTAATTCAAATTACCCCAAACCACACTAATATGACTTATTACATCACAAATTGGTCTATATGACCTTATTCAATAGTCTTAACTCAAAAAATAAAACCAACCTAAGACTTCTAAGAACCAAACTTGCTCAATAACCTTGGTACCCCTACACCATATTGTGACTAGATTATTATATCCAGGGTTATTTTGGTTAGGTTATTATGTCCTGTAACCTACAAAAATCTATTCCAACATACACAAGGTGTGAATATTAGTTGGAATGATACATATTTGATACAAATTCAAGATAAAATGATAACAAACACAAGAAAGAAAGCATGCACAAATGATTAAAATAAAACAATGTATTTCCCCTGTCAAGCTGTAAACTGATGAGTAAGTGATTGATTGATTGATTAATTGATTGGGCTTACAACAAGATTAGGATCAAGACCATTGATGAAATTGGTATGGATTGATGATGAATTACATTTGTATTGCTGCTTGGATTAATTTTGAGTGATTTGATGTATGGATGAATGGATTTGATGAAGATGATTGGTTGCTTGAATGGTTGGATGATTGGATTGGGGTGATAGATTGATTAGATGAAATTGGAAGAAGTGATCAGATGGATTGATTTTATTTCTTGGATTTTTGTTGGATATTTGATTTTTTTTGCCTTTTTTCAAGACATTTTCCCATTTTTTAATTTATTTTTGGGGATATTTTGATTTTTTTTGTATTTTCAGAATATTTCATTTTTTTTTTTTGGATTTTTTCAAGACATTTTATGATTTTTAGGGATTTTTTTTTCAGGACATTTTTGATGAAAGAATGCAAGGATAAGGCTAATAAATAGGATGATCAAGATCAACTAGATAAGATATGGACACAAATTACTAAGTATTTTTCCCCTATTCCTCATGAAGACCAAGGAAGCGAAGAAAGGATGCATTTAGATAGAATGATGGACTATGGATAAGGTGAAGGATATGGATAAAGTGTATAGGATAATATGTAGGATGTTCAAGAAGATCCTTAGCCTTGTCAAGATCAAATGTGGAAAGGTAAAGGATGAACGTAAAGAGGATAATGGATATTAATGACAGGATGGACGAAAATTTCTCCCAAGTGTAAAGTGCAAGAGGAATATGGAAGATAGGATGTGGATAGGAATACGAAGGAAGGACTCAAGCATCAAGTTTCATGACTAATATCACTCAAATATTTTTTCTAATAAACTATGGAAATGAGGATTAGACTCATAAAGGGTAGATTAATGGTATGATGAAAGAAGCTAAGGACTTATGCAAAGGTTTGGATTAAAGGAGGATAATGGGGGATGGATGTTGGGTAATGGGTAGGAGGTTGGAAGGCTTGTTGATGGATAGATGGAAAGGATGGAAAGATCAACATTGACATACACCTTGAAGGGTGGTGGAGTGATGGAAGAGAAGTGGCTTTTGAATTTAGAGATTTAGATGGAGGAGTGGATGGGGATTTTGGGATATAAGGATCCAAAATGGATGGTGGTGATAAAGGATATTTAGAATTGGATGGAATTTTTGGATAAGCAATTTTGGATTCCAATTTTGATTTAATTGCTTCTATGAGACTTTTAGAAATCCACATAGCTTTTGACTTTGATTTTTGATTCATGGGACTTTGTGGCCTTTGAATTTTTTTCTTTTGACTTTGGATTAGATTTTCTTTTATTTTTGCATGTCTCTTCAAGGAGACATGTTGATCCTTTGATATATGTGGATTTTGATATGGAATCTTTTGAGATTTGGCACCCAAATTGCTTCCAAGAACAATGGGATAGGTGGATTTAGATGAATGATATGGATGTGATGGAAGACCTATCATGCTCTTGGGATGCAATGGAATCATGAGATGGTATGGATTCATTAGTTGAGGTGGAAGGGGATGACTCTTGAATAGGATCGACATGTTCTAGATGGAGACGTGATGGAGGTTGACTTGGGCTCAATGGGGGAGACTCTTGAATAGGATCAAGGGGGAGACTACATGATAGGGTTATAAGAATGGGCATGGTGTTTGAAGACTCTTTGGTAGGTGGATGGGTGGATTTAGGTAATGCGATAGGTTTACTTTTGAAATGTTTGAATTTAAGGCTTATATTTAATGGAGGATTAGATGATGGGAGTAATGAAAAGTTTGATGAGTTAGAAGGTGGAGAGGCCAATGGATTAGGACTAGGACATGGTGACTTAGGGATAGAAATTTGATTGGATGGTGACATTTGATGTTGAATGTGTTGAGGTTGGAATGGTGTTTGGACTCCTCTAAGTGTGATTATTGGTTTAGGTAATGGAATGTGATTAGGGGCTCCCTTAAGTACAAATTTTGGTTTTATTCGAGGACTGTCATTAGGAAATCCATTAAGTGTGATTATTGGTTTAGGTTTAGATGAGGATTTAGTAGAAAATAATGTGGAATATAGGGATGAAGACATGTTTGGATCATGGTTTGGGAATTTTTTGAGGTATTTAAGGATGGTTAGAGATGATTTGAATGATATGTTTATGCATTTGTTTTTATAGCTTGATATGGCAATTTTCAAACAAATGTCACACATGCAAGACACATAAGAAAGTTTGAATTTAAAATTAGGAGTGTGATGATTAATCATGAACTTGAAGAAGACAAATCAACAAGTCCTAGAACTAGTCAAGTGGGTATGGCCAATTAGGTCTCAAGCTAGGATGGATGAGGTTGACTAGGGATGATTTGCAAGAAAAATATTGCCACACAACCGGGAGAAAGGGGTAACCCACCCTTCACCTTCACTTCCCAAAGGTATAAATTTCTTTGAGGCTTAGCTAGAGTGACAAGATTTTAACTCCCAAAGAAGGGTGTCTTTAGATTCACACTTCAATTGAGGTCATGCCTTAGAGTGGTGTGTGCTCCAAGCAGGCCTCCTAAGAAAGGTATGACAAAAGTGAACCAAGTGAGGTGTTTTTGAGCACACACACACTTGATTCACACTAACAATTCTTAATTTTCCTTAGAAATTAAATGTGTGTAAGAAAACAATGGAAGCACTTGTTCTTTTTAATCCAAAGCCAAAATGTGTGATGGAATACAATGGTTCATTTTAGTTCTGATTTTTGATATGTGATTGAAGAAAAGATTCGTTTTAAGAACACAAATCCAAATGTGTTTGCAAAAAATGATTAAGAGATGAAAGATGAAACGAGTGCACCTGATTATTTTCTCTTTCCAAATTGCTATTGTGACTTACCCAAATGTTTTTCTAGCTCCATATGATTCACCTACAAGTCACCAAATCAAGAAAGAAATAAGTAAACTTGCATAGAAGAAAGTTATGTGAAAAAGATAAATTCTGATAAAATATGATTATGATGAATTGATATAGCTGAATGGATTGCATAAACATAAAATTTAGAAGATTTCATGCACTTTTTATTTTTTTTTGTCAAAATTGGATCAATTTTGCTTAAGATATGCTCTTTCGAAGTTTAAATGCAAGTTTGACTTTAACTAATAAAAGAGTACTGAAAATGATACATTCACCTGATAATTTTTGTATCGTTGTGAAGTTCATCGAATTAGCATTTTGATCCTTTTTGAATTTTAAAAATTTGACCTGTTATGCAAAAATTATGTTTGTTTTAGTAAAATTTCTATTTAAAGAAAAATGCATGTAAGGAGCTAAATTAAACCCCTAAACATCTAAATTTCAACTCCCATGTGACCAAGGGCTATGACTGAGTGATGGGAATCTTTTTATCATATCCCATGGTCTCCCATATGCCCTGGAGCTAAAAACTTAAAAAAAAGTAATTAAAAATTAAATAAAAAATAAATTTAATTTATAACCAAATACATAAGGCAACAAATTTCTTTCTTTATTAAAAAGTCTAAACAAAAACTTAAAGAAAACTACATAAGCTTTTATGAAAAGATAAGAAGGTTGTTATCTAATCGTAGATTTTAGAAGATGAATTAAAAAAAATGCAACGCAAATTTTATGAGTTTGAAGACCCACATATATGGTGGGTGTATAGTCACGACATATACACAAAAGTATACGCAACAACTAACAAAAATACACAGTGATAAAACTTTAGTAGATCTATGATATATATATAAAAAATCAACTAAAATATTTAAAACAGCTATATACAGTGTTTATATGTATGAAAAAATCCCTAACTATGAGTATGTATGTCTATATTTTTATGATAAATATGCATATACTTCAGATTTTTGCATGTAATCCCGCAACAAAAAAAATTAAACATATATTCATTGTGTTTATAGCTGCAATTAAAAAGGGGTTTAAAAAAAATTAAAAAATAAATCAATAACCAAAACATAGCAAATTATATGTTAAAATTCATCTCTCATCCCTCCTGATTGCAATGGTGAGGCTATTTTTTTGATTCGAGGCTCCTATAAAAACTTGATCTCCAAGCTCTCTTTAGAAAACCCCTTGACCTACAAAATCAAACTCACAAAAAATCACAAGAACAAGGGTTAGAAGGTCGGGTTCACCAATGCCATTAAGGTAAAAATCTCAAATCAGGGTAAATGTATAAACATCAATAATAAAACCCTAACAAGCATAATGAAGCATGATACAACATCAAAAATTAAAATAAGAAATACAAATACAAACCGATCTCCATATTATGTTCAATTTATCTCCATTGCTCTTCTCAACCTCGCATGAGAATGCAAGATTTCAAAGGTTTGACTGTTGGAGGAATGTTGGTTGCTCAATTCAGCAGCATAACGATGTGATGAGGGTGATAGATGTAGGATGATAGATAGAGATGGATGAAAGATTCAAGAATAATTTTGACAGCATAAGGATGCTTTAAGAATCGAATCCCCAAATCCCCAAATGGCTTCTAAGAGGCTATATTTAAAGAGCTTTGATGTGGATGGAGATAAGATTTGACAAAGATTTGATTTTTGCTTTATTTGATCAAAGAGGAAATAAAACGAGATAAGATAAGATTTTAAAAAGATAGAAAGATATTGATTTTCTGTTATAAAGGAAATAAATCTTGAAAAAGATGAGAAGGATAATTGATGAATTATCTAATTAAATAGATTAATTAGATACACATGAGTGCCAATTTTGGAAAGAAAGTGAGATTTTTTTAGGATTTTATTAATTAAATAAATATTTGATTCATTTTATTAATGTTAGATTTATGATTTCGTTAATTAAATAATATAAATTATTTAATTAACATTAGAATAATTGAGAGATTATGAATAGAAATGATTTAATTAATTAAATAATATAAATTATTTAATTAACATTAGAAGAATGGTGGGATTATGAATAGAAAGGGAATAAATGAAATTATTTAGATTAATAAGATTTATTTAACTAATTAGATGATGAAATAGGTTCCTAGGGAAAAATATGCTACATGATGTCTAAATGATGTAATGTCATGACAAGGTGTTGCAAGAGGACATTTTTGGGTGTCTATAGTTGTATTCTTGGAAAAACTCCTTTATCTAATAAAGGGGGATACTATTTTGAACAAAGGGGGAAAATACTATAGTCCCTTTGCCATTGATGTCAAAGGGGGAGATGAAGTCCAAATTCTCTAGCAATTGAACTTTGACTGGTAAGGGGGAGAAAGAGATAAATGCTTTGGATACTCTGGAAGGTAGTCAAAGGGGGAGCTATGACTGCAAATAGTTTAGTGAGGAGCTTCAATTCAAAGTTCATTAGAAGCTCATGCAAGTTTTAGAAAAAATTGAGTTTGCATATTTATGTACATAGCATTTATTTTTTCCATCAATGACAAAGGGGGAGATTATTGGCAAGTTGATTGTCATTGATGTCAAAAGGGTATTTGAGTGATATTAAACAGGAGATTGTTGATTGATATCAAAAAGAAAAGTTCATTGATAGTTTGGATGTCATTGATGATAGTGGATCAATCTTAGGAAGAATGGTGAAGTATGATAGAGAGAAGAACATGTTTTAAATTTTTTGTAAAGTTGCACACAATGTTGCATTGTTGTCATGCAATATTAACATGTTATTGCAAAGGTTGTGTCTAAGAGTCTATAGAGAAACCAGACAATAGATCTGATGTGGTTTTTCCATTATCATTCCAATGGTTTGATCTACATGGTTAGAAGACAAGTAGTGAGCTTAGAATTTATTTATATATGCTCTCGACCGTTATTAGAGTTTAGTAGAGAAACCCTAAGTGTTTCAGTTATGGCATCTAATGGAATTTCTAATTGATCATCGAATAGCGATAGGTGGTTATCAGTAGCTTAAGGAATGACTTAATCCTTAGAAGTCATAAAGAAAATATCCCCTTGTACTAAGTGATTACTAGCTCAGTGGGGTATTGAAGAATTTATTATTCCTTAAGTTTGCTATTTAATATTTTCCCTAGCTTGATCAATGATAATGATCAAGCTTGTAAGATCGGATGGTTGTTGTTGCATCAAAAAATCTCTGCACATCATTTTTTTTTAAATTAATTTTCTTTGAGTAATTTTTGATGTGAAATATGTTGTTCTAGAATATCAATGGTCTGAGTGCTATCTATCCAATGATCAAGGTTGTATCTGGTGTAGGGGCACCAATATTTTATATGTTTCTTCATTAAGTGTCTTATAGGTAAGGTGTGTTAGGATGTTTGAGTTAAGGTCTTGAGTCCACATAAGGTCCAGTGTGACCATTCTTGTGTAATTGATCAAATTTGAGGGATTTTGTATTCATTTTGTAAAACTTGCAAATCATGTGGGAAAAAATGTCAAAGTTGACAAAAGGTGTCAAGGTAAGTAGAATGTTGTTTTCTTGAGTTGAGTCATGGTTCTTAGTTGAATAAGGTCTCATTAGACCATTTGTAATGGTTTAGGTGATTAGGGGGGTCAAGGAGTGCAAACATTACAATATATGTAAATGTGTTGTTATTAAAATGTGTAAAGGGTGTCATTTTGGCCTCCAATGGTAATAAGAGGTTTAAAATTTAGTTGAGAGGTAGTTGGTCATTTGTTTCAAGTGGAGAAGCCTTTAAAGAGGCATAGAAATTCATTGTAATTTTTGGCTTGAAGAATTGAAGCATTGGCAATAGATTATCTCTATTTTTTTCATTCATTTTCTAAGTTTCCTTTACATTTGCAGACCTGTACAAGCCCATATAGCCTAATTTTCCTATTTAATCATTTTCATTTTGTGGTGGCCTATGTTATCAATCTTTGGCATCCATTTTGAAGGAAATTCATAGAGTTTTGTGGTAGAAATCTCTGTTTTCCTGAAACAAACTGAGAATACCTTGTTTGAGGGTTTTGTAACAAAGATCGTGTTCTAAGGGCCCATACACTAACTATGACTACTATGGAAAGTGTAATGGGCCATAGGGAGTCTAAGTAGAAGGTAGTATTTTTGTCTTGAGTGGTGGAGAATAATTAAGGGAGATAGAATTGTTGCCCTATTGATTTTGTTAAGGAAAATACATGAAAATGGTGATTTGGGTCTAGGGTTTTATGAAATCCTTGAATAAAGTCATTTCTCATGAATTCTTGAGCATGTATTGGGCTGAAGAAAAGTGTTTGAAGTGGTTTGTGGGTCTGGTAAGGCATGGAATGTAGGTTTTCAATAAACCCTCTTGGTTTGGCTAAAAATCAAGGGTTTCATAGTTTTCTATGTTAGGCGGGTCAACTCTAGAAGATAATTGTGGATTTAGTGGTTTCAGGGCATGGAAATTCTGCCCCAAAGTTTTAGTTGTCTGTGATAAGTCTAAAGGTGGGTTTCTTTGTAATTTAGGCCTAATTAACCTAATTAGGACAATGTAGGAGTGGAGGTTTCAGGAGTTTGGTCCAAAGGACTTGTGTCTGATCCTGAGATATGTTTTATAAATTTGTAATGGGTTTTTGAATCATCCATTGGGTTATCAAGTGTTTTGGGAAGTGTTGGAGTTAAGGGCCTAAAACTAGGTTTGCATTGCTATTAGGGTTGTAAGGGTGAAAGTGGGAAATTCTACTTCTAGTTGTTTTCAAACTTTGGGAGTTGTTTGGATTGGTCTAATAGGCCCTTTTAATCTTGTTAGATGCCTCTTTAAGGAAGGTTGACACTTTGAGTGTGTTTGGGCCTCCTAGGTCTGCATCAAAGTGGTATCAGAGCATAGTAGTAGATCTTATGTTGGTGTTTTGAATTGGTTTAGCGGGAAGGTGAAGAGGAAAGATTGTGAAAATGCCTCCTAAGGTGAATGTTGTTGCAAGGAAGATTGACAACCATGACAAAGAAATAGAAGCCTTGAAGCAAAAAGTTGCTATGATGGAAGCTAAAGGTAGGGTTCTTTTGGATGAAAGTGATATTGAAGAAGAAGAGACTTCCAGTGAAGAGGAAGAGATGGATCCAGATGATGTGAGAATGGTGAAGCTTTTGAAGGATGTGAAGAAAGATGGACATGGAAAAATGGATGCACCTATGTATGGAGGAATACTTGACAGTGAAGAGCTCTTGGATTTGATAGGGGCTTTAGAGAACTACTTTGAGAGTGAAGAGATTGGTGAAGAGCACAAGGTGAAGAAGGAAAAAATAAAACTGAAAGGACATGCTTTGTTGTGGTGGAATTTTGTGCAAGAGGAAAGGGAGAGACAAGGAAAGAGAAAGATCACTTCTTGGGAGAGGATGAAGACTAAACTGAAAGGTAAATTCCTTCCTTGTGATTATAATGTTCAATTGCTTAAGAGGTTACAAAATCTTAGACAAAAGGATTTAGATGTGCAAGCATTTATTGAAGAATTTTATAGGCTAAGTATAAGTACTAAACATGAAGAAGATGAGGAAGAAATGGTTGCTAGGTACTTGAATGGTCAGAGGTATAACATTTAGGATGAAATCAGCTTGTTGGCACCAAAATCAATTGAACTATTCTTTCAAATGGAAATGAGAGCAAAAGAAAAACTCAAGAGGAGAAAAGAGAAGGAAACAAGAGGAAGAGGTAGCACCTCTAGGGGTAGAGACACCACTTCAACATCAAGGCATACCAAGGAAGACCTTGGAAATGCTGATAAGAACAAAGACCAAGTACCTGAAGCAAGAGGAGGATGGAGAGGTGGGAGAACTAGCTTCAGAAAAAGGAGAGATTACAATGAATTCTCAAGAAGGTGTTATAGGTGCAATGAATTTGGATACCCATCTTTCAAGTGTCCTCAAAACCAAAGTCCAACTTCAAGTGGTGATAGGAGTGAAAGAAGAACACAATTGGTCTAAGAGGAAGAGTGTGAAAGTTCAAGAAGACCTATAGATCCAAAGGTGGGAGAAGCACTCATGATGAGAAGGACCTTGTTACAAGAACCTAAAGAGGAAGATATGATTCAAAGGAGTCTATTCAAAACTTCATGCAAATGCAAAGGTAAAGTGTGTCAAGTTGTTATTGATTCAGGATCTCCAGATAATATGGTGTCTAGGGAGATTGTAGACAAGTTAAATCTAGAGAAGATACCTCATGTAGCACCTTAAAAAGTTTCTTGGGTGAATGATAGTCAAACCTTAGTGGCGAATGAGCAAGCCTATGTGGATTTCTAGATTGGGGAGTACAAGGATAGGGTCTTATGTGATATATTTCCAATGGATTGTTGCCATTTTCTCTTGGGGAGACCATGTAAATTTGATAGAAGGTACATGTATGATGGCTAGGCAAACACCTATACAATTAGGAAGGATGATAAGAGTTTCAAACTAATTCCTTTGCAGGGTAGTGCAAGAGATAAAGGAAAAACCAAGGTTGTGATTTTTGGAAAAAAGGAGCCTTTAAGGCTTGAGGACAACAAGGACAATATGTTTGCTGATTTGGAGCAGGGTTATGGTGTTGGGAAAGCAATAAAGACACCTACAAATGGTGCCAGGATAGTGGTATTGAATGCTGATGAAACTATTGAGAAGATGGAAAAAGGGTCTAAGAAGGTTGATGCTCAGTTGGAGGGGAAAAATGATGTGAAGCCCATGAAGAATACTTATCTAAGATAGGTTAGTGGTGAGTTGTTGATAACACAACAAGAAAGGCTTAGGAAAATGGAGGAGATCCTAATTGGGACAGTGGTGTGTCTTATAACAACCCATAAAATGGAAGGACAATCAAGTCTAGGTAGAGGAAAGGCTCTAAAATCTGAGAATATAGTGGTGTATGGGACTGTGCAAGCCAGGGTAGTGGGTTTGATGCCTACATTCAAGGGTTAGAGTGGAGTGGAACAAGTGCATAGGTAGGGATAGAGCCTTGAGGGAGGATATGTTGCTTAGATAGGAAAAAAGATGGTTGAAATAGGTACTACATCAATCATGAAAGGAAAGGGGATTAGAGATAAGTATCCATCAAAAATAGTAGCAAGAGACAAGGCAGTCTAGAGAAGCATTGGTAAGGGTTGGTTTAGAGGCATGAAGGTAAGGACATTAACTTGTTTTGGTCTAAGGGAAGATAGAAGACCACCCACTGATATGATTTCAGAGAAGGGGGAAAGATTACATGCACACAAAGGCTAGGGGGAAGAGTGGGCTGCAAGCTTTCATTGTCAAAATCAGGCAAGGGGAGGTACAAGTTAGTAAGGGCTTGTGGAGAGCAGGTTGGAGTAGGATAGATCCTTACTCATGTGACATGATTTTTTTTCATGGTGGTGTGTATGGTGCAGGGGCACCAATCTTTTCTATGTTTCTTCATTAAGTTTCTTATAGGTAAGGTGTGTTAGGATGTTTGAGTTAAGGTCTTAAGTCTAAATAAGGTCTAGTGTGACCATTCTTGTGTAATTGATCAACTTTGAGGGCTTTTGTATTCATTTTGTAAAACTTGCAAATCATGTGGGAAAAATTGTGCTACGCCCTTAATATTATTGTACATCGGGTTATGAATAGTCGGCTTGTGGCTATCTTAACTCTCTATTAAGTCATATTATAATTAGTATATTGTTATTTAGTTTTTTAGGTTGGCCTAAGTCTTATGTGTCTAAGTCGGCCTAGGTGATATCCTTGGCATAAATAGGTATATATAGGGGGTTGTGAGTCTTATTTCATCATCAAGTGTGAAGTGTGTTCTCATTAGAGATATTTGGAGGTTTTCCCCCTTGAAGTGGCTTGTTATTCTCAGTTATTATCAAGTATTTGCAGCATATTTCATATCATATTCTTCTATTGTGCAAGTTATTTCATAACAAGTGGTATTAGAGCATGATCTTGGCACCATAGAGGCAAGGTTTTTCTCAATTTTAAAGGCGATTTTGGGAAGAGCATATCTTTCAGATTTTGGCAATTTTTTTTCTGATTTTTAAAGGGTTTTTGAAGAACATATTGAAGAAGCTACAATCCGGATTTCAGAAGAATTGGAGCAGAATTAAGCGAAGTATTACAGAATTAAGGTTTCTACACTATTTTTTTGGAATCTACATATCTCGCACATCTTGTTGAATTGGAGTCTAATTTTTATTGGGTTTTTGAAGAAATAATAAAGGAGATTACAGTAAAAATTTGAGAGAATTTAAGTTTCATTTGTGTGATTTATTTCAACATTAGTGGTTTCCATCATGTTGGGGCCTTCAACAAGGGGTAAAAAGAATGTCACTCTGGGGAAGACTCCTGATAAGGATGGTGAAACAATCGAGGATATTACTCATAATGAGGAAATCAATAAGGTCAAGGAAGAAATTTCCTCAACTAAGATGGATATGTGTGACCTAAGAGGAGATATATCAGACATATGAAACATGTTAAGCACCTATAGGGTTGAATCAAGAAAGGAGTTCTCAAGCGGCCAAGGTGAAAATTCTAGGTCAGCTACTATTGACACAAGCTTTAGTACTCCTATGGGATCTAGGAATTTATTTCCAAAGGTGGATATGTGCAAGTTCGATGGTAAGAATCCTCTAACATGGATAAACCAAATGGAGAATTTTTTTGAAGTACACCAAATCCCAAATGGACAAAACGTCACGATGGCTTCCTTATATCTAGAACCAGATCAATTCATTTGGTATCGTTGGATTTTTACTCATCGAAGTAAAAAGGGGCTCACCGTCTCATGGTCAATTTTTACAAAGGAACTCCAAGCACAATATAGCAATAGCGTCACAGACAACTTCTTCAGCCAGCTAGCTAAACTTCAACAAACAGGATCAGTTAAGGATTATATTCAGCAATTCCAAAATTTATCCTTAAGGGTGGATACAATTACGGAGGAAAACTTGAATGACTTATTCTTGGGTGGTCTCAAGGATCACATTCAACATGAGGTATGCATGTTTAGCCCTAGTTCCATAAATGAGTCTTTTATCTTAGCATGCAGGGTAGAGGAGAAGTATTTGATTCCTAAGAAGCAAGGGGCTAATGTGACAAGAGAGAAAGGATATTCAACACAACCTACTAAGTTGACTCCACAAAAAATTGAGGAGAAAAGAGCGAAAGGCTTGTGTTTCAATTGTGATAGCAAATACAATCGATCAACACTATTACCTTCTGCTTCTTTAGGAACCCTACGACCTTGAGAGTTTGTGAAGCGCTGAAACCTGAGAGTGCATGACAAGAAATGATTGGTTGAGAATCATGTGATTCCTCATTTGACTCCCTTTCATCTTCTAGTATGGGTTCCTCCTCTTCTTCCTCATTGGGACCTTCAATATAAAACAATTTCTTTTCACTACATTTATCCAGCTCTAGAGTTTCAAGTTTTGATTGTAGATGGTGGTACAATTAGTTGTTCAAGGAAGTGTCATAGCATTAAATTATCCATGGGAGATTATCAACTTGATACCCCAATGTATGCGATATCCATGGGTGCAGTAGATATTGTTTTGGGAGTACAATGGCTTACTACATTAGGAACAATTGAGATGAACTTCCAAGAACTATTCATGAGATTTCAATCAGAAGGAAGGCTAGTAGAGCTAAGGGGGTTGAAGGAAAAATATCCATAAATGGTAAGCTCTCATCAAATGCAAAAGTTGCTTAAGAAAGTGGATGGATTTGTGTGGCCCAACTATGTTCATTAAGAGTCTCTCAATCTAATACTCCTACTCATCCAGTTGCAAGCTATAATTGATCGTCACTCAGTTGTTCTTGGAGATATGCCTAAAGGACTTCCTCCTAAGAGGGATCATGATCATGCCATACAGTTAGTCCCAGGGAGCCAACCACCGAACATCAGGCCTTACAAGTATCCACACATACAAAAGAGTGAGATAGAAAAGATTGTTGAAGAGATGCTAGAGGCAGGAATCATCAGGCATAGCCAAAGTGCTTACTCCTCGCTTGTGGTGATGGTACGTAAGAAGGATGATACTTGGCGCATGTGTCCAGATTATAGAAGCTCAACATGTACACCATTAAAGATAAGTTTCAATTCAGTCATTGATGATTTGCTAAGATGAATTAAATGGAGCTATGTTTTTACCAAGTTAGATCTTAGATCTGGTTATCACCAAATTTGGATTAAGGAGGAGGATATTTGTAAGACAGAATTTTGGACTCATAAGGGTCATTATGAATTTTGGTGATGCCATTTGGTCTTACCAATGCACCATCTACATTCCAAAGTTTGATGAATTCCATTTTTAAGAAGTTCTTGAGAAAGTTTGTGTTAGTATTCTTTGATGATATATTAATTTATAGCAAGACTTGGGAAGAACATTTGCAACATGTGGACCAAGCATTACAAATAATTGAAGATCATAAACTCTATTCTAAGCCATCCAAGTGTGCTTTTGGTCTTACAAAGGTGGAGTATTTGGGACACATAGTTTCACATGAAGGAGTAAAGGTGGACCCTAACAAAATTAAGGCTATCATGGAATGGCCTATTCCAAAAACCATTAAGAAACTGAGAGGATTCTTGGGATAGACAGGGTACTATAGAAGATTTGTGAAGAATTATGGTAGTATAGCAGCACCTCTCACCACTCTATTGAAGAAGGATTCCTTTCATTGGAACGAGTCTGCCAATACAACATTTGAGAGATTGAAGGAGGCTATGTGTACAAATCTAGTACTTGCCACTCCTGACTTCACCAAGGAATTCATTGTGGAATGTGATGCTTCTAGAAATGGGATAGGAAGCGATTACTCATGTACAGAAGGTCAACCAATTTCTTTTGAGAGTCGTCAATTAAACGGTAAGAATCAGCTAAAACCTATTTATGAGAAGGAAATGCTAGCAATCCTTCATGCAGTTAAACAATGGAGGCCTTATCTATTGGGTAGACACTTCAAGGTTAAGACAAATCATGATAGCCTAAAATATCTTTTGGAACAAAGACTATCTTCTAAAGAGCAACAAAATGGAGTCACTAAAGATGTTAGGATATGACTTTGAGATTGTATATAAGAAAGGGAAAAATATTATCATGAGATGCACTATCAAAGGAAGGATGCCAAAGAGAAAAGATGAAGCCTTATTGTGTGCCTTTCAATATTACAAGAGAATTGGGTGGAGGAAGCCAAAGTAGAGTGCAAAAGAAATGATGTTGTGACAAGTAATCATTAAGCAATTAAAAGTGATCCTAGTAGTTGGATAAGAAGTTTTGTTGGAAGGGAGATACTCTTTGGTATAAAAGCGTTTGTATCTCTGCAAATTCCAACCTTAAATCAAGATTCTCATATAGTTGCATGAATTACTCGATTGGGTGGTCATTCAAAATTTTTGAGAGACATATCATCGAGTCAAGCAAGATTTCTTTTCCAGGGAGGGGCTAAAGGGGTGATGTTCAAAATTTGTGGTTGAATGTTTGGTTTGTCAAAAGAATAAAGGGGAAAAATTTAAGACACTAGGTCTCTTGCAGCCCTTATCTATTCCTAGTCAGCGTTGGGAAGAGGTATCCATGGACTTCATCACAGGGCTTCCCAAATCTAAAGGTCATAATGTCATCATGGTGGTAGTTGATCGACTCACTAAATATGCACATTTCATTGCATTAGCACATCCTTTTACAACAAGTGCAGTGGCTAAAGATTTTTTGGAGAATATCCAAAAGCTATGTGGTACACCTAAAGTTATTATTAGTGATCGTGATCCTATCTTCACTAGTCACTTTTGGAAAGATTTATTCTCATGTTTGGGTACTCTATTGGCTCTTAGCTCTTCATACCACCCTCAATCGGATAGGCCAGCAGAGGTTGTTAATAAGTGTTTGGAAGGATATCTCGTTGTTTCACTTGAGGAGAAACCACCGATTAGGTAGATTGGCTACCACTTGCAGAATGGTGGTATAACACTTCTTTCATAGCTCATCAAAAATGTCTCCATTTTTGGCACTTTATGGATATCATCCTCCTTCCATCACATCATCAATTAAGGTGTCCCCAAGAGTTCAGGCAGTAGAAGACAACTTGCTTCATCAACAACAAGTACTTTCAGGACTCAAGGAGAATTTAGCCATGGCACAAAATCAAATGAAACAATAGGTAGACCAACATCGTAGTGAAAGAAGTTTTGAAGTTGGGGATTGGGTCTTCTTGCGATTGCAGCCTTATAAGAAAATCTCACTAAAGCAGCAAAGAAAGAATAATAAGTTGTCTCCAAAGTATTATGGTCCATACCAAATCATGCAAAAGATCGGTAGTGTTGCCTACAAGCTTGGGTTGCCACCAACAACAAAGATACATCCAGTTTTCATGTTTCTTGTTTGAAGAAGGTCATTGGGCATAATATTCC
>VDFB02271358.1:100311287-100508907 GCA_007258455.2 Sequoia sempervirens | reverse complement strand
GTTGTGTTCCAACATGGTTATAATTTAATCTCTTTAAGTTTTTGCAAGGGAAAACTATCCTACATGACATGGAAATTATGGGTGCAATATTTGGTTTGGTAAGACTACAAATTCCTCCAAATCCTAACTTCTTTGTTTTAAATGAACCCAAACAATTTCAAAGGAAAACTAGTGTTATTTTAAAAATATTTTCTATTTCTCACTAGAATAACACATCTAGGTATTATGGAAACTCACATCTTGTTAATATTGAAGTATTAATGGAGCTCTCTTTGAGTGGTGGTTATGGCGGTGGAGCAATTTCAAAATTGGAAAAGGTGGGAAACTTTGGAGTTGTAGCATGCATTAATGACAGATAGCTTGTTGATGGTAAGGTGATGTTATGTAAGCCCTTGGTTGATGGTAAGCGGCATGGGTCCCCTATTGCAGAAAATTAGTTTTCTGGTCGGAAAGGAGCCCCTAAGGTTTATTTTCCTTCACATTCTTGGTTAGTCAACTGATGGTTTGGGAGTGACTTTTTCTTGCTCGATTCCTAGGGTTGATAAGATGGGGTGTGGTCTCTTCTTGGAATCTTCCCTCAAATGGTCTAACCTCTTTGGTACAAAGCCCAAAGGTAAAATATCTTTGCCTCCTATGGCATTTGTTTCTAATGCAAAGATAGGAGAATATTCAATCTCAATCCTAGATTGCATAGTTGAGAAAAGTGTATCTAATATGGATATGAATCTTTTGGGAAAATTTGTGGGGCCTCACCCTCATATTGAGCTGGTTCATGAGTTTTCTTTTAATCGATGGAATTCTAAGGTCCAAGTTGATGTGGATGAAATGGCTAAGGGATTCTTTTCCTTTACCTTCAATTATGAAGATGATCTCTTGCTAGCTCTTATGGGTGGTCCCTAGTGTATCTAAGGGTTAATTTTCTAAAGGTTTGATTATAAAATATCAAAGCATAAAAACCCAAAGAAATTAATGAAGAGCAAAGAAAATATAAATGAAAACACAACATGAAACAAGCTCACCAAGTGTCTTCAATCTCTATGCCGACCTCCATTACACCTTCTAACTTGCTGCAAGATGTGTTGCCCTCAGATTCAATGTACGAGCAACTTGACAACAAAGACTATGTCCTACACAAGCTTTGAAGGATTTGGAATATGAATGTCCAAAATGAAATAAAGTGTCTATGCCTATGATGAAATGATTACTATGCTTAAGATAAATATGCCAAAATCACAAATAAACTGCAAGCATATGCGTATGTGAGTATGTGTGTGTGTAATCCAAAATGTGAGCAAAATTGGCATTTTATAGAAAATGCAATTTTGGATGGACGGACGAGATTGAAAGTTGGTGAAAGCCTAAAATCTGTGGACGAGATTTCATGTGACAATCCCTAATCAGGGTTAGGGAAAAATCATTAAATGAGTGGTCGAGATGTCATTTGAGAAAATCAAATCAACGATCGAGAATAAATAGAGATAATTGTCAGAAGATAAAAGATTTTCAAAAATCGAAGATAAAGAGTTGAACTAAAAAGTTTGGAGCCGTCAGGAGTGCTTTTAATTCTTTGGATTTTGCAAAAGAATATTACCATTTTGAATTAAATTAATTCAAAATATGGATTTTGTGTGATAATAAATAATCGAATTTTCAGATTATTTACTAAAAATGAGCCAATGATCAAGAATGTGAGATCATTTTAAATAATTTCATTTATTTAAAATGAGGAAATATTAATTTGACAATTAAATAATTAAAGATAATTATTTAATTTAGAGGATGATTAATAATTAAATAAATTAATAAATTTCATTGGTATGAGAATTAGTGACATATTAAATAAATAAATGAATAAAAGGGTATTAAATAAATTAAAATTTATTTAATTAGGGAAAAGACAGACAGTGTGGCGTATTTAATAAATAAATAAAATTTATTTATTTAATAATCATGAAGAATAAAAGGACATGAATTAATTAAATAATTATGAATTATTTAATTAATAGTCAAATGTGGACCAAGGACATAATTAAGATGTCATAATTATGCTAGGATGAAAGTGGTAAAAATAGAGCTTGCATGCCTAGGTCATTTTTATGTGTCTACATTTTGCCCCTCTTTGTCGTAATGTAGCATGTCGCATTGTGACAAAGAAAATAAGTTAAAGTCATGTGCCAATGAAGGTATGGAGTATTGATGCCCCCTTGGGAAATTATTCAAATTTTGGGCTGGCGACAGAAAAATTTGGAAAGTGTATCGATAAGTCAATTTAATGATGAGAAAAATGATGGCACAGACGGTTTCAGATTCTGACATGTTTAAAGCGGCCAAAGAGGTGGTCAAAGTTGGTCAAAAGGGCCTTTAGTAATAACCTAGTTGAAAAATGTCATATTGACTTTATAAATAGGTTGACAAAGGGGTAAAAGTCAATTCATTTTCACTATTTACCTTAGCAAATTCGAGAGCTCAGAGCGAAGAGGACTTTTGCAAGGATGGTAATTCCAGTGAATGAGTATCACGGTGAGATCGTGTGGACCTACAAGTGGCCAGAGGGCTCAGAGCCAGTGGTATGTACCCCTAACCCACTTTGTCATTTTCTTGATTTACATGCCAAAATTAGGGTTTTAGGGTGAACAATGAATGCGCTGTGACGCATATGCGTGTGCATAAGCCGCATTTGACTTTGATTTCAACACATTTGATGCATTGCGACGCAAGTGTAAGGGGTATTTAGGGGAGGCTGAGGATGTGTAACACATTTTCTAAAAGGTGTGATGCATTCGCAATATCGTGTTGCATTCGAGAGGTATAACACTGCATATGTCATTTTGCGACGCATTCGCCAATTTGAGTGACGCATTTGAATGAAGTGACACATGTGCCATAAACCATGATGCAAGTGCTCTGATGAGACGCAATTGAGTGATAGAATGATGTAATCGATATGTCATGACACATGTGAAGTACAGAACAACACAATCATTGTTTCACGATGCAAGTGTAGTCACCGCGACACCTTTGACTTTGACTTTGACTAGGGCTGATTCTGATGCTTTTCAAATTTTAAATGCCTTTTAGTTATGATGATGATAATGACGATTGTCCAAAAGGTACTGATGCATTGTTTGATCATGTGCAGAGAAAGCTAGCACCCATATATACATGAGAGAGCAGGCCATCAACCTTCTGGTTCAGAGATCAGTTGACTTCGTGAGAGCGACAACGGTTGATGCGGCTAGGTCTTTATTATGTTGCCTATATGCCTGCTATTCAGGAAAATAGAGGATTTTTGACTGCATTGTGTGAGCGATGGCATTCAGAGACATGCTCATTTCACTTGTCGATGGGAGAGGCAACAGTCACGCTGGAGGATGTGTATCGTATTCTACATCTGCCAATCCAAGGAGAGCGGATCATTTACGACCCTCGACATGGCTATCAGACATTTACAGCCCACTATTGAGATGAGGGTGCAAGACTTGGCATGGAGGGATATAATATCCGCTGGGAGTTTATGGCGGAGCATTATGCCCATTTTGATGCATTTTTGGTGACACTAGTCGGCAGGATACTGATTCCTGACTGTCGCAGACATGGGTTTCCCATTGGTTGGGGAGATGTTCTTGCGGACATGAGGCGAGACCGGACTGTTTATGCCTGGGGGCCCTATTTGCTAGGCATGCTTTACCATCAACTTCACGAGGTAGCCTATAGGAGGGCACAAAGCATTGGGTGTGGGACTACACTTCTGATGATATGGGTGTGGGAGCATGTGGCCATATTCTTACCTCCTATCCAGAGACCACAATTAGCTGAGGGGATGCCCTATGCCTATTACTATGCCGGTGCCCTACAACAGATGAGGATGGGAGAGACAGGTTGGTGGTGCCATCGAATTAACATCATGGTTACATTCATCTAGGGGGCCTACAGAGACTGCCAGCAGTGGCATGATGAGGATGACCATCTCAGCCTTTGTAGACAGTACCATTACCTGATTGGGAGGATAGTACAGAGTCAGCTCATCCTAGAGATGTATCTGCCGCAGCATGTCCTCAGACATTTTGGAGAGCAACAGGGTGTACCTAAAGGCACAACTAAGTATGCCAAATCTTCCAGGGAGTCAGCTTGGGGGCCACTAATTCCTGTAGCCTTTGTTGAGCAGGAGATTGATGGGATAGTAGCCCAATATTGTAGATGGAGAGGTGGGATTGTAAATCCTGGGACTACAGTTGACTATGACATATGGTGGTAGGCACATCGACTAGTGCCACTGACAGATCCGGATGGACGAGTGTTGATTGGCAGGAGGTCATTTATACCACGTGTGCCACGAGCCAGGCGAGGGGGCTGAGACGGTGACAGAGGAAGAGGTAGGGGGAGGGATGGTGGCAGGGATGGAGGCAGGGGGAGGAATGGAGGCCGGGGTGGAGGGCGAGATGGGGGCAGGGACAGAGGTTGGGGTGGATATGATGGAGATGATGGGGATGATGGAGGAGATGGCCAGAGATAGAGGAGAGATGGCCAGAGGCAGGGCAGGAGGGTGCGACCACGTGTGGCTAGAGCAGCACTAGATGCTATTCTAGAGGTGGCCGAGGAGGGGGAGCCGAGGCAGGAGCAGGAGGAGGAGAGACAGGAGGAGGAGAGAGAGGAGGAGGCTAGAAAAGAGAAGGAACCTGAGGTGGATGTGGATGTGGATGTGCTTCAGGATGACGGATTCGGTGATGAGGAGGTCATACAGGAGGATGATGATGATGATGCTATGGATGAGGCCGAGAGACTCCTGAGATGGAGGATGGTGGAGGGAGAGGAGGAGATACCATCTACCTCGACATTGCCCTAGGACACCATGAAAAACTAGAGGGTTTCAGATCTACAGAGGAGGCTAGATGAGAGTGTGGCATAGGTCAGGGCACTATAGGCGGAGCTAGAGGTGGCTCGAGTAGAGCAGGATCAGGCAGTGATCCACTAGCAGGAGGTAGCACAGTGGTGTGTGGATTTTGTGACGTTATGTTCAGGACCTTCAGGGGATATGGCCCGTGAGCTTGCTAGGGTGAGCACTTAGTATGACTAGTACATGACTCTCTATGAGTAGGAAGTGCCTCCCGAGTGACAAGATCCTACACTGTCGTGCTCACAGATGAGGACATGCAACTGTCATAGATCAGGGAGTGGGAGAAACAATAGGAGTCACACTAGTGTAGGAGGGTCTACCTCGTTGGGGCACACATCAGGGCACAAGTCCCACCACTCACACAGGCATTCCTTGAGTAATCATTCGAGCCATAGTCATGGGTCTACTGGTTCAGAGCAGAGGTTAGTACAGAGGCAGCGACCAGTGATAGATCCTTCAGCATCATAGAGTCAGGCCGCAGTGTCATCACAAATGCCTATTACCATGGAGATGATTCCATCAGTGTCAGTTCCATTGGTTGCACAGACAGAGGCTGTTACCATTCCACCTATTAGCTCAGTGGTAGTCACAGATCCTTAGCCACCACACTCTTCGCCATGAGGGGATGATGAGTCTTTCCTAGGGGCATGCTTGCTATATGTTATGACACATTATGTATAGACCATTGAGCTTGCGAGCTCTATTTTTTTGGGACATCTCTTGACTTTATCCCGTGACATTATATATTTTTTGAGATGATGCTCTATGATGATGCAGTTTTGATGCGGCCTACATGTGTGTTATGTGATGTTATTTGATTTATGCATTATGATATATGATGGATGACTCATGTATGATATGCACTTATGATGGATTATGGTATTATTTATATGTCTTTTCATGTATGTCCTATGATGCTTACTTATGATATGATGCCATGATGATGCAATGCTTATTTATATGTTATGTTGATTTTGTGATGATGATGATAATGATATGCATAATGTATTTATTTGAATGGATGCCATGTTTATGATTATGTTAATGCAATATGCAATAAAATGTATATGATTTAATGCTATGGATGATGTATGTATGGACCTAATGCAATGTTTCTATGACTATGTATGCACTTATGTTTTTTTATGTCACAGGATATCATCGTGAGATGGGCGAGAGAAGATGACTAGACCGAAGGAGATGCATGTTAGTTCCTAGACCAAATCCTTCAAAACTTTTCCATAGGACTTTAATATTTATTGCTCTTAATCATCATTGGGCAGAGTGTTGTAATGGCCAATAAACACCATGATATGACATAGATCAAGGTGTACAAGGTCGTACCATCACATAAGACAAGTAGTCACAGACAAAGATGATCACGACTCATACTAAGAGCACAATTGCCCCAGTCTTTTTTCCATAACCAACCGCAAGCAGAAAAGACAAAAAGGATAAGTCATGAAATTTCGTTGCTTCTCTAAATCCCAAAATGAGGACATCTTTGAGAAACTAGCAACATGTTTTCCAAAAGTACAACAATAGAGCCATTATCATGATACGTCTCTATTTTTCTAAATCCCGAAATCAAGACATCGCTGAGAAACTAGTAACATGCATGTCAAAGTCAAGACAAATGTCATGATACGTCACTGCTTCTCTAAATCCTGTTGTTGGGATCTCGCTGAAAAACTAGTAACATGATAAAAAATCCAAAGACAAGATAAGACAATCATGATACGTCACTACTTTTCTAAATCCTATTGTCAGGATCTTGCTGAAAAACTAGTAACATGATGAAAGCCAAAAGACAAGTTCCAAGTGTTTTCCAAGTGTGTCTAGATGTCGAGTGTCTTAATGTCGAGATGTCAGGTATGATGATGTCAAGATGCTAAGGTGTCAATATTTTGATGATGCCATGATGACGAATGCCGAAGATTGCCAAATTTAGGAATG
The DNA here is from genome assembly GCA_007258455.2 of Sequoia sempervirens. NCBI lineage: Eukaryota > Viridiplantae > Streptophyta > Pinopsida > Cupressales > Cupressaceae > Sequoia > Sequoia sempervirens. The sequence continues at coordinate 100,502,057 of VDFB02271358.1, read as the reverse complement.
ACACATCTTGAATAATGTTGATGTCGAGAGGATTGATCCTTAAATGTCAAAAGAAATCCCTCAAAAATGTCGGATGACAATGACGATGCCTAGGAAGGACACATCCTAAGGCATGAATGATAGAGATTGTTCTTCAGAAGGACACATCTGAAAGAATACTGATGTTGAGAGGAGTGATACTTAAATGTCAAAAAGATCCTTCAAAAATGTCGGATGACAATGATGATGCCTAGGAAGGACACATCCTAAGGCATAAATGATAGAGACTATTCTTCAGAAGGACACATCTGAAATATTAGCTAGAGTTGCCAGTTTGACTGAGTTTGACATAAATTTGACCTAATTTGACTTGTGTTGTCCATATGATGGTATGTCATGGTGAAATGATTGTCATGTTTGAATAAATGATTGCCATACTTTGTTTTAATGATTTTTTTTTACCTATAGACTTTTGATGTGTGTGTCAGTGTAGTGCCATGAACCCTAATGGACTGACCTAGTGTGGCCTTGGGGGCTCATCGATAGATGGCCTTGCCTACGTCATACACTTAGAGACCTCATAGTTCAACACGACCAATGACTTTGTCTTAATGACCAAACTTTGAGTCATGATTTTATTTTGACAACCTAAAGGGACTGACCTAATGTCTCAGGGACTCGAAATTGAGTCTTTCCTACGTAGAAAATGCACAGAGACAACGTAGTTCGGAAAAATGACAAAGACTGACTGACTTTGACAAGGAATGACTCCATTTTTGTGTTTTCTAGACCTTTTGACTTTGTTAGGGTTTCTTCAGGATGTTTTTTGATTTTTAGGTCTTTCTTCAGGATGTTTTATGAAGTTTTTGTCATTTTTTCAAGACTTTTTATGATGTTTTTGTCATTTTTTAAAGACTTTTTATGATGTTTTAATCCTTTTTCAGGACTTTTACTGATTTCTAGGACCGTGCGTGATACCCACTATAGTCACATGATAAAAAATTTTCCCTAGTTAGGTCCAAGACTTAGCCAATTTTGAAGGACATGAAAAGAGATGCATGAGATACTGGATGTACAGTATACATGACCTGATGTCAACCGTTTATCAACCATGAGACGTAGGGTATGATGTCATGCTCAGTGTTGTGATAGTGACGGGAAATGTGTTCCATCCTAGGCCTAGGAAGATAAAGTGACAGAAGATGGCAGAGTAATGATCGATTACGCATGGTGCCTGTTTGCCAGGTTTTCACCATGGTACTTATCCAAAGCGCTTATTTGCCAGGTTTTCACTATTGGATGAATTATTTCTCTTTACTATTTTTTTCATTTTTTCATTTTTTTGTGGTGTCACCAGGACACCTATTTGCCAGGTTTTCATCAAGTCAACAATTTTTTTTTATTATTTCTCAATTTTTTTGTATTTTTTAAAGTTTTCAGCTCGACTTTCTGATGCTATGCATAGAAATTCTGAAGATGTAGACTATTGATAGGATCTGTCAAATTTTCACCCTCTGGAGTAGCTAGTTGATATGCTCCAAAACCAAAAGAAGATATGATGACGTAAGGACCCAACCAGTTTGGTTCAAACTTGCCTGGCTTTTCTCTGTCAGCTTGATTCTTAGGGTTCTGCATGAGGACTAAGTCACCAATGTCAAACTTCCTGACCATGAATTTCTTATTGTAACTATGACAAAGATGGTTCTGATACGCTTGTAGATGGTTTAGAGAATTTTGCCTTCTTTCCTCTAACATCTCCAGCTCGTGTAGGTGCAACTGTTTATACTCATCATCAGTTAAACCCTTCAGGGAGACTCATAAGGAAGGAATTACAACCTCGATGGGCAATATTTCCTTAGCTCCAAAGGCTAGGGAAAATGGAGTGGCTCTTGTGGGTGTGCGAATGCTAGTGCGGTAAGCCCATAGAGTAGGGTTGAGTTGAATATTCCAGTCACGACCAACGTCATTGATAGTCTTTTTGAGGATTTTAACAATAGTTTTATTTGACGCCTCAGCTTGATCATTTCCTTGCGAGTAATACAGAGAGGAAAAATGATGTTGGATATGAAATCACTCACATAACTCACGAACGTATTGGTTTTTAAACGGATGCCCATTGTCAGTGATGATTGATTGTAGAAGGCCATACTGACAAATGATGTAGTTAAGAATGAATTTGGATATTTGTTTTTTGGTTATGTACGTCAAGGGGATGGCTTCAATCCACTTCATAAAGTACTCAGTGGTGGTTATGATGAATTTTTGGCCATTGGATGAGGTAGGATGGATCTTTCCCACAAGGTAGAGTCCCCATTGAGTGAAGGGCCAAGGAGAAGTGATCGGCCGAAGTTCCTGCGCTAGAATGTGGATCAAATCACTATGAATCTGGCATTGGCGACAAGTCCTGAAATATTCTAGTGCATCTTTTTCAATGGTCGGCCAGTAGTACCCAAGTCTCGTTATCTTCTTGACCAGAGTAGGACCACTCGAATGAGACCCACATATACCCTCATGTACTTTGCGTAAGGTTGTATGTGCTTCATTAGTGTCAAGAAATTTAAGGAGGGTATCGTCAAAGCTACAACAGTAAAGGGTGTCATTGACGATGGCATATCTTGTGGCTTTTCAGATACAAGACTTCCTCTAGTTATTGGAAAAATTAGGTGGAAGGGTTTGGGACTTAAGGTAGTCACAAATATCTTGGTACCAGGGAGAGTCGGGACCCACAAGTTCTCAGATCATCTCTAACTCTAGAATGTCATAGGCGGGGACCAACAATTGTTCTATTAGGAATTCCAGCTGAGGCATATTGCTTGGAATGTTGAGGAGAGAGCCTATTGTAGCCATTGCATCTGTTGCTTTGTTCTATGCTCTCGAAACTTGTTCAAAAGTCACCATATGAAAATATGTCTGAAAACTAGAAACCATTCATTTGTAGGGTATGAGTTTCTCATCCTTTGTGTCGTAGTCATCATTAACCTAGTTGATGACTAGATGAGAATCCCCATAGACATGTAGTGTTTTGATTTTCCATTCTAAGTCCTATAACTAGTGCATCGTATTCTACCACATTATTTGTGCATGGGAAAGCTATGCGGAAAGACTTGGGAATAGAGTCTCCTTAAGGGGTGATGAATAGGATCCTTGCCCCCGAGCCATGATTAGTGTGTGATCCGTCAAAGTAGAGTCTCCAAGGTGACTTAGGTTCCGTATGGAATATCGACTCATCTAGAAAATCTGCTACTAAGGGGTGATCACTTTGTATAGGTGCGTCCACCAGCTAGTCTACTATGACTTGTCCCTTTATTGCCTTTCTTTCTACATATTGAATATCATATTCGCTCAGAATCATGACCCATTTTGCTAGACGTCCTGTTAATGCTGCCCGACTTAATAGATATTTGAGGGGGTCAATCTTTGCTACTAGTTGTGTCTGATGGCTCAACATATAATGTCTTAGCTTCTGAGCTGCAAAGACCACTTCTAGACAAGCACATTCAATTGATGTGTAATTAAGTTCATACCCAACCAATGTCTGACTGATATAATATATGGCCCTTTCCTTTTCTTCTTGGTCGTTCTGTGCCAGTAATGCCCCTAGTGTTGATGTAGTGGCCGAGATGTATAGAATTAAAGGCTTTCCTTGAATGGGAGGCATAAGGACTGGCGGTGACAGTAGGTATTGTTTTATTTGCTGAAAGGCTTCTTAACATTTATCTATCCACACAAAGGGGATGCCTTTGCATAGAAGATATTGGAATGGTTGACACTTGTCAGCCAATTGTGCTATGAAGCGCTGGATAGATTGTACCCTGCCTTGTAAGGCTCTGAGTTCACTTATTCCTCTAGGAGGAGGCATCTCCATGATGGCCTTGACTTTTGTTGGATCAACTTCAATGCCTCTTCGAGAAACTATGTATCCCAAGAGTTTACCTGATGTTACACCAAAAAAACATTTCTTAGGATTCAGTCGGACTTTGTATTCTTCTAGTCTCTTTAAGATCATGTCTAACACCTTCAGATGATCTTTTCTTGTTACTGATTTAGCCAAAAGGTCATCTACGTAATATTCCATTATTTTATGCATCATGTCATGAAAGATTGTGGTCATAGCCCTCTGATATGTGGCACCTGCATTTTTAAGACCAAATGGCATGACATTCCAACAGTATGTACCCCTAGGGCAAGTGAATGTTGTTTTATGCTAGTCTTTGGGGGCAATACAAATCTGATTATAGCCAGAGAAACTATCCATGAGGGACATCTCGTATTCTGTCATTAAGTTGATTATGATATCAATATTCGGCAAAGGAAAGTCATCTTTTGGGCATGCCTTGTTTAAGTCTCTGAAATCTGTGCAGACTCGGATCATTCCATTTGGCTTTGTTAGTGGCACAAGGTTAGATATCCATTTAGCATAATCAATAGACCGTATGTACCCAGCATCTAAAAGTTTCTTCAACTCAGCCTTGACCAATAGAGTGACCTAAGGATGCATTTTGCGTAACTTCTGTTTAACTAGTTTGGCATTAGGAAATAGTGGCAGATGGTGCAGAACCAGTTTTGGGTCTAGTCCCAGCATGTCGGCATAGGACCATGCGAAGTTGACTTTACGTTCTACAAAGAATTTGTAAAATTTCAGTCTCTCTTCTTCAGTCAAGGATGCAGCAAAGAGGACCATTTTAGGATCTTCTGCTATTGATATGTTGTCTTCTATGGTGTCCTCTATGAGCATAGCTAATTTCTCTTGAGTTACGGGAAGAAATTCTAGCCCTCCATCTTTGGGTGCCAGAGAGGTTTTCACCCACATATACGTCCTTTTTTTTTACTTTTTTTTCATCAGAAGGTGCCTTTCAATTTTCACCTAAAGACATTTCATTGTTTTTTTTATTTTTAATTTTAATTTTGCAACTAGAGGATGGAGTAGTCTCACCAAAGTAGGCTACACAATCTAGGTCAATGGCGAATCCTGCCTTGTGATCACCACTGGGTATGCCCTAATGTAATCCCATAAATTCTACAATATCCTCATCATTCTGAAAGGTGTCCAGGACTGGCGGGCCTTGTTGCTCCCAATCGATTAATTGTGGATAGACTAGGGAAATGCCATCGTCAGCATTGGTGAATTGAGGGGAGGATGCAGAAAGCATGCAGATGGATTCAGAGATATTGTAGATGAAATTATCATCATCCAATTCCACATCAGACTCTATCTAATATTCCCCTTCACTTGTTTCATATTCATTGTCAAAGTAAGGGGTGAAGGACTCGAAGTTGTGGTTGTCAGCGTTATTTGGAAGTTCAGATGGATTGAATTGTTGGTTACTAGATTCAGGTGGTGGGTCTTGTATGTCATGGGGAAGGGAAATGGAACTATGACTATTTGGTGCCCTATCAATTTTAAATGTTTGCCAAAAAATTTGTTCAGAGGCAAGTTCCCCTGTTTCAATGAACAAATCATCGAGGCAACAGTCACTTAAGGATCTTTGGGAACCAAATTCCCAATCTTGGGAGTCAGTTTTGGTAAAGGTTTCCTTAGCGGTCTCGACACTTTCTAAAGCATGCACGCGCTCACTCAAAATTCCACTGGTACGTCGGTCGTCATTGCCGGGCAATCCATACCCTAATCCAAGATACTTTGGTATTTTGAAAGATTCTATGGGCTCTCTTCGTCCAGTTTTATTTCTGCCTAGGCCACTAGTTCCATCATAGCCCTTAGCCTTCATCATGTCATATCCCTTGCCATATCTCTTAACTGGTAATGGGGGTAGTTCGGCCATATCTTTATAGAGCCATGCTATAATATCGGCAAGGTCCTCGTTACTCATGTCTCCCCATTTTATGAAAACTATTTTTGGTGGAACTTTGAAAATTTCTTTAGGTTCCACTCTAAAACATGGTTGAACATAGACCCTTAAAGACTTGGGTATTGTTGTGATGCTATATGTCATATGTAGTTTGAATTCTCCACAACCTAGGTCCTGGATCTTGACATTGGGTTCATCCTTAGGAAGTGTGGAAGATGGTGGCATGGTGGAATATGTGGACAGAGTGGACATGGAAGATGATGTGAGTGTGGATGGATCAATGTATTTAGAAGAAGAGGAGTCAGGAGCTTCTTGGTTGATGGGCACTCGGTTTGCATAAATACCCCTTAGGTTGGAACAGTATTGAAAAGGGTCGGGGTCTCCATATATGGTGATTTCTGTGCCGTCAAATGGGAATTTTAAGCATTGGTGATATGTGGATGGTATGGATTTTAGGGCTTGAATCCATGGACGACCGAGCAAGATGTTGTAAGGTAATTCTAGATCCAGGACCTGGCAAGTTTTATCCACAATGATTGGTCCCACTCTGATAGGAAGAGAAATAACGCCTCATGAAGAGCGTTCTATGTCATCATATGCTTTTATGACTATACTCTTTGTAGGGTCCACACATGCATCTGAAAATCCTAGAGCCTTAACCATTTTCAAGGAGCATATGTTCTGTAACTAAGGGTAAATTTCTAAGGATTAGATTCAATAAATTGAAAACACAATAAACCCAAAGAAGTAATGAAGTGCAAAGGAAAATAAATAAAAACACAGAAAATAGAATAATCTCACCTAGTGTCTTCAATCTCCATGGTTGATCTCCATTACACCTTCTAACATGTTGATTTGTGTTTCCCTCAAATCGAGTGTGTGAGCAATCTTGACTATGCCATTGTCCTAAACAAGATTTGAAGGATTTGAATCTTAAATTCCTATGCCTCTGACAATATGATAAATGAAAATAATAACTATGAATGCTAAATGACTATAATGCCTATATTAATGAAGTGGTCCCAAATTCTGAACAAAATTGACATTTTATAGAAAACACAATTTTGAACGGATGGACGAGATCAACTCTTGATAGAAACCTAAAATCAGAGAATGAGATTCAATCCGATAATCCCTAACCAGGGTTAGGGTAAAATCATTAAGTGAGTGGTTGAGATGCCATTTGAGAAAATCAAATCGGCGGTGGAGAAAATATGAGATAATTAATTTTAAAAATAAAGATTTTCAAAATTGAGAAGATAAAGATAGCCTACTTTGTGAGATTCATAAAAGATGGACTGAAAAGAAAATTTAATAAAATCAAGAACCTACTTGTTTTATTTGATTTTTTGGAAGAAAGCCACCAATTTGAATTAAATCAACTCAAAATATGAATTTTATGAGACAAATAAATAATCTTTCTTAGATTATTTACCAAAATGGATAGTCAGTTAAGATTGTGATGACATTTTAAATAATTTCATTTATTTAAAATGAGAGGAATATTAATTTTGTCAATTAAATAATTAAAGATAATCATTTAATTTAGAAGATAAGATCAATAATTAAATAAATTGATTCATTTAATTATGACAATTAGTGACATATTAAATAAATGAATAAAACTTATTTATTTAATAATCAAGAATAAATGACTGAAGAAGGGTGATAAAATAAATTAAGACATTTATTTAATTAAGGGAAGACTTAGACAATTAATGATGTATTTAATAAATAAATAAAATTTATTTATTTAATAATCATGAAGAATAAAAGAGATATGAATTAATTAAATAATTATGAATTATTTAATCAATAGTCGAATGTGAACCAAGGACATAATTAAGTGTCATAATTATGCTAGGACGAAAGTGGTAAAAATGAAGCTTGCAGGCCTAGGCCATTTTTAGGTGTCTACATTTTTCCCCTCTTTGTCATAATGTCGCTTGTCGCATTGTGACAAAGAAAATAAGTCAAAGCCATGCCCCAGTGAAGGTAAAGGTTATCAATGCCCCCTTGGGAAATTTTTCAAATTTTGAGTCAGCGGCAGAAAAATTTGGAAAGGGTCCTGATAAGTGAATTCGGTGACTAGAAAAACAATGGCACAGTCGGTTTTGAATTCTGACATGTTTAAGACAGTCTACGGGGTAGTCAAACTTGGTCAAATGAGTCTTAAGTAGTAACTCAGTTGAGAAAATGTCATTTTGACCTTATAAATAGGTTGACAAAGGGGTAAAAGTCAATTCATTTTCACTATTTACCTTGCGAATTTCGAGAGCTCAGAGCGAAAAGGAGCGCAGCGAGGATGGTGATTCCAGTCACAGAGCATCACAGGGAGACCATGCGGACATTCAGGCGGCCAGAGGGCTCAGAGCCAACGGTATGTACCCCTATCCCACTTTGTAATTTTTTTTGTTTTGCGTGTCATAGTTAGGTTTATAGGGTGAATAATGAATGCACTGCAACACATATGCTTCGTGTTTGATGCATTCGCCTTCGCGTTCAACGCATATGATGCATCGCGATGCAAGTGCAAAAGGAAATTAAGGCAGAACGGTGGTTTGCGCTGCATTTGTCAATTCCTGCGACGCATTCAAATTTTTGAGTCACATTTGAATGTTTGAATGTCGCAATCGTCCATTTGCAACGCAATCGCTTGTTTGCATGACGCAATTGTTATTATGCGACACATTCACTTTTCTACGACGCAAGTGTCAGATTTCGTGACGCAAACGTGAATATGCGACGCATTTGTGATCTTGGACCACATTTGATGTACAAAACGACGTAATTGACCTTTTGAGACACAATTGCCTTAATGTGATGCATTTTCCTTTGACCTTGACCAGAGTTGATTTTGATGTTAGTGTAACCTTAAATGCTTTTGATAATACTGATAGTTGCTCAAAAGGTTCTGACGACTTGTTTGGCGTTTTGCAGAGGTAGTTTGCCCCGATTTACACACGCGAGAGCAGACCAACGACATTTCAGTTTGCTGACCAGTTGAGCCCGCGAGAGCAGCGATGATTGATGCGACTAGGATTATTCTATATTGCTTACATGCCTGCCATTCAGGCGAACAAGGGATTACTGACTGCGCTGTGTGAGCGGTGGCATTCGGAGACCTGCTCCTTCCACCTGCTGACAAGTGAGGCCACTATTACTTTAGAGGATGTCTACCGAATTCTATGAGTGTCGATTTAAGGTGAGCAGATCATCTACGACCCTCGTCATGGCAAGCAGACTTTCTGAGCGTACTACCAGGATCAGGGTGTAGGACTGGGCATCCAGGGATATGAGATCAGATGGGAGTTCATGGCAGAGCACTATGGTCACTTTGATGCATTCCTTGGAACCTTGATTGTAGGTATTTTGGTTCCCGACCGTCGGGGACACAGATTCCCTAAAGGTTGGGGAGACGACTTGGTTGGTATGAGACGAGACAGGACTGTTTATGCTTGGGGTCCCTGTTTGCTGGGGACACTTTACCATTAGTTGCACGATGTTGCCTACAGGAGGGCAGAGAGTATCTCCTGCGGGACTACTTTGATGATGATCTAGGCCTGGGAGCACATTGCCATATTTCGTCCTCCCATTCAAAGACCACAGTTGGCTGAAGGGATGCCCTATGCCTATTACTATGCAGGTGCTTTACAATAGACTCGGATGGGTGAGATAGGCTGGTGGTGACACAGGATTGACATGATGGTGTCTTTCATCTGGAGACCATACAGAGACTGCGGGCAGTGGGACAATGAGGACGAGCACCTTAGCCTTTGCAGACAGTACAGGTATTTGATTGGGAGGACCGTGCAGACCTCACTTATCATCGAGATGTATTTGCCCCAGCGTCTCCTTAGGCAGTTCGAAGAGCAGCAGGGTGTACCTGCAGGAACAACCGAGTATACCTGGTCATCTAGAGAGTATGCTTGGGGACTAGCCATCCTAGTGGCCTTCGTAGAGCAGCAGATTGATGGGCTAGGAGCCCAGGCATGGGGATGGAGAGGTGGGATAGCCAATCCCAGGACCACAACAAACTATGATTTATGGTGGTAGGCACACATACCAGTGTCGTTGATAGATCCTAACGGGCCAACTCCTGTGGATAGGCGGTCAATGATACCTTGTGTGCCGAGGGCCAGACGGGGAGGCATAGGCCGGGGGAGGGATGGAGGTAGAGATGGAGATGGAGGCAGAGATGGAGGTAGAGACGAAGGCAGGGGGACATGATGGTGGAGACGGCCGGAGGTGATGGCGAGATGGTCAGAGACAGGGTCGGAGGGTGCGACAGCGCGTGGAGAGGGTAGCATTAGATGCTATCCCTGAGGTTGGCAAGGAGGGGGAGAGAGAGGAGCAGCCCCGACAGGAGGAGGAGGGTGAGGAGAGGCAGGAAGAGAAGGTGGAGGCCAAGAGACAGGAGGAGGAGGTGGAGGTGGAGAGACAGGAGGAGGACGTGGCTGAGGAGGAGAGACAGGAGGAGGAGGCAGAGGTGGAGAGATAGGAGGAGGATGTGGAGGTGGAGAGACAGGAGGAGGACGTGGCCGAGGAGGAGAGACAGAAGGAGGATGTGGTAGTGGCAGAAGATGTGGCGGATGATGATGATGATGAGGACGATGCCATGGATGAGGCTGAGAGATTGCTTAGATGGCAGATGGTAGAGGGTGAGGAGGAGACACCCTCCAGTTCAGCGTTGCCCCATGATGCCACGACCGACCAGAGGGTGGCAGACCTATAGAGGATACTAGATGAGAGCATGGCCTAGGTCAGAGCCTTGCAGTCAGAGTTAAAGGTATTTCGGGTAGAGCGGGATCAGGCAGTGATCCGCTAGCAAGACTCAGTCCAGTGGTGTACATAGTTTGCGGCATTATGTACAGGGCCTACAGGGGATATGGCTTGCGAGTTGGCTAGGGTGAGCATGAGATTGGGACAGTACAGGACATTGTATGAGTAGGCAGTGCCACCTGAGCGATGGGATCCTACCTTGTCATGGTCACAAACGAGGACAGGTAGTGGCCACAGATCAGGCAGTGCCAGTGGTAGTAGGAGTCATACCAGCGTCAGAGGATCTACCTCGATAGGGCACACATTAGTGCATAGGTCACATCACTCACGCCAACACACCCTGAGTCACCATTCAAGCCATAGTCATGGGTCGACTGGTTCAGTGCAGAGGTAGCCACCCATGGTAGATCTATCTACTTCTCAGAGTCAGGCAGCAGTGACATCATAGATGTTTGTTACCATGGAGATGACACCTTCATTCTCAGTTCCACCGGTAGCACAGATAGAGGTTGCTACAGGTTCGCCTATGATTTCAGTACCAGTGACAGAGTTTCTGCCTCCACACTCTTCACCACGAGGGGATGATGAGAGTCTACCCTAGGGGCATGCTTGTTATTATGACACATTATGTATATTATTGAGCCTGCGAGCTCCATTTTTGGGATATCTGTTGACTCTATCCTATGACATTGTACATTTTTGAGATGGTATTTATACGATGATGCGATTTTGATGTGGCCTACATGTGTGTTATGTGATGTTCTTTGATTTATGCATATGATGTGATGTCCTATGTATGATGCTTAATTTATGATGCCATGTATATCCTATGATGTGTGCTTATGATTATGATGCCATGATGATGTAGTGCTTACTTATATGAGATGATGATGATAAAAATATGCATAATGTATTTATGAAATGGGTGCAATGTTGATGATTATGTTAATGCACTTTTTGTGATTATGTAAATGCTATGGATGATGTATGTATGGACCTAATGCAATGTCTATATGATCATGTATGTACTCATGTTTTTGTATGTCACAGGACATCATCAAGAGATGAACGAAAGAGGATGACTGGACCGATGATAGAAGACAACCAGACTGATGAGAGAAGAGGACCAAACCGATGGAAATGCATGTTAGTTCTTATACCAAATCCTTCAAAGCTTTACCGTAGGACTTTAATATTATTGCTCTTAATCATCATTGGGCAGACTATTGTAATGGCCCACAAACACCATGATATGACATAGATCAAGGTGTGCAAGGTCGTACCATTACATAAGACTAGTAGTCACAGACAAGGATGATCATGACTCATACTCAGAGCGTGATTGCTCCAATCTTTTGTCATAATCAACCACAAGCAGAAAAAGACAAAGACAAATCATGAAACGTCGTTGCTTCTCTAAATCTTGTTTCTAGGACATCCTTGAGAAACTAGCGACATGATTGCCAAAAATATAACAAAATAGAGCCCTTATCATGATACGTCATTTGTTTTTCTAAATCCCAGAATTAGCACCCCGCTGAGAAACTAGTAGTCATGTGTGTCAATCGTCATGATACGTTGTTGCTTCTCTAAATCCTGGTAGTGGGATCTCACTGAAAAACTAATAACATGATAAAAAGCCAAAAGACAAATGTCAAATGTTTGCTAAGTGCTTCTGGATATCCATTGTTCTGATGTCAAGATACCATGTTTGATAGTGTTGAGATGCCGAAATGTTTAAAGTTTTGATGATCTTAGATGAAAAATGTCGAGAATTGCTGAATTCAGGAAGGACACATCCTGAATAATGTTCACATCAAGAGGATTTGATCCTTAATAGTCGAAAGGGGTCCCCTGAAATGATGACGATGCCTAGGAAGGACACATCTTAAGGCATAGATGACAGAGTTGGTTCTTCAGAAGGACACATCTGGAGAATACTGATGTCACAAGGAGTGATCCTTAGATGTCAAGAGGATCACTCAAAATGTCGAATGACGATGACGATGCCTAGGAAAGACACATCCTAAGGCATGAATGACAGAGGTTATCATTCAGAAGAACACATCCAAAGATTAACCAGGGGTTGTCAGTGGGACAGGTTATGGTGATTTGACTTGTTTTGACCGATTTTGACTCGTGCTGACCAGATGTCACTATTGTCATGATGATATGTGCCGATGAGATCTGTCATGTTGCGATAAATGATTGTCATAATTTGCTTTATGAGTTTTGTTAGTTTGGGAAAGATTTGCATTGTATTGAAGACTTTTTGACGTGTGTGCCAGTGTGATGTCATGAACCCTAATGGACTGACCTAGTGCGGCCTCGGGGGCTCATCGATAGATGGCCTTGCCTATGTCATACACTCAGAGACCTCGTAGTTCGACACGACCAATGACTTTGTATTGATGACCAAAGATTGTGCCATAATTCTATTTTGAAAAACCTAAAAGGACTAACCTAATGTCTCGGGACTCAAATGTGAGTCTTGCCTATGTAGCAAATGTGCAGAGACAACGTAGTTCAGACAAACAACAAAGACTTGACCGATTGATAGGATAGATTTGACCAGAGATGATCCTATGTTCATGTTATTCAGGCAGTTTGATGTTTTGTTGTGGTTTTCTTCGGGACATTTTATGATTTTTAGGTCTTTCTTCAGGACATTTTATGATGTTTTTGTCTTTTTTCAGGACATTTTATGATTTTTTTGTCTTTTTTCATGACATTTTATGATGTTTTTTGTCTTTTTTAGGACATTTTCAATGTTTAGGTCTTTTTTCAAGACTTTTCCAATGTTTTCCGAAGCCGTATGTGACATCCACTACAGTTATATGATACAAAATTTTCCTGCAGTCTGGTCCAAGACTTAGCCAACTTTAAGGAATATGGACGAGATGCTGCTAGTTTACTAGATGGTCAGTCATTAGAACTCGATGTCAATCGTTTATCAACCATGAAAGGAAGGGCATAATGTCATGTTGACTAGTGTGATAATGGCGTGAGATGTCCTCCTTCCTAAACAAAGGTAGACAAAGTGACAGTAAATGGCAGAGCAATGATCGATTATGCATGGCACCTATTTGCCAAGTTTTCACCATGGTACCTATCCAAAGTGCCTATTTTCCAGGTTTTCACTGTTGGACGAAATTTTTCTCTTTACTATTTTGTCATTTTTCTTATTTTTTTGTTGTTGCCGAGACACCTGTTTGCCAGGTTTTCATCAAGGCAACAATTTTTTTATCATTTTCTAATTTTATTTTTTTTAATTTTTGTCGTTCTTAGCTCGATCTCTTGATGCTATGCGTAGAACTTCGGAGATGTAGACTATTAATGGGCTCTGTCAATTGTTCTCCATTTGGAGTCACCAGTTGATAGGCTCCAGAACCAAAAGAAGGGATGATGACATAAGGGCCCAACCAGTTCAGTTCAAACTTTCCTGGCTTTTCTCTATTAGCTTGGTTCTTCAGGTTCTGAATTAGGACTAAGTCACCAATGTCAAATTTCCTGACCATGACCCTCTTATTGTAACTGCGATAGAGACGGTTCTGATACGCTTGTAGATGGTTCAGGGAATTTTGTCTTCTTTCTTCCAACATTTCCAGCTCATGTAGGCGCGATTGTCTATACTCCTCTTCATCCGTTAAACCCTTCAAGGAGACTCATAACGAAGGAATTTTGACCTCAATGGGAAAGATTGCCTCAGCACCATAGACCAAGGCAAATGGAGTGGCTCCTGTAGGCGTACGAATTCTAGTGCGGTAAGCCCATAGAGTAGGATTGAGTTGTATGTGCCAATCACGGCCAGTGTCGTTGACCATCTTTTTGAGGATTTTAACAATGGTTTTATTCGATGCCTCAGCTTGACCATTTCCTTGTGGGTAATATGGAGATGAAAAATGGTGTTGGATATGGAATCGCTCACATAACTCACGAACGTCTTGGTTTTTGAATGGATGTCCATTGTCAGTGATGATGGATTGCGGAAGGCCATACCAGCAAATAATGTAGTTAAGGATGAACTTGGATATTTGTTTGCTGGTAATATATGTCAATGGGATGGCTTCAATCCACTTCGTAAAATACTTAGTGGTGGTGATAATGAATTTATGGCCACTGGACGAGGTTGGATGGATCTTACCCACGAGGTCGAGTCCCCATTGAGCGAAGGGCCAAGGAGAGGTGATAGGCCGAAGTTCCTATGCGGGAGCATGGATCAAATCACTGTGAATTTGACATTTGTGACAAGTCTTGAAATATTCTAATGCATCCTTTTCAATGGTCAGCCAATAGTACCCAAGTCGCGTTATCTTCTTAGCTAGAGTAGGACCACTCGAATGAGATCCGCATATACTGTCATGTACTTCATGTAAGGTTGTACCCACGTCGTTAGTGTCGAGACATCTAAGGAGGGTATTGTCAAAGCTATGGCGGTAAAGGGTGTCACTGATGATGGCATATCTCGCAGCTTTTCTAATGAAGGACTTCTTCTAGTTATTGGATAGGTTGGGTGGAAGGGTTTGGGATTTAAGGTAGTCGTGAATGTCTTGATACCAGGGAGAGTTGGGACCAACAAGTTCGCAGACCATTTTCGATTCTGAAATGTCATAGGCAGGAACCAACAATTGTTCTATGAGAAACTCCAACTGTGGTAGATTGCTTGGGATGTCAAGGAGAGAGCCTATTGTAGCCATTGCATCCACTGCTTTGTTCTATGTTCTTGGAACTTGTTCAAAAGTTACCATATTAAATTATGTTTGGAAACTGTCAACCATTCGCTTATAGGGCATCAACTTCTCATCTTTTGCATCATAGTCATCATTAACCTAGTTGATGACAAGCTGAGAATCTCCATAAACATGTAGTGCTCTAATTTTCCATTTTATTGCCATTCTTAGTCCCATAACCAATGCCTCATATTCTGCCACATTGTTTGTGCATGGGAATGCAATGCGGAAAGACTTAGGAATGGAGTCTCCTTGAGGGGTGATAAACAAGATTCTTGCCCCCGAGCCATGATTTGTGTGTGATCCGTCAAAATAGAGTCACCAAGGTGCCTTAGGTTCTGTATGGAATATCGACTCATCTGGAAAATCTGCCACTAGCGGGTGATCACTTTGCAAAGGTGCATTTTCCAGTTGGTCTGCAATGACTTGTCCTTTTATCGCCTTTCTTTCCACATACTAAATATCATATTCACTTAGAATCATGACCCATTTTTCCAGACGTCTTGTTAATGCTACCCTACTCAACAAATATTTTAGGGGGTCGATCTTTGCTACTAGCTGCGTTTGATGGCTTACCATGTAATGTCTTAGTTTTTGTGCTGCAAATGCCACGGCTAGGCAAGCTCATTCAATTGGTGTGTAGTTCAGCTCATACCTGACCAACGTCCGACTAATATAGTATATAGCTCTTTCTTTTTCTTCTTGGTTGTTTTGTACTAATAATGCCCCAGTGCTGAACTAGTTGTCGAGATGTATAGGATCAATGGCTTTCCATGAATGGGAGGCATGAGAAATTGCGTTGATAGTAGGTAGTCTTTGATTTGCTAAAAGGCTTCTTGAAATTTGTCTATCCACACAAAGGGAATAGCCTTGTGCAACAGGTATTGGAATGGGTGGCACTTGTCAGCCAATTGGGCTATGAAGTGCCGAATAGATTGTACCTTGCCTTGTAGAGTTTTGAGTTCACTGATTCCTCTGGGAGGAGGCATGTCTATGATGGATTTGACTTTTTCTGGATCAACCTCAATGCCTCTTCGAGAAACTATGTAGCCCAAGAGTTGACCTGATGTTACACCGAAGACACATTTCTTAGGATTTAGTCAGAGTTTATATTCTTGCAGTCATTTGAAAATTATGTCTAAAACCCTGAGGTGATCTTTCCTGGTTGTTGATTTAGCCAATAGGTCATCTACATAATCTTCCATTATTTTATGCATCATGTCATGGAAGATTGTAGTCATAGCCCTTTGATATGTGGCACCTACATTTTTGAGACCGAAGGGCATGACATTCCAACAGTATGTTCCCCATGGGCAAGTAAATGTCATTTTGTTCTGGTCTTCTAGGGCAATATGAATCTGATTATAGCCAGAGAAACCATCAATGAGGGATAGCATCTCATATCCTACTGTAAGGTCAACTATGATGTCAATGTTGGGTAAAGGAAAGTCATCCTTTGGGCATGCCTTATTTAGATCTATAAAATCTATGCAGACGTGGATCAACCCATTTGGTTTTGTTACCGGCACCAAGTTAGATATCCATTCTGCATAGTCAATCGATCGGAGGAATCCAACATCTAGAAGCTTCTTCAACTCTGCCTTGACCAATAGAGCGACTTGAGGGTGCATTTTGCGTAACTTCTGCTTGACTGGTTTGACATTAGGCAATAGTGGCAGATGGTGCAGGACTAGTTCTGGGTCTAATCTTGGCATGTCTGCATAGGACCATGTGAAGTTTATTTTATGTTCAACAAAGAATTTATGAAATTTTGGCCTCTCTTCTTCAGTCAATGATGCAGCAAAGAGGACCATTTTGGGATCTTCTGTAGTCGATATGTTATCTTCTATGGTATCTTCTACCAACATAGCTGACTTCTCTTATTGCACAGGAAGAAAGTCTAGTCCTCCATCTTTGGGTGCCTCAGAGAGGTTTTCCCTCATAGATACGTCCTTTGTTTTTACTATTTTATCGTCAAAAGGTGCCTTTCATTTTTCACCTAGAGACGTTTCATTTTTTATTTTATTTTTATTTTTACTTTTGCAACTGGAGGATGGAGCAGTCTTGCCGAAGTATGCCATGCAATCTAGATCAATAGTGAATCCTTCCTTGTGGTCGCCATTAGGTATGTCCTCACGTAATCCCATAAATTCTACAATTGCCTCATCATTCTGAAATGTATCCAGGACTGGCGGTCCTTGTTGGTCCCAATCGACTAGTTGAGGATAAACTAGGGAAATGCCATCATCAGTGTTGATGAATTGTGGGGAGGATGCATAAAGCATGCAGACGGATTCAATGATATTGTAGATGAGGTTATCATCATCCAACTCCACATTGGATTCTATCCAATATTCCCCTTCGTTTGTCTCATATTCATTGTCGAAATAAGGGGTGAAGGACCTAGAGTCATGATTATCAATGTCATTTGGTAATTCAGATGGGTTGGACTGATGGGATTTAGATAGTGGGGTTTTCAAATCATGGGGGGTGGTAATGGGAGTTTGACTATTTGGTGCCTGATCAATTTTAAATGTTTGCCAAAATCTTTGTTCAAAGGTCAGTTCCCCTTCTTTGACAAACAAATCATCTAGGCAACAGTCACTTAGGAATCGTTCTGAGCCAAATTCCCACTCTTGGGAGTCAGTTTCGGTGAGGGTTTCCCTAGTAGTCTCGACACTGTCTGAAGCATGTACTCACTCACTTGAAATTCTAGAGGTACATTGATCATCATAGTCGGGCAATCCAAACCCTAATCCAAGATACTTTGGTATTTTGAAAGGTTCTATGGGCTCTCTTCGACCAGCTTTATTTCTGCTCAGGCCACTAGTACCATTGTAGCCCTTAGCCCTCATTATATCATAACCCTTGCCATATTTTTGAACTGGTAATGGGGGTAGTGCAATAGTATCCTTATAGTATCCTTATAGATCCTTATAGTATACTCCACCATCTACTAAAACTCTTCTAACCTTGTGCTTATGGATGAAATTTTCAATGTGTAATGTATCATTATGGTTAGTCTTAGGTGACGAGTAGTCTTGATCAGAAAAGGTGACGTGGTGAGGCATAGTGAGGTATCCCACCATAGTCTCAAATTGATTGACATCAATATCCTTAGGGACTAATGACTCTTGCAAGGTTTTATCTAGTATAGCCTTATGCGTGGGAGAGATGCGAAGCAACTCAAGTATGGAAATTTGCGCAGGAGTTTTGCCAAGTTGGTTGATAAGGTTAAACTGACTCTTAGGTTGCCATTTCTTTGTGGTCGAGGTAGGTTGTGATTGCCTAGGAGATGGACTGGGTATGGTAAGCTTGGGTTGCCTAGCGGGAGGTGGACCAACTATGGTGATCTTGCCACTTCGAGTAGTGGCATTGCATTGGAGTGCTTGTTTGACTATGATGGTGTTGATGTATTCATCATCAATTTAGACATTGTTTATAGTAGGTCCATTGGAATAGTCATACTTGGCGTGGGTGAAATTAGCTTGATTATTGTTTGTCTTAGGACCTAACATGGAAGCATTATTAGAACCATGGTCTTGCAATGGGTTCTTATGAATGGTATGGTCAGAATTTGATGGGAATTGTGGCCCACCTAATTTTATTATTCGACTCTCGATAAGGTCTTGTACAATATTTTTGAGTTGTCGACATGACGATGTCTTGAGTCCTTTAGCCCAGTGGTAAGCACAAAAGGCATTATCATCTCACCATGATGGTTTAAATTTCCCTGGGTCATATGGTTTTGGTTCTTCAAGTGTGATGAGACCGTTCTAAAGGCATCTCTTGAGGACTTCCTCCATGGGCTCACCCAAGGGAGTGTATGTGTGACCTCTAGGGAATTGTCTCATCTGATGGTATTGTCCTTGATTTTGACTATTGTGACCATTTTGGTTGTTTGGGATGGCATGGTGGGAGGTGTTAGTATTGTCATTGGCTTGTTTTGTGGTTGAACCCCTTTCAGATCCAGTACAACACCCATAATGTTTACAACCTTGGCATCAATGACACCGTTGTTGGTAACATGTTTATTTCTGACCTAGTACTTATTTTTGTCAGTGGGAAGATTTGCGTTTTTGTTTTTAGGACTGTATCTTAGCTCTCCCTTTACGATAAGGGCTTTCTCAATCTGGACTCCTTTTTCGACTAGGTCTGTGAAGGTTGTGCAACAATGTACTTGTAATGGATATTTTAAGGGTCCTAGAAGTGTTTGAATGAACATGTTCACCTTTTCCTTTTTGGGTATGTCGATGTGACAACGACTAGCTAGACTTCTCCATTTTTAAAAGAATGGGATGAATGTTTCACCAGCATCCTCTTGTGTGAGATTGCATAATCTAGTAATAGAGGTGTCCATGTCAATGTTGTACGTGTAATTTTTTATGAATTTTTGTTTAAGTTCATCCCATGTTTGGATATCCTTTTGAGTGGAGAACCATTCAAGGGCAGGACTTGCAAGACTTTTAGAAAAAAGTCTCATCAAGTACGTTTGTTCATAGGCGACGTCCATACAGTTGGTTGCAAATTCTCAAAAATGTTTGATAGGGTTTGTCTTTCCTCTGTATTTGGTAAAATTAGGTGAGACATATCCCAGAGGAAATGGTGGCATGTGTAAGTTCATGTTGAAGGGATATACGGATAGATCATATGACACTTCTAATTTCTTGCCGGATATTTGTATTTTTTCTATGGTCTTCTCTAGACCCATCGGCTTTGCTTGTAAGACATCGATTATAGGGTCATTTGTGGTCCCATACATAGGATTGATTGGTATGCCATAGGTCCCCATTTGTTGTGAGTGGATGTTGGCATGTTGTTGAGGTACATGTTGTTGTGGCATGTATGATGTGTTATGATTTGGGTGTTGTTGGTATTGAAAGTTTGGATTGGGGGTATGTTGGGATGTGTCCCCCAGCCATTTGGGTCAATATTTGGGGAATATGGTGCCCATAAGTATTTTGATGTGTGAATGATGCCATAGGTTGTGCGTGTTGACTTCCTTGTCCAAATTGTTGGGTTTGTAAAAGGGGAATGGTCGTATTTTGTCCTTGGGAGGTGATGGCATTTGACTACACGTTGACATGTTAACATTTTGTTGTTGTCCTTGAATAAAGATACGTCGTTTGCCTCCACCCAAAGGATTTTGTGAGATACCAATGAGAGGATATGATGAAGATGTACTCATGGTACTAGATGTAGTTGTCAATGGAGGATTTGTATGGCTTGATGATGCCCCCATGGAATTTAACATAGTGGTAAAGAGAGGATTGGAATAACTTTCCCACACTATCGAGGACCTAAAGGTGGTTCCATCCGATTGTGACAGTGTTGTGGATATTGTGGGCACTATGACAAATTGTGATCCTCCAATGGATGTAGCATTTATTGAATTGGAGTTGTTTGGAATGTTGGAGGTAGAACTCATGGTCGTTGTGACATTTTGCAAGGTAGCATCAAAGAAAGTATTGCTTGTGGTGTTTGGAGGTTGACCACTATTTGACATGTTATGTATATTATTGACGTTATTGGTAGGAGATGTTGATCTCAAGGTATCAATGTCGAACCCATGAGGTAATTTAGCACCTTGACTTAAAAGTATGGCCAAATATCTGTCTCTGTCATATAAGACCATTTGTTCTACAAAGTAGTCCACCTCTAGATCTTGTGCTGCTACCTCTAGGTTTTCCTCAAGTATTTGTCCATATTCATCCTTACGTAAGAATGGTTCAAAAGGGTTGTTTGATGAGGATGGTATGGTCATGAAAGGTTGAGTATTCGTGTTGCTAAATGGGTCGTCAAAAGTCCAATTTGGGTCATAAGTGTGATTGGTGACATTGGAATTAGAATCTTGTCCAAAGTTTTCCATTTGTCTTTTCTTTCTTTGGAGTCTAGTTTCAACCATAAAAGGGAATTGCTCAAATGAGGTAATGAAAATGATGACGAAATGCAAGGATGATACTAGCCTATGTTTTTTTGTATTTTTTTATTTTGAGGGATGAAAATGTAAGGTGATGACTAAGGAAACGATTGATGCAAAATGACAAGGTTGTCAAAGCCAAAGTGTCAAATGAGGACTAAGATGGTAATGCTGACGAAGGACTAAGGTGATTAATGCAAAGTCTAGGTTCAAAATGAGGACTAGAGGTGAACAATGCAAAGTCTAAGTTAAAAAATGATGACTAATTTTGGACAATGTTTGGAGAAAGGTTTGTCTAACCACTCTAAGCTTGATGTATGTCTCAATTTAGGTTATCAAAAGGACTTGGTAAAGGGACTAAATGACAAGGTCAAAATGACGAGTGAGTCTTCCTAACTAGACTGTTGAGTTGGAGGTTCTCACAAAAATGACAATGAATGAAAAGAGGAATAATGACTATGTCCCAAGATACCCTAATTTTGAAAACAATGGTTTTTGCAAAGTTAATCCAAAGTTTTCCAAGATGAATCCTAAGGGAAAAATGATGATTATGATGTCTAGGGAATGCAACTAAAATATGGAAATTTTAAACCTATGGTTAAAGTGCAAGCTAATGAATTCAAATGATGGATGTTTTGAGCAATTTCAATTTTGGTTTTTGACAAAGACTTTTGAAAAAGATGTTTGACAGTAGGCTAAGATGTCTGGACTTAGATTCTGGTATGAAACAGGGTTTTCTTTGTTGACAGGAAAATGTGCCGTTACAGGTAGCAAATGCGTTGCAGCTATCAAATGCGGCTCTGGGAACGACAAATGTGGTTCAGTATTGCGAATGCAGCTTTACAAAAGGAAAATGCATTTTAAGACAGGAAAATGTAGTGTTTTGAGCAGAAAATGTGATTTATTAGAGCAGATGTGTTGCGAAGTCTGGAAAATGCGGTGTAGTAGAGCGATTGCGGTTTAATAGATGCATCTTAGGATGCAAAAAAGTCAAATTTTCTGATGTTTTGGTTAAAAACCTGACTTGTTGAAAGTTTGACTGTTTGTTTCTTGATGTTTGAGTGTTGTTTGTTTCGTTTAAGCAACCAACAAACACTTGGCAAGCACGATATTTAAAAAATTAAACAAGCGCACAAGAGAGCAAGTATGATGCTAGGTTAGGCCAGGACAGTATTCGCTAGACTCCACATGGGTTTCCCCAACCGCATATCAGTAGTGTGTGAATCTAGAAGCTTGGCTACATGGGCTCCCCCTTATAGTGCACTCTCTTCTCAGGCCAACCAAGCTTCCAACCCCCATGAAACTCCCATGGAAGATTGATCACCTCTACTAAAGACTGTGAAAATTTAGAAGGCTTCACACTGACCAGTGCTATACTAGCAAATAGAAGGTTTTGGGCTTACTACACAAAATTTTTTAATTTGGGACCCCCGTTCGAGTGTCCATACATGGGGTAAGAGATTAATCACCGATTAGGTGGCACTCCAACCTAAAGAGGTTAAGCTCAACAGGGTTTATGGGAGTACTACTTTGTCTGTATGACACATCTGCACTCGTAATCTTAGGTTTTCCCTTAAGATTCACATTAATATACCGGTCAGGGGTAGCTTGGCTTTAGCTTCATTTCTGGTTTGAGTTGCGTTGGGGTGATGAAATCCCCAGGCAGGCCCAATTTCTAGAGGCAATAATCATTTCTCTTACACCCAGGATCGCATTACTGTGCAAGGGGAGAAAATAGTTCGGTTATTGCATCAGGGTTACATAAGGAAAAAGTGGGTCTATCTTTCTGATCACCTAGTTTGCACAAGGTGAGAGCATATTCGCCTACCACTTTCAAACACAATAAAAAATGAAAGACATGTTTATTTTAAGTGCACCAAAAATTAATGTTCCTAAACTAAAAATTACAAAGAAATGGTTTGAAAGATTAGTCTTTGGCAATCGTGGCCACAAAATCACATGTCAATAGTTTCAGCAAATTCCTTTGACCCAGAAAAATTCAAACGCCACACGCTGCAAACCAAGATCAGTAACATGAAAAATCTATGCTAGAACAAAAAAATAGAATGCCAAAAAAAAAATAACAGAAAACAGAAAAACATAAAGCAACACAGAGAAGCATAGAAAGCAGAAAAACCAGAATGCCAAGGGAAGAAAAATTCACTAGGCAGATGCGTCGTAGCAGAGCGAATGCATCTCGATTTGATAGGCAAATGCAACTCGTTTATGTCAAATGTTGCTTTTTGTACTTCAAATGCGTCACCACAGGTAGATTGCGTTGTTTTACCCTTCTAATGCGTTGCGACGTATCAGATGCAGTGCAATAAAAAACAAATGTGGCCCGTCCGTACCTGTACCTGCAAAAATGATAGAAAACACAAAAAAAACATACGAAACAAAAAAAAAAATAGTCGCGTTCACTAATGTATCTAAGGGTTAATTTTCTAAAGGTTTGATTATCAAATATCAAAGCATAAAAACCCAAAGAAAGTAATGAAGAGCAAAGGAAATATAAATGAAAACACAACACGAAACAAGCTCACCAAGTGTCTTCAATCTCCATGGATGACCTCCATTACACCTTCTAACTTGCTGAAAGATGTGTTTCCCTCAGATTCACTGTATGAGCAACTTGACAACAAAGACTATGTCCTACACAAGCTTTGAAGGATTTTGAATATGAATGTCCAAAATGAAATAAAGTGTCTATGCCTATGACGAAATGACTACTATGCTTAAGATAAATATGCCAAAATAAAAAATAAACTGCTAGCATATGTGTATGTGAGTATGTGTGTGTGTAATCCAAAATGTGAACAAAATTGGCATTTTATAGAAAATGCAATTTTGGACGGACGGACGAGATTGAAAGTTGGTGAAATCCTAAAATTTGTGGATGAGATTTCATGTGACAATCCCTAATCAGGGTTAGGGAAAAATCATTAAATGAGTGGTCGAGATGCCATTTGAGAAAATCAAATCGGCGGTCGAGAATAAATGAGATAATTAATAAAAAAGATAAAGATTTTTGAAAATCAAGAAGATAAAGACTGCTTGATTTATGATATTTGAAAAATCAAGAAGATAAGAGTTGAACTGAAAAGCAGATTTGGAAAATCAAGAATCTGCTCGATTACTTGATTTTTGGAAGAATATTACCATTTTGAATTAAATTAATTCAAAATATGGATTTTGTGTGATAATAAATAATCTATTTTCAGATTATTTACTAAAATGAATTGACAGTCAAGAATGTGAGATCATTTTAAATAATTTCATTTATTTAAAATGAGGGAAATGTTAATTTTGACAATTAAATAATTAAAGATAATTATTTAATTTAGAGGATATGATTAATAATTAAATAAATTAATAAATTAATTTAATTATGAGAATTAGTGACATATTAAATAAATAAATGAAATTCATTTATTTAATAATCGTGAAGAATAAATGATTAGAAGGTAATTAAATAAATTAAGAAATTTATTTAATTAGGGAAGACTTAGACAATTAATACGATTTAATAAATAAATAAAATTTATTTATTTAATAATCATGAAGAATAAAAGGACATGAATTAATTAAATAATTATGAATTATTTAATTAATAGTCGAATGTGGACCAAGGACATAATTAAGATGTCATAATTATGCTAGGATGAAAGTGGTAAAAATAGAGCTTGCAGGCCTAGGTCATTTTTATGTGTCTACACCTAGTTTATTGGGAAATATTTTTTGATGCTAAAAAGGTGGAAACCAAGTTTTAACCCTGACTTGTGTTCTTTCTCGACATCCCATGTTTGGGTGATATTCTAGGTATCCCTCTTGAATTCTAGGATGAAGAAGTCTTTAAAGGGATCATGAGTACCTTTGGGTACCTGCTATTGATTGACCAAATGACTACTTCCAAAAAGTGCCTTGTTTATGCTTGATTTTGTGTTAATGTGGAACAATCAGTGGATCTTCCTTCTATGGTGAAGATTAACTCTAAGTTTGGTGTTTGGGATCAAGCATTGGAATTTGAATCTATTCCTTTTTCTTTCTTCCATTGCAAGAAAGCAGACCACTGGGATAAAAAATACCCTCTAAAAGTGTAGAAATAGGTGGTTAAGCAGTGGAAAGAAAAGGAAAAGGTTCTTGCAGTGGTATTTTTGGATCCTACGGAGAAACATGGGGTTGTTTCTATGAATGGGATACCTTTGGTAATGGACATGGTAATAGACAAGAATATCTTGATGGACCCTAAGGGCCAAGTTGAAATTGAAAAGCTTGATGTGGCTCCTCAGCCAAGTGGTGAGGTGATTCTGCCTCATCTTATTAATGAGGTTCCTTGTGAAGATCTTAGGTCTATGGCTCCCTCTTTGGTTGAATATCTAGAGCCAGAGGTTGATGGTTTGGACTCCCCTCCTTTGGAGTCTCTAGTTAGTGGGGTTTTCAAGTCACCAAATGATGGTAGTTCTAAGATTGAGGGTAGAGGTTTGCTCGAAGACTGACTTGAAGGAATCTAGAGAAATGGGTGATCTTGATATGGTTGACACCCCTTTTATTCTAGTGAAAGGTAGAAATAGAAAGAAACAATCTCCCCCATCGAGAGTTTTAACTAGAAATAGGAAAATGTCAGATTGCGGGTCCAAGCCAAGAGGTAGGGGTTATCCTCCTCTGAATGTCACTAAGGACAAGGAGAGTCAAATGGATATTGTTGATGGGACCTAGGGGAATTTGTTAGAGAAGTGCTCCAAGAGGGAATCCCATAAGCTCTCGTGAAGATAATTTATTGGAACATGAGAGGGTTAAATCACCCTCACAAGCATGATCTCCTTGCTAACCTAGTAAGGAATCATAAGCCTGATATTATTCTAATTCAAGAAACTAAAATGGGGATGGATAGGTTGTTAAAAGGCATAGGACAACTGGGAGGGGGGTGAATTAGTTGTCACAAAAATTCAAATTTAAAACTTCAACACTTATCAATTTAACA
This sequence comes from Sequoia sempervirens, assembly GCA_007258455.2. Taxonomy (NCBI): domain Eukaryota; kingdom Viridiplantae; phylum Streptophyta; class Pinopsida; order Cupressales; family Cupressaceae; genus Sequoia; species Sequoia sempervirens. The sequence continues at coordinate 100,475,858 of VDFB02271358.1, read as the reverse complement.
ACCACACTATTTTATTATTAACTATGAACATGAAACACAAATAATAGAAAGTAAAATCAACACAATGAACACCAAATTTTACGTGGAAAACCCAATGAGGGAAAAACTACAGTGAGGATTAACTCACAATATAAATAGATAGCAAAACCAATTACAAAGGCTCATTGCCAATGACTCACTACCTAGAAGAGGACTCGCTATCTATAGAAAGAAATCACTGTCCAATAGGGAGGCTCACTTCCTACTGATATAAAAGAGAACAAAAGATCCACCACAAAAATTAACACACATTTGCATCCTTGATCAAAAGATTGCAGAAACCTTTAGCTCATCGCCTTCAGGAATCTAACACAATGAAGTACTGTTTCCTCAACTTACTTTCACACACTTCTACTCTTTTAATTAGTGGCTTACTTTGTCACTTTTCATCATCATCCAATTCTTCACAATTCGACTTGCATTTATACCATCTTCAACCTTAGAAACTTTCTCCAAGGTCAGCCACATACACCTCATTTCATAAATTCAAATCAAGTCGGCAACTCAACATTTCCACAGTGGAAAGGAATGAGAGTGGGCCAATAAAAATACTTAACCAAGACCAAAAATAATGTCTCAAATAACCCACACACTTCCTTAATTAAATTTAATTCTTCAAATGAAGTGTAAACACCAGGTTGGCCAAACCTAATGAAAACACAAATGAGCATTGATGTACACACTTCCCACCAAGAAGATAGCACATGGATGATGCAAAACATGTCATTATGCATTAGAAAAAATCTCAGGTTCCTTAAGAAACATCCACAACAAGTGCAACAATCTTCGAACACCGAACTCCTTCCATTAGTCCATCTAGACTGTGCAAACACATACAACAACTCTAAAAATGACTTTCGAATCAGCAAACCACACACATCTTTACTAGAACCAAGAGAACACCATTATAAGACACATTCCAAATCCACAAGATCTAAAATAGAATAGTGGAGGACTGCAGAGCATACACATTTCTCCCAGTCCACAGAAGACCAACTCTACCAGAACAGTTCACACACTGGTGAATGTAACTTTCACATCCCATCAAACAAGAAGCTACAAATCAGGAGATATCACCATCAAATCACCATCAACAAACCTTCATATCTGCACAAGCATAGGATCAATTCAGGAGAAACACGGAGCACATACCAGAGCACATTCTTAATACATTCATAATTTTGACTTCTATCTTTATTAATTTTCTCAAAATCACTTGGGAACTCATCAATTCAACACATTTACAACATCATAAGGATAGCTCCATGTACTCAAAACATCTCAATAGTATCTCAACTATACATGCACAATCTACAATATACTAAATTTTTTTGACATCAATGACAACATTAATGACAACACCACCAAATTTTCTCATACTTGCAAAAATGTCCCCCTTTGTCATTGATGGCAACACATGATGTGAAAAACCATCAAAGACAACATCCTGCATAATATTCTAGGAGAACACCTTCTCTTCCTCTGCTACATTTTTTCACATGACTTTCTCTCCCCTTTTGACATCAATGGCAAAGATCAAAAACCCTAATCACTCCCCCTTAGGAGTGCACCCATTCAACTCATACTGCAACAATGAAAATCTTTTCTACCCCCCTACGGAGTAGACCCATTCATCAGTCTAGATAGATGAATATTTTGTGAATTCACTAGACTGATGCACCTTCATGTGCACCTATCTTGGAGGACCAATGGCCCCCAACCTCTCCATAAGATACTCAAAAGTATCATTCGGAAGAGCCTTAGTAAATATATATCTACAATTTGTTCCTTTGTTGTCACATACTCCAATCTAACTTCATTCTTCAACACATTTTCTCTCAGGAAATGATATCTAATAGATATGTGTTTTTTTCTTGAATGCATAACCAAATTATTTGAAATGTTTATAGCACTTGTGTTCTCATAGAAAATAGGAATGGGCTCATCACATATTACTCTAATGTCTTTCAAAGTTTGTTTTATCCACAAAACTTGTGTGCAGCAGGATGCTGCAACAATATATTTTTCCTCTGCAGTGGATAAAGAAATCGAGTCTTGTTTCTTACTCAACCAAGAAACCAATCTTCCACCAAGAAATAAAGCACCCCCACTGGTACTCTTCTGGTCATCCACACAACTAGCCCAATCTGCATCAGTATAAGCACTCAAGGTGAAATATTCAACACCTTTAGGATACCATAAGCCATAATCTGGTGTACCCTTAAGATATCTAAATATCCTCTTTACTACTATAACATGTGCCTTTTTAGGATCTTCTTGAAATCTAGAAACTAGACATACTGCATGCATAATATCTGGTTTGCTAGTAGTAAGATACAGTAGCCCACCAATCATAGATCTGTATTTGCTCTGATCAGTTTTAGCAGATTCATCATCTTTACTCAGCTTACATCCAATCACCATAGGAGTACAAACTAGTTTGGAGTCATCCATTCCAAACTTCTTCAACAACTCTTTCACATACTTAGATTGTGAAATGAATTTCCTCTTATCAGTTTGATTCACTTGAAGACCAAGAAAGAAATTCAACTCACCAATCATGGACATTTCAATTTTTTTTTGCATTTCTTCAACAAATCTTTTACACATGCCTTCATTTCCACCAAAGATGATATCATCAACATATACTACCACTATTAACATTTTGTTACCTTGCACTTTGAAGTAAAGATTGCTATCAATAGAGCCTTTACTGAATCCTTTCTTTGTTAGGTATCTATCCAATCTTGCATACCAAGCTCTAGGAGCTTGCTTCAGTCCATACAATTCCTTCTTCAACTTACAAACCATATCCGGTTTTTCAAATAACTAAAATCCTTCAGGTTTTTCCATGTATACTTCTTGTTGGAAATATGCCTCAATAATCACAGCTTGAAACCTCCATTGGAGCCAAGTCGGTGTGACAGTTTCAATGTCTGGCTGACAAGTAGTTTGTATCATTCTGTTTTGAATAGGTCGCTGTGACCTAGCTTTTGTCTTGCCGAATGTCTTCACTATGGAGTCTATCGTTGTGACATAGTGTATTTGCTATGACCTCTTAGCGCTCGGGAGACCTCTGGCTGACAGGCCATTCAATCGTGTATTGGGGAGACTCTTGGCAACTATGGTCTTCGGGATAACGAAGAGTTCTTGCTAAGAAGTCCCAGCAAAGAGTTAAAGTCTTGTTGATAGGGACACACTTGGAATCATCGAGGTAGCACTAAGGGTTTGCTAAGAACTCTTAGCGATGTATAAATGTCTCACCGACGAAGGCTCAAGTGTTGACTATTGGGGTAACTCAAAGATCCTGGGAAGACGTCTCGACGAATGTTGTAGGTCTCATCAACAGGAACACCTTGTGGAATCTTCAATATAACTCTTAGCGACAGATGAACACTTCAGGGTAACATATGGAGATCGGTATGATCTCTCGGCAAAGGGTGTATGTCTTGGAAACTATTGATAGCTTCGAGGTGACAATAGAGATCTTGGAGAAACCTCTTGGCGAGATCGATATGTCTTGCTGACTATTCTTTGGAGCTCAATATGACTTGTGACTTCAATATAACCTTTGGTGACTCGCTATGATCTCCTAGCGAAAGTGTTAGGTCTGGGCGACTGCTTGGTGACTCGGTGTAACACATGAAGCTCGATAGAACGTCTTGGCGATATCGGTAACTCTTGGCGACATTGGTATGAAGGATATGCGGCATCGGTGAGACACTGTTAGTGTCTCACCGAGATGCCAACACAGTGCGAATTCTATTGACTGAGTAAGACTTTCCAATGTGGCATCTCGTGGACGAATAGGAGGAGCCGAATGTGAACCGTTAGTAGTTGGTTCATTGTGATAGTTCTATGAGGAATTTCTATACACAGAGTTCAACATGGATATACTCTGTGATTGTAGATTGTGATTGGTTGGTTGGTTCGATAGATTGTTGAGTGATTGTATCAGTGAATGAATTCTATCCTATGGACTGTAACGTGAAGGTTCCTGAAAAAAATTGTACATGGTGAATGTTGTTGTATAATGACACCATAAAGATAAGTTTGGAATTTGTATGTAATCTTCATTACTGTAATACAAAGTGATTTCTCTTGGTGTGGTGGGTTTTTCTCCCGTAAGGGTTTTCCCACGTATATCTGGTGTTCATGTGTGATTGTCAAATACTCTGTTTCTATTATCTATTTCATAGTGCATCTTAGTTGGACTGTAATTGTAAATTTTAAAGTGTATCTGCATTCTTTCCTGAGGTATTGACGTTAGGAGAATTGTTTTCCGCATCTAATTTTCCTTACAAGTGGTATCAAAGCCTGGCCAGTTGTGTTATCCTTGTGGGTACGTTGGGTTTTTTTTTGAGTCAATTTTGTTCAGTGGGAGTCTTGTAGAAATTGTTATTTCTCATTACAGGTTGAGATGGCTAGTACATCTAGAAAGTTTGAAATAGAGAAATTCAACGACAGTAACTTTGAGTTGTGGAAACTCAAGATGGAGGATCTTCTTGTTGACCGTGATCTTTGGATTGATGTGGCTGGAGTGAAACCTACAGGCATGAAGCAAGAAGATTAGGACCTTGCAGATAGGAAGTCTAAGGGGCTGATAAGGCTCTATTTGGCAGACTCAGTTCTTCTCAATATGCATGAAGAGAAGACTACATCTTCCTTGTGGAAGAGACTGGTGTCTATTTATCGTGAGAAGTCCTTGGTGAATAAAATATTCCTGAGGAAGAAACTATACTCTTTGAGAATGTAGGAAGGAGGGTCTGTAGCTGATCATTTGAATGCATTTAATATGCTGCTTGCGTAATTGACATATGTTGGTGTGAAGACTAAAGAAGAGGATCACTGTATGCTTCTATTTTGTTCTTTACCAGACTCATGGGATCATCTGGTGATGGCAATTGGGAGTACAACATCCAGTTTCAAGATGGAAGATGTTGTTGCATCTTTGCTATCAGAAGAGATGAGAAGGAAATCTTCTGAGATGGCGAAGGAAGCTCTTGCTGTCAGAGGAAGACCGAAGGAGAAAAGCAAGAAGAAGGATAAGAAGTCCAAATCAAAATCAGAGAGGAGATCAAAGTCTCATGGCAAGAAGTCCAAGGTGAAGTGCTGGAACTGTGGGCAACCTGGTCATGTCAGAAAGGATTGTAAAGAGGATAAAAAGAATTAGAAGGGCTCTTCTGATAATGGTTCTTCTCATAGTGATGGTGACACCTTCATTACAGGCTTGGCTACTCAAGCATCAGATGATGTCTAGCTGATTGATTCTGGAGCATCTTTCCACATGACATCTCATAGAGAGTGGTTCACAAAGTATGAAGAATACAATGGTGGAAAGGTGTACTTGGAAAGTGATTCAACTTTGAATATTGTTGGCCGTGGAAGAGTCAGAATACAATTCCCTGATGGAAGAGTGAAGGGGATCAATAATGTAATGCATATACTAGGTCTGGCTTGAAACTTACTTTTAGTAAGTATGCTGAATGATATCGAAGTGCAAGTTACGTTCTTTGGAAATGGATACAAGATGACTAGAGGTTCAATGGTGTTGGCTAGAGGTGCTCGAATTGGTACCTTGTACAAGCTGGATGCACAGGCTGTTCAATGTAACGGTGTCTCTAGAAAGTCTCTGAAAGCTGCTCATGGAGGTAAAGAGGGAAATGTCCCTAATTATGTAAACTCTATGGAAGTAAAACTTCCTGTAGAGAAAACTATGCTTTGGCATCATAGGTTAGGCCACATAGGAGAGAAAGGTTTAAAAACCTTAAAGAACAAAAACATGGTTGAGGGGCTTGAAGATTGTAATCTTGAATTTGAATTTTATGAACACTGTATATATGGAAAGCAGCACCATGTTTCTTTTTATTCCAGTCCTCATAAATCTTCTGGTTTACTAGATTATATTCATTCAGATGTGTTTGGTTGAGTGAATCTTCCTTCTTTGTCTAAATCAAGATACTACGTGTCATTCATTGATGATTATTCAAGAAGAGCATTTGTATATTTTCTGAAAAGTAAATCAGAGGTATTCAGTCAATTTAAGGAATTTAAGAACCTTGTAGAAAATCAAATTGGTAGAAAAATAAAATTCTTAAGGACTGATAATGGTAGTGAATTCTATTCTGATGAATTTGAAAGATATTGTAAAGACCATGGAATTAAAAAACACAAGACTACACCTTATACTCCACAGTAGAATGGAGTTGCAGAAAGGTTCAATAGGATAGTGATGGAGAGAGCACGAAGTATGCTTAGTAGTGCTAGCTTGGAGGAGAATTTCTGGGCTAAGGCTGTATCTACTGCATGTTATTTAATTAATTGTTCTCCAAATTTTGCTTTTGTTGAGAAAACACCTTTGGAAGCATGGTCTGGTAAGAAGCCCTCTCTTAGACATGTTCGTTTTTTTGGCTGTGAGGCATATGCTCATGTGCCGGATGTGAAAAGATCTAAATTGGAGAACAAGGCTGTCAAATGTATTTTTATTGGCTATAGTGCTATCATAAAAGGATACAAGCTTTGGAATCCTGATACAGAGAAGGTTGTATATAGCAGAAGTGTAATCTTTCGTGAGCTGAAACCTTCCACTTTGGATCTGCAATTAGAAACAAAGTCAGAAAACAATAAGGATGTAGCATTAATTCCTCCTACACCAGAGAAAGAGGAATTGGAAATTTAAAATGTACCTGAAACTGAGGAGAGCTCGAGCAGTTCTAAAAGTTTTGAAGAAGAAGAACCTCAGCCTCAGCAAGTGAGGAGGTCAACCCGTGAAAGGAAACAACCAGATAGGTATGGGTTCTCTTTGATAGATTCTACTTGTGCCTATCGTTTAATTTCTAGCACTGATGAGCCTAGGATTGTAAAGAAGGCATTTAAAATGTCTGATTCAGATTCTTGGTTGGAAGCCATAAATGAAGAGATGGCATCATTGGAAAAAAATGAAACCTGGAGTCTGGTGCCCTTGCCTAAAGGCAGAAAGGCTGTTGGCTGCAAATGGGTATTTAAGAAAAAGATTGTTCTGGATGGCAGTGTAGAAAAGTACAAGGCAAGACTGATTGCAAAGGGTTATTCCTAGGTCGAGGGAATTGATTATGGGGAGATTTTTTCTCCTGTAGCAAAGCTGACATCTATTAGATTTCTTTTGTCACTTGCAGTAGCATTTGACTAAGAGGTAGAATAGATGGATGTGAAGACAACATTTTTTCATGGTGATCTTGAAGAAGAAATCTATATGTCCCAACCTGAGCACTTTGTTGAAAATGGTAAAGAAAAACTGGTATGCAAATTAAAGAAGTCTTTGTATGGGTTAAAGCAGTCATCTAGAATGTGGTACCAGAAATTTGATACTTTTGTATTGTCTTTGGGATTTGTGAGATCAAAATCTGATCACTGTGTGTATTATAAAGCTGAAAGTGATCAAGTATTAGTTATTGCTCTCTATGTTGATGATATGTTGTTCATAGGAAATAGCAAGCTAATGATTTCTGATCTTAAGTCTCAGTTGTTTGCTAAGTTCAAAATGAAGGATCTTGGTGCAACAAGGTATATTCTGGGGATGGAGATAACTAGGGACAGGAAGAATAGAAAGCTTTTGCTCAGTAAGAGTAAGTATGTCAGGACTGTTCTTGAGAGATTTTGTATGAATGATTGCAAACAGCTAGTGGTTCCAGTCATGCAGGGAATGAAGCTATCTGTTGAGGATTGTCCAAAATCTACTATTGAGATGGAGGACATGACCAGTGTACCCTATGCTAGTGTAGTAGGCAGTCTCATGTATGCAATGGTCTGTATAAGGCCAAACATTGCCTAAGCAGTGGGAGTTCTTAGTCGATTTATGGCTAATCCAAGAATAACACATTGGGATGCTATAAAGAGAGTTTTTAGATATTTGAAGGGCACTTCAGATTTTTCTTTGTGTTACCATGGGAACTTAGTTGAATCACAAAGGACTCTCAGCATTCGAGGTTATGTAGATTCTGATTGGGCAGGGGACATTGATAGCAGGAGATCCACCAGTGGATATATATTCATGATGAATGGTGGTGCAGTGAGTTGGGTGAGCAAGTGGCAGGCTGTAGTCACTTTGTCCACCATGGAGGTTGAATACATGACAGCTACTCATGCTTGTAAAGAAGCAGTTTGGTTGAAACGTTTGTGTTCTAACATTAGTTTTGATGCAAGGAAAATAACAATTTTCTATGACAGTCAGAGTGCAATTTTTCTGGCAAAGAATCCAACTTTTCATGCTAGAACGAAACATATTGACGTACAGTATCACTTTGTATGAGATATGGTGGAGGATGGAAAGGTCGGTTTGGAAAAATTTGATACTTTGGAGAATGTTCCAGATTCATTGACGAAGCCAGTGAGCATAGACAAGTTCAGGTGGTGCGCCAGTTCAATGGACCTTAGTGCCCATAATTTCTAGTAAGTTATGTTGTGATCTGGAGGTGCCTGTGTGATCTTTGTCAAGTGGGAGATTGTTGGAAATATGCCTCAATAATCACAGGCTGAAACCTCCATTGGAGCCAAGTCAGTGTGACAGTGTCAATGTCTAGCTGACAAGCAGTTTGTATCATTCTGTTTTGAACAGGTCGCTATGACCTAGCTTCTGTCTTGCCAAATTTCTTCACTATGGAGTCTATCGCTGTGACATAGTGTATTCGCTATGACCTCTTAGCGCTCGGGAGACCTCTGGCCGATAGGCCATTCAATTATGTATCGGGGAGACTCTTAGCGACCATGGTCTTCGGGATAACTAAGGGTTCTCGCTAAGAAGTGCCAGCGAAGAGTTAAAGTCTTGCCGATGGAGACACACTTGGAATCATAGGGTTAGCACTAAGGGTTCACTAAGAACTCTTAGCGATGTATAAATGTCTCACCGACAGAGGCTCAAGTGTTGGCTATCGAGGTAACTCAAAGGTCCTGGGAAGACGTCTCAGTGAACGTTGAATGTCTCACCAACATGAACACCTTGTGGGATCTTTGGTATAACTCTTAGCGATAGATGAACACTTCGGGGTAACATATGGAGATCGGTATGATCTCTCGGCGAAGGGAATATGTCTTGGTGACTGTTGATAGCTTCGGGGTGACAATAGAGATCTCAGAGAAACCTCTTGGCGAGATCAGTATGTCTTGCCGACTATTCTTTGGAGCTCGATATGACTTGTTACTTTGATATAACCTTTGGTAACTCGCTATGATCTCCTAGCGAAAGCGTTAGGTCTGGGCGACTGCTTGGTGACTTGGTGTAACACATGAAGCTCAATAGAATGTCTTGGTGATATTGGTAACTCTTGGCGGCATCAGTATGAAGGATATGCGGCATCAGCGAGACACTATTAGTCTCTCACCGAGATGCCAACACAGTGCGAATTCTGTTGACTGAGTAAGACTTTCCAATGTGGCATCTCGTGGATGAATAGGAGGAGCTGAATGTGAACCATTAGCAGTTGGTTCGTTGTGATTATTCTGTGAGGAAGTTCTACAGACATAGTTCGACATGGATATACTCTGTGATTACAGATTGTGATCGGTTGGTTGGTTCGACAAATTGTTGAGTGATTGTATCAGTGAATGAATTCTATTCTATGGACTGTAACGTGAAGGTTCCTGAAACAAATTGTACATGGTGAATGTTGTTGTATAATGACACCAGAAAGATAAGTCTTGAATTTGTATGTAATCTTCATTACTATAATACAAAGTGATTTCTCTTGGTGTGGTGGGTTTTTCTCCCGTAAGGGTTTTCCTACATATATCTGGTGTTCATGTGTGATTGTCAAATACTCTATTTTTGTTATCTATTTCATAGTGCATCTTAGCTGGACTGTAATTGTAAATTTTAAAGTGTATCTGCATTCTTTCCTAAGGTATTGACATTAGGAGAATTGTTTTCCGCATCTAATTTCCCTTACACTTCTTCCTCCAATTCACCATTTAGAAATGCTGACTTGACATCCATCTAATATACTTTGAAATCTTTATGGGTAGAAAATTCCAAAAAACATTCTAATAGCTTCCATTATAGCCACAAGGGAAAATTTTTCTTCAAAGTTTATTCCTTCAACTTGTGAGTATCCCTTGCATACAAGTCTTGCCTTATTTCTTATAACTTCACCATTTTCATTCAACTTATTCTGAAACATCCATTTTGAACCAATTACATTCTTATTCATAGGTCTAGGAACTAATTCCCATGTTTGATTCTTTTCTATTTGTTGTAACTCTTCTTTCATAGCTCTCATCCAATTCTCATCTTCACATGCTTCACTCATAGACTTAGGTTCAATTTTAGAGAGTAAACATATATTCACTTCACCTGTTACTTTACTTCTTGTCTTCACACCTTCACTCTTATCTCCAATTATTTGTTCCTCTGGATGATTCTTCTGCACATACTTAGGAGTTTTAGAAACAGGTTTTGGTTCATTTTCGTCTTCTTCTTCCTTCTCCTTATTCTCTTCAGGTACTTGTCTATAGATAGGATCATCAGGTTCAACATCACTTATCTCAAGAGGTCTGTCCATGTCTTCATCAAATTTCACATTAGTACTTTCAAAAATCTTCCTCAGTCTTTTATTGAAGCATCTATATGTTTTGATTGTAGTAGAGTACCCAAGAAAAATTGCTTCATCACATCTAGCATAAAACTTTCCAATATTTCCCCAAGGTCTCTAGGTGTCAGGTCATGACTTGCATGGAACTCCTCAATTGATTTTGATGTGATTTTGCTGGTAATCACAGGGTGAACTTACGTAGCTAGATGTGAGGTAGATCTTCAAATCCGAAGCTTCTGAAGTGGAGGTCAAGTTTCACTTTGTTGTAGGTTCGGATAGCAGTCCAAAAATTTTATGTTTCTTAAAGTTTGGCTTTACAATGTGCAATGAACCTTCGTATAGGATATTTCTAAAAAAAAGGGAATAGAGTAGGGAAGATGGAGGGTTCCTGGACCTACAATTAACTATGAATAGTAATCATGGAGTTCCTACAATGGACAACTTCCTTAAAACAAGATTTCACTTAATCAAAAATCTCACAGTCTCATGAAATTTGTGCTATCTTCTAAGGTCTGCAAATATTTCACCTTTCATTCATCATATGCATGCATGAACAAAGATAAAAGTGTGGAGCAGCTTTGAATTTAAGCCCAGACTAGCTTTACATAGCTATCTACCAGCAACAAACAACAAAAAGTATGGACTAAGAAGGCATCTACTCAGCAGGAATTTTCACAACCACGGAACAACATTTCCAAAATCTATCAAAGAAAAAATATAGCTAACTAGAACAACAATATAAATCTAAGTAGAGCATCTAACAATGAAGGTTGAACCATGAAACATGTGAAGAAATAAGAAAATGCACCAAGTCAATGTATTTTCATTAAAATTTCAACAGCATGTCTTTACAACAATTCAACTCTACTTTGCAAATGAGAGGAGACCCCAATTTATAGTGCCCAAAAAGTTAAATGAACGGCCAAGATTCATTACAAAATAGGGTTTCACCCACCCCCAATATATTACAATTTAAAATTACATTCTTGTCTCCTTCCCTATTTTGTCTTTTAGTGATGGTACTGTAGCATTTTGTCTTTTGTTGATTGCTCTTTTGCTGTAGCTACTCCTTTGGAAGCTCCTCATTGACAACAAGGCTATCCTCCTACTTCTTCGACACTATATACTCCATGAATTTTAGAATGACAGGCTGAAGCTTGTCTACCTCAATGATCTCGTATCGCAGCATCTGGTAGCTCCATTCTTTCACATTATCTTCAAGCCTTCTCCAGTCTTCATCATATTTTATGCCCTGATCTCTGAATAAATCTGATTGGTCGAAGGCACAGGTGGAAAAACTCATGAATTCCACTATTATTTCACTGGACATCCCATCCTCCATCTTCTTTTGAAAGTAAGGTTTTACTTTTTCTGGATCCATCTGTACTGCAGGCATGTCATACTCCGTCATCAGCTTGAGATATCGAGTGCATTCTGCCCTAATTTCCTTGATCCATTTGATGTCTGGATCCACCTTACTCATTATCTGCTCCAACCTTTCCTTTCTGTTGTCAAAATCTCATCTCCACACATCCATCAGCTAGTGATCGTCCCCTTTGAATGCAAGCTCATTTTCCCATGCAGCCTTTGGTAATTGGAGGATGACCTCGATCTTTGGATAGGTGGAGTCGTATGTTGCAGGGAAGTCGGTGCAAAGCTTCTCGGTGCTTTCCAAAGATTGTTGTAGATCCAAGAACTTGTTGGTCATTCGAATAGCTCGGCTAATACCCATGTTCCCAACATACAGGACGTGCTGGAACCAACTCTCTGTAGTCTTGTCTAAGTTCTTTCTTCTCTCCAGCTTGTCAATTTCCTCCTTGGATAGCAATTGGGGCAAAGCCTTGGATGTGGTAGGTAGGTCATCCACCGAAGACCACGATTGGATGTAATCCGTCAAGGCGGCCACCTGTGCCTTGAGTTCGTCCTTTGAAATCTTGTCCTATTTTATCAAGTGCAACACTATAGCCACTGACTCCTCAAGGTGTCCTACCTTCTGCTCTCTAGTAGCAGTCCCCAATTCGATGGTGGAAATTTTGTAGCTTATGCTAGCCTGGCATACCACAAGCATTGCTATTTGTGCGGTTCAGGACCCAGAAGAATCTATTGTTATTTTGGATCTCACCTTACGCTTTTTCTCCTTCTTTGTTGAGCTTTGTGCTCGGGCTATGATAGCTTCTAGCCTTGCTTTTGGATTTTTAGGAGCCAGAGTCTTCCTCTTAAGCCGGTTTCCCAACCACTCGGGCATGGAAAATTCTTCTTTTGGTGGCTCCTGATCACCCTCACATTTCTCTATTTGGTCCTCTGTTTGTGCACCCTTTACCTTGGTGTTGTCTCCCTCCTCATTAGAATCCAAGACAAATGTGAGGCACTTGACAGGAGGCTTAGTAATCAACTATCCTTGGGGACTCTTTTCTTTCTCAGTGTCCTTTTGCTTTATATTTTTAATCTATTTGTCTTTGTGCATGTACCCCTCGGGCTGGTCCTCTTCTTTGTCTCTTTCTCCTGTGGGAGCTGGCACAACCTCCATTTCCTTTACCCCTGCAGGGTCCTTCACAATCTCTGTCATCTTGTCACCCTCCTCTTCTCTGAGGGGTGACCTCTCTTCCTTTCCTTCATCATGTTTTAGCCGTCGGTCCATCTCTTCTTCAAGATCGTCATCAAAGGTCTGTACGATGACCTTACCACCGGCATCCTCTTCCTCATCCCCACTCTCAGAAGAGCCTATTCCCTTCTCTTCGTAGGCCACCCTGTCAATTATGTGGTGTTCATACTCTGGGTGCTCGTGGTATTCGTCGGCTTCCTCTTCGAATGGCTTTGAGGCCTCTTTCTCTCATCTCCCCCACTCCTCAGGGATCAGCATGGTGGCTTCCATAGCCAGTGGTCCTTTCAGAGGCTGCAAAGGTTTAGTAGTAGCGAGGACTTGCGCTAGGGCCACTTGAAGAGTGGGATCCATAAGGATCTGGGAGAGTTCAGAAGGGAGATTCTGCATGTGTTTCAAGAAGGCCTCAGGCAAGGTGGGAGCAGGCATCAGTGCTGTCACTGTAGCTAATGGGAATGATGTGGTAGGTGACATGGCAGCGGAGGAACGAGGAGTCCACTATCGGCGGGGATGTAGTGACCATGGCTAGGGAGGTAGATGATGGGGCAGTCGAAATAGGGAGAGCCGAAAAAGGTTTTAATTGATCTATACTTTTTGCTTCTTCACCTTCTTGAATTATGGGCTACCCTATGGTGCCTCTTGTTTGTTTGAGCCTTTTAGAAGGTGAGCTTCCTTGATCTTTCCTTGTGTATACTTTGGGATCCAGAGACTACTTTGTTTCTGTTTCTTTCCTCTTCTTAGATCTGGTAATTAGGGGGGACTTGGATGTCCTGCCCATTGAAGTTGTAGCCACAACATCCTCTGAGGCACTGGGCTCACTCTTTAGTCCCTTGTATGTCAATACCACTCCTTGTTGCTTCAGTCGGCTCACTTGTTGAAATATTTAGAGCCAATTTTTTCAAAATTTCAATACAATAATCAGAGCAATACACATTCGTTAGGGTTAGCTCTAAACCAAAACGATGTTGAAGCAACTCTAACCAGAATGTACATCAGGATCCCGAGGTGGGCAAGGTGTGAGCATTGGTCAGAGGATCTTAAAGAAATGTTGATACAAAGAACTCTAACCAAGAATGCGCCGGTGAACGACGAGCATGTGGTCAGAGGATCCCTACCAACTAATAAGCTGAAATAACTCGACATCAAGAATGTGTTTTCCAATACGAGATGGAATGGGAGCTACCATATGATGGAGATGCTAATAATTACAATGCAATTAAGGAAAATAAGTGAGAATGCTGAAAGTAAACTCGACACCTAGAATGTGCTTTCTAACCCGGAGTGGGAAAGGAGCTACCATAGGGCGGAGATGTAAGATATTGCAAGGCAATTCAGAATGTAAAGTAATCATTCAAAACATGATAAGCAAGATTAGAGAACTACTGACAGTACTACTGTTCAGCTTACAATAAGTAATAGAATGCCTGCAAGATCAAGGAATTAGAGCTCTTCAAATTGCTGCAATAACAAAGATGTTTTCCATAATGCCTTTAAAACTTTCTGATGCTAATCCAAGAAGAAATATGCAGATTTCTCAAATCTGATCTGACAGACCAGCAACATGAATATCATAACCAACAACACAGATCCCTAGCAATATGCTCATAACTCTCTCATTTCTCACCCAAATGATCTCAAATATGATGCAATAGACCCTCAAAATGATGGCGCCTAACTTAGTAATAAGAAATGTCATCTAAAAATGGTTATTAATTACTGACATGAATCCCAAGGCACTCCAGAAAGTACGGCCTTCAAGGAATGACGAATTTGCATTATAAAATCATAAAATTCGTATTAAAATCTACAAATATTCATGAAGGGGCGCCTCTAACAGGGAAACACAATGAGACAATACCCAAAATGAGAATGTTTAAGATTTGAGATTTGTGAGCAGAAATATACATTCAGCAGTCATGACCAGCAACTTTGGAATTGACAGGAAATGATAAAACTCAACTACAAAGGATAGGAAACCAACTATAACTGAAAAGACAAATCAATAACACTCAAACCTCTCAACTAGTTGCTGTCTTTCAAGCAAGAAGAAGAGCCAAGCTAGGAGGCCTTCATTCCTCGAAGCAATCCCAAAGCCAATTTGGTAGCATAACATTCCTGTAGACAAAAGATAATTCAAAGAGAACCAATGGCTTCCTTTTATAATTTCCAGTTGACCCGTCTCGAAACCCTAATCTTCTCTTTTGAATCAAACCCTAATTCTCCAATAGGTGGCATCCCACTTTCCCAAGCACAACTTTGACTTTTAATATCACTTTATTTCTTCCTTGAAGTTGGCGTCTAATTTATGCTTGAATTAAACTTCTTTATAATAAATATAATTAATTTCCTTCAATGAAGTGCCACCCAAAAAGAACATCTTTTAAAAACAACTTAAAGTGAAGTTGCTAGGCCAAGGGGGGTTAATGTTAAAATATAACATTAAAACATGACTTAATTGAAATAATTCAACTTATCTCTCCAATTGTGCCCCAAAGCCAAAAATGAGTAAGCCAACTGACCAATCTGAAGTAGAAAGCTAACCGTGCCGAAACCAACAAGACCACTGCCAAAAATAGAATTTACTAAAAATAGTAAATTCTAGAAAGTGCTCAGAATGCCAAGAAAAATATACCACTGCGAAGCTGTCTGAAAACCCAGAAAGAATTTGCCATTAAAACAACCAACCTCGAGTAAAAGCATCCTCCAAAATGTGAAACCCTAATTTTTCCACTGACTAGCCGACAACACACTGGGAATAGGCTATCAATCACTGAAAAGTGAAGTGCTAAAAATGGGGACATTATAGTCCGCCCTTCCCAAAATTGCTTGTCCTCAAGCAATATCGCCATAACTCCAAAAAATTTAAAACGGATCCATACCAAAACAAGTATGATCCCAGGTTCCCAAATCCATCTCAGGAAGGACCCACCATGCCACTGCTGCACCACTCTGATCACATCAGTGAAAACATCATGTCAATGCTGTACTAACCTCGTAACTCTAAAGTGTTACCATCCATGATAATCAAACTGAAATATCTTAAAGGACTAAGATCAATATCATGCAACGTCTCACGTCTAAGATGCCCAGAGTCAACAATAACAACAATACCACTGTCAACCATAATTCTAGGCAAGAAGAAGGATAGGTCACTTAACTCATAACTAATCTCCTCAGCATACCTCCACATGGTAAAAAATGAAACCATGACTACAAATGTGACATCTTCAACTCTTCTTGCAAAGAGGAAGGCTATCCTTTGCAAGAACTCAACAAACTCAAACTCATGATTCCACATGAATTCCCTATGCCTCCGCTGAATTATCATGGCACAACTATGAAGTCTGAAGAAGTTTCTCACAATTCCAACCCCAAGATTCTTAGAATGTAGAATCAAGACATTGAATAGGATCTCAGCAGTAGGAGTCTCAAAATGCCAAGCCAAGTCGAACGATGGTCTGCTGCTCCAATTATTTGTACAAGAATATGTACCAAGAAAACCATTAGAATGAGTATGGTTTCTTTCCAAATTCTGATCATGCTCAGTCCACATCACCAATTTTCTCATTTGAAGCCATAAATTGTCCCTCGAAAGAGATTGGAAGGTCTGAAATTGAATGAACCAGCAACCCAACAAGACTGAAATGATCAACTTGAAATTTGATTTTATGAAAATCAGCATCCAAGGAGATAGATAGTTGTTGCCAAACTGAAAATCAACACCCAAAATATCATGTCTGCTCATATCTATAGCCGAAAATAAACCCACTGAATATCCCATCACAGCCAAGTACCAATTCTTGCTCAAATTTACTTTCCAAAACTCCCATTGATCATTAGGAGTGAACTTCAAATGACTGACAAAGAAGGTAACAACATCCAAAGGATAGTGAATTTGAGGCTCATCACTCCAACATACCTTCTTGACACATGTCAAAAGCAAGCTGATACCAGGGCCCCACATCATAAGTAAAGAAGAGCCATTCTGCAAATGGAGAATTACTTTTACTAGAACGCTTTGGGAAATATGTTCTATTTGAATCATCGCACCCTAAAACTCCAAGAAGTACTCAACAAATCTGAATTCATTGAGAAAGTCAAATTCAAAATCATGAGAGAAGAATTGTTGGAAGGATTCAATGGACCCTTCATCAAACTCCATTATAAAATTAGTTATTCTTAGAGAAGATGGTGTAAGCAGGAAGTCCAATAGGAATCTGACAAGCATCCACATCAGAAAATGAATGAACTCTTCATCGGAGTGCCAATCATCCCTTTGTTGCCCATCAAGATTAGTGACCTCATTCCACCATGCTTCTTGATTTTCCACCTCCTGAATGGGGAGACTAGGAGCAGCAGTGAAGTCTTCATTATCCAGCTCATGCATCCTCGTTCCATTGTCAGAAGAAGTGCTAGAACTTCCCTCTTCAACAATGATGTCATAAGATATTTCCTCAAGGCTTGAAATCCCATCATCTACCTCAAAGGAATGTTTCTCATAAGCTTCCTCTTCACTTCGTTCAAAAAGAGGATTGTCATACACTAGGAAGTCGTTCCTTCCATCCCGCTGCTCCAAATTAGCACTAGTGATCTTTGATTTTCTTGTGAAACATTCAAGATCAATCTCTCTTTCAAGATTATCGAGCTCTTTAATCACTTGCTTGATTTTTTCAGCTTTATGTCCATTTTCTTGTTCCTTGGAAAGTTTGAAATCAGCAAACTGATCTTCACCCTCCATTAATGCTACTTGAGTTTCTTCTAACATAGCCTTTGTTGATTCAAGCTCATGAGCAAGCTCATCAACCTTTCTCTCTTTTCCTTGGAAAGCACTGAAGGACTTCTTTGCAAGTTCAATGGCATGATCCCGATCCTCCATCAAGTGTATGCAATCTGATTTCAACATTTCCAAAGAGTCTCTGATAAGTTGCAAGTTGAGAAGAACAACTTCATCCTTAACTCCTCTTCTTCTTTCTTCAAGTTGAGCCTTCCAGTATAGATCTTCAATCAAACTATGAGTGCAATCAAATTGGGATAGAACTCGCACTTCCCTCTTAAGGGAATTTTTGACTTGATCCTCCCACTCAAGAATATGCAAAGATGGCGGATTGCAAGTTGACTGACTTTCAAAATTAGAACTTTGTTTTGTGCCTTTACTGCCATCATAGCTGTTCTAGCTTTCGTGCCTTTCTCCCTCCATTAGAGGAGAATGCTCAATGTCATGGAGAGGAACACATTCCACAATTTTTTCGACCCTAAGTTTGCAATCAACTTCATGCATTGCAAAATCAGATTCGTGCTTGGTAACACCTTCAAACTCTACATCTTCAAAAGCCATATGGTCTTCTAGCTCTTCTTCTTCATCACTGCCTCCTTGATCAAACATTATGCTAGCATCCAACTTGCTCAATGGATCATAATTATCCGCTATTCAAGAAGTTTCCGTAGAAACATTTTCTTCTTTAGTGGCTGCAACCACTTCAAAGAGATCATTATGGTGCTTCATTGAACACTCTTCTTCTTCAAAGACAACTTCCCTTCCAAAGGCTACCACATAGTTTGCAATGCAATCTGATTTTTGTTCTTCATCAGAATCAAAGGGAAATTCATCCCACAATGGTTCTCTTTCATACCTTGGTGCCAACACACCCGGATCCCAAATGCTAGTGGGTTGATTAGGATGATCAACTGGACAAAACTTTTCATGCTCCTCCTGAAGTGATGACTCCTTAAATAAGTCAACTCCCATAGAACTTAAGCTAATAACATCAAAATTATTTCTCTCCAATGGCTCAGTTTGCTGTTCCAACCCAAGGTCACTACCATAGTGAATTGAAAAATCTTCATTGCTTGCTGCTTTGGAAACTTCACTATCATTGTCCTCTTTATGAGGAAGTATTATGCTAATGTCTTCGTGTAGAACTTCTTGAGAAGTTGGGAAAACAACTTGAAGAGAATCCATCTTTACCAAATCGTCAACATGATCTGGTATGGACTCTTTGGAATCATCACCATCTTCATGACCATTAATATTTCCTGCAACATGCTCTAATTTCACTAAAAGTGGTTCCAGTTTCTCCTCACATTGATTAAACAACTCCTTAATTACTATAGCAGCAATAGGAGAACCCTCTTCTCCATGTTCGTATGCATCCAAGAGGAAGGATTGGACACTAGGTGGAATTTCATCAGCCTCATTAATAGTGAGAACAAGAATATTATTCACAGCTGCAATAACATCCTTTTCCTGTTTGCTCCAAGTGGATTTGACGAGGTAACGAAACAAGTGATCGATCTGATCATGCATTTCCAAGTCTAATAGCAAGTTACTTATCCTGAGTTTTGAAAATGTTTTTAAGATAACAACCTTTCTAGAAAGTAGACTGCTTCTAGTTTCATCAAGTTCTTGGAAACTTCCAACAATTCTATGAAGAATCTTCTTCATAGTTTCATCATCATAAGGCATTAGGGGAATCACAATTCTCATCAACTCCATGAGGCAAGAAGTAATCAGCAGCTTGGTTTCTTCATTTGGGTGTCCTAGCCAATAGGGCTGAACTAAAAGGTGCAATGCCAGTGATAATGCCAACTGCATCCATTCAAAAGGTGACTGCTTCACCTGTCTCAAACATTGTTCCAATATTTGAAGATTATTCCTTTCATCTTCCCTTGACTTACATTCTTTGTCAAGTCTGTTTCCGGTCTCAAAAACTGTTTGTTCCAACTTTATCTCTTCTCTGTTAGCCATGTTTATCTGCCACTTCTAAATTGAGCTGAACTCTGTTCTAACCTCTGGTGTAGAAACTGATTTCTCTATCATTCGACTGAAAACTAAACCTTGTTGGGCACAAGATGGTAGGATCTTGGCTCTGATACCACTGAAATATTCTGAGCCAATTTTTTCAAATTTTCAATACAATAATCAGAGCAATACACATTCGTTAGGGTTAGCTCTAAACTAAAATGATGCTGAAGCAACTCTAACCAGAATGTACACCAGGATCCTGAGGTGGGCAAGGTGTGAGCATTGGTTAGAGGATCTTAAAGAAATGTTGATACAAAGAACTCTAACCAAGAATGCGCCGGTGAACGACGAGCATGTGGTCAGAGGATCCCTACCAACTAATAAGCTGAAATAACTCGACATCAAGAATGTGCTTTCCAATCCGAGATGGAATGGGAGCTACCATATGACGGAGATGCTAATAATTACAATGCAATTAAGGAAAATAAGCGAGAATGCTGAAAGTAAACTCGACACCTAGAATGTGCTTTCTAACCCGAAGTGGGAAAGGAGCTACCATAGGGCGGAGATGTAAGATATTGCAAGGCAATTCAGAATGTAAAGTAATCATTCAAAACATGATAAGCAAGATTAGAGAACTGCTGACAGTACTACTGTTCAACTTACAATAAGAAATAGAATGCCTGCAAGATCAAGGAATTAGAGCTCTTCAAATTGTTGCAATAACAAAGATGTTTTCCATAAGGCCTTTAAAACTTCCTGATGCTAATCCAAGAAGAAATATGCAGATTTCTCAAATTTGATCTGACAGACCAGCAACATGAATATCATAACCAGCAACACAGATCCCTAGCAATATGCTCATAACTCTCTCATTTCTCACCCAAATGATCTCAAATCTGATGCAATAGACCCTCAAAATGATGGCGCCTAACTTAGTAATAAGAAATGGCATCTAAAAATGGTTATTAATTATTGACACAAATCCCAAGGCACTCCAGAAAGTACGGCCTTCAAGGAATGACGAATTTGCATTATAAAATCATAAACTTCGTATTAAAATCTGCAAATATTCATGAAGGGGCACCTCTAACAGGGAAACACAATGAGACAATACCCATAATGAGAATGTTTAAGATTTGAGACTTGTGAGCAGAAATATACATTCAGCAGTCATGACCAACAACTCTGGAATTGACAGAAAATGATAAAACTCAACTACGAAGGATAGGAAACCAACTATAACTGAAAAGACAAATCAATAACACTCAAACCTCTCAACTAGTTGCTATCTTTCAAGCAAGAAGAAGAGCCAAGCTAGGAGGCCTTCATTCCTCAAAGTAATCCCAAAGCCAATCTGACAGCATAACATTCCTGTAGACAAAAGATAATTCAAAGAGAACCAATGGCTTCCTTTTATAATTTCCAGTTGACCCATCTTGAAACCCTAATCTTCTCTTTTGAATCAAACCCTAATTCTCTAATAGGTGGCGTCCCACTTTCCCAAGCACAACTTTGACTTTTAATATCACTTTATTTCTTCCTTGAAGTTGGCATCCAATTTATGCTTGAATTAAACTTCTTTATAAGAAATATAATTAATTTCCTTCAATGAAGCGCCACCCAAAAAGAACATCTTTTAAAAACAACTTAAAGTGAAGTTGCTAGGCCAAGGGGGGTCAATGTTAAAATATAACATTAAAACATGACTTAATTGAAATAATTTAACTTATCTCTCCAATTGTGCCCCAAAGCAAAAAATGAGTAAGCTAACTGATAAGTCTGAAGTAGAAAGCCAACCGTGCCGAAACCAACAGGACCACTGCCAGAAATAGAATTTACTAAAAATAGTAAATTCCAGAAAGTGCTCGAAATGCCAAGAAAAACATACCACTACGAAGCTCTCTAAAAACCCAGAAAGAATCTGCCATTAAAACAACCAACCTCAAGCAAAAGCATCCTCCAAAATGAAAAACCCTAATTTTGCCACTGATTAGCCGACAACACACTGGGAATAGGCTATCAATCACTAAAAAGTGAAGTGCTAAAAATGGGGACATTATACTTGTCCTTTAACCCATTCTTAGGTTCGGGCCATAATGGGTTTGGTCATAATGTCAAGGTCATCGACCTCCTGTTCATCCGAGTCGATTGCTGGCAGCGAAAAATTAGTGACTGCATTGTACCAGGGATCCATGATAGTGTCTTCATCCTCTTCTACTTGATTTGGTATAGGGAACAATTGCACCCTCCTTACGAAGTATGCAATCATCCTCATATAGTGTCTGGCACGTACTTCTTTGTCATCCGGGCAATTTGCCCAGAAATCCTCGACATTGTGTAAATGGGTGTACTCTGGCCCTAGTGCTTTCCTTACATGCCCATACGGGTCCATCCATGGGCGAGGAGTGTGTAATTGGAAGTGGTATTCCACTAGCTCCTTTTCTGAATTCCCAATGCACTAGGAAGTTTGCAAGTTGTACATGCCCCGACCAAGGGTCAAGGGATAGGAGATTCCTGCCAAGTGTTTGCCATTGAAGACTGACTGTATTTGTTGGAGTTGCCGGGAAAGTTCCAATAGGATGATCCGGTCATTGGGGTACCAGGGTAGTCTGTTTGGTCTTTCAGTGAAACCCTGGGCGAGGATGTAGGTAAACTTAGGGAACTGAAGGAACAAGAAGGCGTATTGCTTCAGGAATGATTGCGTACTGTGAGATACTCTCCTCAAAATCCCCTCCAAGTAGTCGGATCATGTGACCAATGAAGGAATCATTGACCCTATAGTACTCCTTAAAATTTTTGAATTGGAGCTGGGGATGTCTGTCATAGACTTTCAATTTTCTCCCTGGCTCCTTGTCGGGTGCCACAAACAATCCACTATACTGCCTTTAGTCTACCAAGGAGTAGACCAGATAGGAGGTCATTTAGAACTTGGAG
The DNA here is from genome assembly GCA_007258455.2 of Sequoia sempervirens. Classification (NCBI taxonomy): domain Eukaryota; kingdom Viridiplantae; phylum Streptophyta; class Pinopsida; order Cupressales; family Cupressaceae; genus Sequoia; species Sequoia sempervirens. The sequence goes on along the minus strand of VDFB02271358.1, from coordinate 100,452,979 downwards.
CTTTTCTTCACATTTATGAACTTCTCATGGAAGCAGTCACTTATCATGCCTCCCCAGTAGAATGAGGCCTTCATGATGAGATCCTCGTTCCCGCAGAGGATCTGCTCAACAAAGTAAACCATCCATTCCTGAAAGAATGTCACGGCAGGAAGGCCCATCACCTGTCTCAGCATGGTGACCAAGTCATGGTAGTCTTTATGGAAATCGTTACGAAAGAGTTCTTGGGGAACCTTCACGGCGCTACCCCTTTTTTCCTTGAGCCAATGCTGATTTATCAATCTTTTGCAGCCTGTTGGGTTGTTGTCCCATGCCGCCTTACATTCCTCTATGGTGGGTGTTTCCATTTCTTCAAAAGTGGGAATGTGGAAGGTCTTTGTAATGCCTTTAGCTGACATATCTGCTAGAAAATTACCATCTCTGTCGATAATGGTCCTTGTCTTGGTTTGATAGGCTTGCCAACAGGCTATGACTAGCTCAGAGGAAATGAAAGATGGGGGGAAGCCCGCAGCTTTTGTGATTCCGCTTTGCCTGATCAGCCTTGCATTCTTGGTTGTTGGGTTGATTCTGACCCTTTGTGTAAACTCATCAATATCAACTTGGCCAATATTAGTGTCTGTTATTTCTTTCCAGTCCGTGGTGATTTTTGATCTTAGAGGTTCACCCTGGAACTGGAACTTCATCTGGTCTTTATCCTCCTTTCCACAAGGAGTCTTTCCTGACTTCTTTCCTTTTTCCGCAGTCCCCTCTGAGGGTCCTGCACCTGATTCCATATATCCTACAAGTAAAGGCATAGTCAGTGCAACCAATCATGAAAGCTTTGACATTAGTTAAAACGCGTGGACAAAATCAACTTTAGATAATTTATCATTCATAAAATCATACTTTTTCTTCTAGATGTCATTAGTCCTTCAATTGAGGGCTTTCGGACAATCTGGGTCTGGAGGCTCGGACTTCCCCGGTAGGAATGCTGTCTTGAAAGGGAAAATGGGGTAGAGAAATCTGAGAGGTTTCTCCCGACCAAATTTTGATGGTTCAAAAGGCTCAAATCAAAGAGGGTTGAATTTGAGCACGTGGGTCGAGATCAGATTTCAAATTTGAGGTCATTCGGATCAATTTAAGAGCATCCAGAGATACAGGGCTGGAAAGCCATCCGGGGTTAGCTGTTTGAAATGGCCAGAAATAAAGGGAATTTTAGAGATGGAGTTCCGGGGTCCGGGACCCGAGGGGTCCAAGGGTGGCTGATATGTTTACAGTTTTAAAGTGCTAGGGCCTGAGGAGATGGGGAGCCGTCATGCTTTCGCCGTTCAGAACGGCGATCATCGAACGGAAGTCCGGTGGGGGCGGCCCAGAGGACCAGACCTGACACTTAGGTTGGGCATCAGATTTTCATACTAGGTTCCCACAGCGAGCAGGAAGGCGGAGCCCAAAGCTCGAAAGGGTAGGTGTGATTTTCTCTTTCAGACCAGCGGGGATGGGACAGAGTCCCGGATGGTGGAGTCTAGTGAGGGCAAGGACACTGAAGTTTGACGTTTGGAAAACTTGTGGAAAAAGGTAGGCCAGGACATGGGATTCAGGAGGACGTCGCAGGTTCGTCGTCTAAAACAGAAAAAATACCACGGAAGTCCGCAGACAGAAGTCCGAGGACCAAGACCCGGGGTCATGATGGGCATCAGGTTTGAGTTCCATGTTGGTCGGCGAGTTGCAAGGCGAGCTCTAGGGATCGGGCAGACGGGGGCCACCAGCTGTTTTGGAATGGCGAAAGCCTCAGGGAGTTCTGAACGTGGAAGTCCGAGGGCGCAGGCCTGGGAGGCCAAAATGGACATCGATTTTAGAGTTTGAGGTTTCAAGTCCGGTGGCAAACAGACGACGGAAGTCTGAAGAACTAGGCCTAGGAGAGGGTGTGGCCATTTTGAAAGGTTGGTTATTTTGATAAGTCCCACTGGAAAAAGAAGGGTCCAGGCCCGGGAGAGGCGAATGCCCCTGAGTGAAGAACGGCCACACATGGGTTAATTTCTGGATCGATCCTATGGGACACGGAGGAGGTTTCTTGAAGATTCTAAAATATGGGTTTTAGGTGTTTCATTAAGTATAATCAATTAAATGTGTTCTTAACCCATGTTGTTCATTGTTTTAGGCGTTAAAATCATGAAAAAACTCTCAGGAGAGTGGACAACAAACCTACCTTGGAAACCCGATGAGGCAAGGCGTGAAATCTGCTAAGGGTCGGCAAATAACGGCGATGGGTGCAAGGGCGATGATTGAAGAAGGCAGTGGACTCCTCTGGAAAGCTCTCTGATCCCTCTAGAAAACTTGACAAATGAAAATGATAGGTTGGGATCCAATATTTATACCCCCCTGCCATTAATGGCCTCATTAAACGCAAGTACGACAAACAATTTGGTTGGTGGATTTGAACTTGCAGACGGCGGCAGGAGGTCCAGGGTCCGGGGGCCAGAAAGACGCAAGGTGGCGGCCGTTTCAAAATTCATTTTTTCAACTGATGGCCAAGAGGATCTCGGGACCCAAAGGGTAGAGTTCCATCGCAGGTTTGTCGTTAAGCTTTGGAAATTTAGTTTGGAAACCACTGGCAACGAAGGGGAACTCGGGGCCCGGAGGGCTGAGTTTCGTCAGTGATTTTTGGTTGGGAATGGCGAAGTCTGCGCGGAGTTTGGGAGCGGAGGTCTGGAGGGTTAGGGCTGGAGGGGGCAAAAGTAGCCCAAAAAAATAAAAAATCTACAAGTTTTCACCGGACGAAAAACAGGGAGCTAGGCCCCGGGTCCCGAGAAGGCGGAAGCCTTCCACCATTCAGGAACAACGAACACAAGGGGGAAACCTAGAGAGGGAAACCCGATGGGATGGGCTCGATAGGCTCCAAGGCCGCTGACAAAGGCAAACTGTCAAGGAGACTCCGTAAGGAACCAAGACTTGACAAAATTATGGGGGAAAAACATGGTCAACTCAAGATGAGACTCTAGAGGTACACTGATCATGCAAGACACTAAAATGGGGCACGCAAAATGAGGTGGCGATAAAAATGACTCGGCAAGGTGAAAGAAAAAGAGGGTCCCCATTCCGAACAGGGCGTGTGTGCTAAGGGCAGAACAAATGGCGACTCCGCTGGGAAACGCTCCCGAGCATTCTAAGAATAAGTATTTATCTAGGACCCAGAATCTCTGGTTTCGCAGACCAGGAGTGGACTTCCAAAGGTGAATTGGGAGAATAGGATTCTTAATTGGGTTAGTCTATAAGACATCTCAGAAGTGTGAAGTGAATTCATTCCTTTCCGTAGGACTGTGACCAACAGCTGTTAATCCAACCGAGCAAGCTACATAAATCGTCCGACACCAAAAGTAACCTAGACATTGCTCTGCTGCCAGTCAGGTATCCATAGCCCCGAAGAAGTTGTCACTGTGATTCCCATGGATATTCCTCTACTGCCGGTCGGGCGTCCATAGCCCTAGTAGAGTTATCCGCACGCCCATACGATCACTTAATTTTTAGAATTTATTTCCCTTTTATTTTGATATTTCTTTCAATGTCCCTTTTTCCACTTATCTTTTGCTCGACCGCGTAAGCACTAAAGCCTACAATGGGTTTGGGGACCACAGTGGTCACTGGAGGAGACTTAAGATTTTTCATTCACTAGGGTGTCATAACAGCCATGGTATAGTCTTTTAGAAATGATTAATATGTGTTTCGTGCGAGGTCTGAGATGTATGTAAAGAGATCCAACCAAGGGTTGAGTTCTAAAGTAGAGTTCAAATGAGGAAATTATTCCTAAGCAATCTTCAGAGACCAATAGTCGAGAATGAATGCTTATCCAGAGAACACTAAGGATGAACAACTAATTGGGCCATTTGTCGAGCGAGCACGACCACCGCAAGGGAATAGAGAACGTCCCTTTTCAAAACAAAACAGTCAGGGGAACAAGCAAACAGAGCGACGCGAACCAGCCAGACGAAAGCAAACCAAAAAGGCAACCTACTCTAACCTATATATAGATATTTATAAGGAAGAGCTTGAGAGAGCTCAGGTTTGGAAGTAATGCTTCAGGTGTTGCCCATTGACTTGCAATGGGACATCTTCACTAGTTAAGGTCTTTAGGCAGAAAGTATTATCTCCCAAAATTTCAGCTATCTGAAAGGGGCTAAGCCAAAGCTTGTCGAATTTGTTGTGTCCCCCTTTCTTTTCATGGGCCTTTTCTTAATACAGGACTAAATCTGCAATTCTAAAGGCCTTGATTTTAGCTCAGTGGTCACACTATCTCTTAATCGTGCCCTGATATTTGGAAAAAATTTCTATTGCGCAGTCTCAGACTTCTTCTAAATGCAAGATCTCAGCTAACCGAGCTTCTCTACAATCTCCTCCCTCATAAAATTCATTGATAAACTAGAGAGTGGGAATCTTCAGATGGATAGGAAATATGGGCTCTAGGTCATAAACGAGATGGAATGGGGAATCGCCAAGGGCAGCCTTATGGCGAATGTGGTCTGCCCAAAGGGTGAAATGGAACTGGGTATGCCAGTCCTTGGGATTCCTATCTAGCAGTTTCTTGATCATGGTGATCAGGTTCTTATTCATGGAATCAATGAGGCCATTGCCTTGGGGGTAGTAATTAGATGAAAACTTAAGGGAAATCCTATAGTCAAATGCCCGACTAGCAAATTTTAATGAAGCAAATGCAGGTCCATTGTCACACACCAAAGCATAAGGACAACCAAAGCGATTCAAAATGAAACTTTCCAAAAAGCTAGTAACTACTTCAGTTGTGCATTGCTTACATAAAATTGTTTTTGTCCATCTAGTGTAGTAATCAGTAGCGGTAAGAATGTACCTGTGTCCCGCAGATGATGGAGGGCTTACCAGACAGATGAAATCGAGGCCCCATTGTGAGAACGGCCTTACCTCCAGCATGGGATGCAGTGGGACAACAACATTCTTCTCCTTGGTGGCGGCTATCTGACATGTGTGAAATTAACAAACATGATAGTGGGCATCTTTGAAGATAGTTGGCCAATAATATCCCACTCTCAATATTTGATGTGCAGTGGAAGGACCAGATCCATGGCCAGTGCCAAACTTATCATGAAACTCTTTTAAGACGCGATATGCTTCTTTCTTACCAAGGCATCTCAAGTAAATGCCTTCATGATTCTTCTTGTATAAAATTTACCCTTGCAACATATAACCATTGCTTTTCAATCTAAAAACACGCTTTTGGACTCCCTGCGGGTGAGATGGACACTTGTGGTTCAACAAATAATAGACAAAATTCTCGTACCATTCTCCCAGGGAAACATCCTCGAGTTGGTACTGCTGCACAGTGAGTTCGAATCTGGCCTCTGCTACTGCTTCAGTGATTGTTCGGGTAAGGGCCTGTCCTCTCACCAACCTCATTGGTTGGATTTCCATGTCATATTCTAGGAGTAAGGTGACCCATTTAGCTCTTCATTCACCCAGTTAATTTTGCATGAGCAGTGTTTTCACTACTAGGTCGGGGATAATGGCAAACACTTTATTGCGCAGGATATAATGCTGAAATTTCTTCACCCCTCTGATGAGGGAATATGCTTTTTTTTCTACATTGTGGTATCGCAATTCAGCGTCCTTTAGGGGAGCACTCATTAAGGTGATCGTGTGCTCATTTCCTTCATCATCTTTCTGAGTCAAAATGCTAGCACAAGAATGTTTTGAAGCGAATGAGTAGATATAGAATGGCTTTAGATAATCTGGGTTGACTAGTACAAGCGCCTCAGCAATGGCCCGTTTGATTTCTTCAAAGGCTTGTTTGGCTTCAGGAGTCCATTCAACTTTGGCATCCTGTTTTAACATAGCGTTAAGGGGCTTAACAATCTTCGCGAAACCCGTGATGAATTTCCTGACAAAGTTGATCTTTCCGAAGAAGGATTTTAATTCTTTCTTGCTACCTAGGGGTGGGATTTTCAGCAAAGACTAGATACATTCAAGGTCTATGGAGATTCCCTATTCTGAAATGATGTGTCTGAACAATCTACCCTCAGTCACGCCGAAAATGCACTTCTTGGGGTTAAGTGAAACCCCGAACTCCCTACATCACTAAAACACCTTGCATAGATCAGAAACATGGTCACTCCGCCCTTTTGAAAACACAATTAAATCATCCATGTAGATGATTATGCATTTTCCAATTAGATCTTTGAAGGTGATATCCATGGTGCGTTGGAAGGTGGCACCAGCGTTGACGAGTCCAAAAGGAATTCTCCTATAAGCGAATGTTCCCCACTTAGTGGTGAACGCTATTTTATGATAGTCTTCGTACTACACCATCACCTGGTTGTACCTAGAGTACCCATCGAGGAAAGACATAATTTGGGAGCCGTTGACGATCTACAACACCTCATCCGATGAAGGCACTAGATAGTTGTCCTTCTTTGAAGCTCTGTTCAAATTCCTGAAGTCTACACATAATCTGATTTCCCCATTCTTTTTCCTGACCGGGACCAAGTTGGTCACCCATGTAGAATACCTGACTGGGAAGATAATCCTTGCCGAAAACAACTTCTACACCTCTTTGTAAATGACAGGTTCCAACAAGGCATTAATAGGATGCTGCCGCTGACAGAATGGCCTCACTTTTGTCTTGAGAGGGATGGTATGTGTGATGATGGAGGTATCATAAGTCTTTAAATCTTCGTAACTCCATGCCACCACATCATGATACTTTCGCAAAGCGTCAATGATTCCCTTCTTTTCCTCAGGCGTGCACATTTTTCTAATAAAAACATTCTTGATCTCCTCGGCTATCCCAAGGTTGTGAGCATCACACCGGTTGCTTATAGTTTCTTTCTTCATTTACCGATTCTGATCTCTGATTGGTCCAAATAAAATATGTGTTCCAGCTGAACCATACCTCTGGGAATTGTGTTGGTTTTAAGGTTGATGACCCCTTCTATGTCCAATTTGGCCTCTTTTGGATCAGCCTCATCAATTATTTGGGTAGCGAAGACATCGAAACTCATGATAAATTCAAGGATATGTTTGTCATCATTGAAGACCTGAAAGTGAGTGAAATTATCTAGGACAGATGGCATAGATGTCAACTCAACTGTAAATTTTTTAAGCCCGGATAAGGAGAGGGGTTGCAAAGTGTTGGATGCTTGAGCCAAGGCATCAGTTGTATGATTTTGAGCGTGAGCGATTAGGTGTATATTAAATGCATCTAAGCCTTCTAGGAGATCCCAAACCCTATGCCTATAGTTTGCAAATCTTCTATCATGGCAGGAGTACAATTTTCTAACTTGTTTAACTACGAGTTCAAAATCTTTAAAAACTTGCAACATTTTGACATTTTTCTTCAAGGCCATAAGAAGGCCATGGACTAATGCCTCATATTTCACTACGTTATTGGTGCAATAAAACCGTAATCTATGGGCAGCAAGAAAGGTCTTACCCATTGGGCTAATAAGTTCCAACCCGACACCAGCTCCTTGTTTTGACTTAGACCCGTCAAATCAGAGCATCCAAAATTTGGAAAGTTCTTTGACTTCAAGTCCAACTAAGCTTTTACTTCCTTTTGGCTAGGTGGTTGCCTCTGTAATCTTAGGGGAATCTTTTAGCTTAATGTGTTGAACAATGCGTGGTTCTGTTAGCACCTCCTTTGGCCTTTCCTTCTGAAGGATAGGTGTTTTTTTAACATGCTCCACTACTATTTGACACAAGTAGCAATCAAACTCGGAGTGGGAAGCATTGTGAATTCTGCACCAATTCGGAAATAAGAGATCCTGGAAATTCATTTGGGTGCCCAAGCTGAGTTGATCCCTTGCACACTTTCCCATGAATTCCTGGAAACCACTGAGTAGTCCCCAATCGTCGTCCTCATCAGTTTTACGGTCTGATTCTATCAGCATTTCTGTACTTGGAGGTATTTGAGTAAAGTCAGTTGGAGGACTGCACTGCACCAAGAGTACTTCCACGACATACTCTTCTTGAGGTTCGAATTCATCTTGACATGCCAAGGGATAGTAATTTCCCAATTCTATCTCAATAAACAACACCTCATTTAGGTTGTTGTACTCCGTGATCATATATTTCATACGAGGCTCGTGATCAACACGGATTTGATTTGGCAGCCCTTTCCATGGAAACCACATGTGAGAATGGTCTGTGGTAGCATATCCATTCAATGTTTTGGTGAATTCTCTTCCCAAGATGATCCCATATGCATCAGGAATGTCAGCTACTTGAATATCAATGACTTATTATATCCTTGAATCTACAACAATTTGCATCGGGATCCGATTCATTTCTCCTACAATGTTGATCTTTGTTTTTTCCAACTGGGTCACCTTCCTCCTAGAAGGTGTGGGAGTAATCCCAAGGGCCTTGCATATGGACAGGGGCATGACATTTTCAGACGCTCCTGAATCGCGCAGGCAGTTGTGCAAATTCTTCCCAAATATTCGAATGGTAATGAGGAAAGGAGGGGTTTCAAGTTTTCCTTGGAAGAGGCCCTTAGGTGTATCTATGTGAGTGACTTGACCCTTGTTCTTATTACAAGCTTTATCCTTTGTTTGCCTAAATGGTTGATCCTTGGAAACATGTCTAGTATTCGGATCTGGTTCCTTTTCCAGTTGTTTACCTGCATATTGATTTAAGGGAACATTCTTCCTTTTCCCGGTATTATCCTGTATCACAGGTTCTTTCCTAGGCTCTTCAAAGGTGACTCTCCTAGTTGATGTTTCCTGCATTGTGCTGGAGGACGGGGTCCCATTGAGTACCCTAAAGAAAGCGTGTCTCACGGCAGGGACCCTGAGTAGTTCAAAGGCAAACAAGCTAATTTTTACTTTCTTGAACTCTTCTACCACATATTCACCCATCTGCTCAATCTCAGAGCCAAAGGCTTGATCTATGTCAAAGCTAGAAGGTTGGACTTTTGCTTGGCTTGACTAGTTTTGGGTTTGACCTTGAAGCTGATTCTGCGACTGATTTTGGGGTCCATCCTTGTTAAGATACTTGGTGGGTACATGGGAAAGCCTAGGATTGTTGTTGGCATTAGGGTCAAGCGCGGTAGTAAAATTGTTTGGTGGAGTAGAAGTTATAAAGGGTCCACTTGCCTGCCTATTTCTAAGGAAGTAAGGGGTTACTCTTTGGTGAAACATGTGAATTTCATCTACATATGGTTCTTCCTCATCCACTAGACCATTATCTACCAAATCAAAAAGTTGAGCCAAGGTTTGCTCGTTACTTACCTCTTGCACTTCTTCGCTTTTAATGGGAGTCGGCTCGACCTCGGGCTCATTGCGGTCGTCCCATGGAAATGGTGCTTGGTTGACCTTGAGATAGGAGGAATCATATGGCTCAGATGGGACGATGTCCCTGCAGCTGGCACTATCAACTACATTTTGTACTTCTACTTGGAATATTTTAGCAGCTATCTGGAATTTGGGGCAGTCCAACTCGGAGTGTTTGCTGGTTTTGTGAATCCAGCACCATCCGGACAAGGTTGCCTTAGTGAGGTATACTCCACTGGTCATCTTTTCATTGCCAGTCGGCTGGTCAAGAGGAGTAGGGACACCCCTGTTATTGGGCCTTGTATTCCACGTACGGTTCTGCCTCTAAGAAGGCCTCCTTTTGAAGCTTTGATTTGAATTCTGCCCTCTATCATAATTCTGCCCTGAAGAGGCACTTGCTTCTCGGTTGTCCCTACCATCCCTGTTGTCTCATTTTTCTTGATTGAGATTGGCCTGGAGGCTATCCTGGGATACCTATAACTGATTATTCTGATTTCTTAAGTGTGCCATTTCAATGGACATTTTCTTTATCATCTCAGTCAACTCCTCGAGTTTGTCCTTCTCAGTAGTGCTGCTCGGTTGCAGTATCAGATTTTGGAGAAAGATGGGTGGGGTCACTGGCTGACTTTGATGAGCTAGATGAAATTTTGGCCTTGGTAGGTACAATGGTGCTTGGGGCTGCTGAGAATACACTTGCTGTTGTTGGGCAGCTTGAGGATAATTGTGATGTGGTTGAGACTGCAAATAGGAAGGCACAGGAGGTGCATAATTCAGTGGTTGTCCCGAGTGTGGAACGATGGGCAGCTGAGGTATCTAGTTCATAAGAGGGATCTGATAAGCAAATGCCTGATTAAGACCTTGAATCTACATTGGGTGGGCTACAGGTCCCAAAGAGGGTAGCGGGCCAGAGATATGTTGTCCCAAATCTATGCTGGCAATAACAGCCTCTGTATAGGCCATCACTAATGAGGTGGGTGGCGGATGCATCCTTTTCACCAGGGCCGATGTGAGGTTGTTTAACGCTGCATAATAGACCAGGAGGGCCATGACATCATTATGGAGGTATGGGTTCTGAAGCCTTGTGAAGGCACGATGAAAATGGTCATTAAAGGATCCAATGGATTCGTTGACTTCCCTCCTAACGGACATAAACTGCCTATATAACTCTGAGGGGCTGATTACGATCTTATATTTTTGTAGGAAAGCATTCTTTATTAGGTTCCATGAGGTAATGGATCCCCTCAGTAGATTGATGTACCAATAGAAGGCTTCCTCGCCCAACGAATGCGGAAAAAGGTAGCATGCAACATCCTAATGGTTGACTTGCATTTCGGTGACTGTTATTTCAAATATTTTAATGTGTTCTTTAGCTATTCTTTATGGGTCACGAGGATTAAATTTTGAACAGAAGCCCTCCGGATTCTTGGGCATATCATGGTACGTGAAGAAATGTATCGACGAAGGATTTTGTGCCAACCAAGCCATGGTGAGAGGTGGAGGTGGTATCTGTTGTTGAAAAACAACAAGTTGGGGTTGTGCCTAGAGTAGGACAGTAGCCTGGGCTATGGCTATTTGAACTATATCTTGGGGCCGAACAGCCGGGAGAGGGGCAACTTCCTAGCTGCTGGAGATGGGAGGTGCAAATGTAGTTTCGGATGGTCGGGTGGAAGATGAATGCAAGCTGAATGAGAGTGAAAGTGGAAAGGAAGTGGGTGGAACAGAGGAAGAGGAAGAAGCAGCGTTGCTTCCCTTAGTTGGTTTTTCCCTTGAAGGGGGTTGTAATTCTTGGAATTCTCCCTTATTCGGTGTCGACCGTAAAAATATTTGAAATATTTCTAGGGAGAACGATCCAATTCGATCCAGCTTCACAAGGCCCTCCTTCTAGCTCCAGTTCTATTGGGTGTTTTGCACACTTTCTCAACACAGGAAGTACACAGGTGCACTACCTCTCTTGAAAGGAAATTTCCAATGATAAGTTGCTAAACATCTCCCCAAGATCTCTCGGGTGTTAGGTCATGAATTGCATGGAACTCCTCAGTTGATTTTGATGTGATTTTGCTGGTAATCATAGGGTGAATTTACGTAGCTGGATGTGAGGAAGATATTCAAATCTAAAGCTTCTGAAGTGGAGTTCAAGTTTCACTTTGTTGTAGGTTCCGACAGCGGTCCAAAACTTTGATGTTTATTCAAGTTTGGTTTTACAATGTGCAATGAACCTTGGTATAGGCTATTTCTAAAAAAAAGGGAAAAGAGAAGGGAAGATAGAGGGTTCCTAGACGTACAACTAACTGTGAATAGTAATCATAGAGTTCATGCAATGGACAGCTTCCTTAAAACAAGATTTCACTTAACCAGAAATCTCACAGTCTGATGAAATTTGTGCTATCTTCTAAGGTCTACAAATATTTCACCTTTCATCCATCATATGCATGCATGAACAAAGATAAAAGTGTGGAGCAGTTTTGAATTTAAGCCCATACTAACTTTACACAGCTATCTACCAGCAGCAAACAACAAAAAGTATGGACTAAGAAGGCATCTACACAGCAGAAATTTTTACAACCACGGAAACGCATTTCTAAAATCTATCAAATAAAAAAAACAGCTAACTAGAACAATAATATAAATCTAAGTAGAGCATCTAACAATGAAGGTTGAACCATGAAACATGTGAAGAAATCAAAAAATGCACCAAGTCAATGTATGTTCATTAAAATTTCAGCAGCATGTCTTTACAACAACTCAACTTTGCTTTGCAAATAAGAGGAGACCCCAATTTATAGTTCCCAAAAAGTTAAATGAATGGCCAAGATTCATTACCATTGTGTGGCCAAGATTCATTACAAAATAGGGTTTCACCCACCCCCAATATATTACAATTTAAAATTACATTCTTGTCTCCTTCCCTATTTTGTCTTTTAGTGATGGTAATGTAGCATTTTGTCTTTTGTTGATTGCTCTTTTGCTGTAGCTACTTCTTTGGAAGCTCCTCATTGACAACAGGGTTGTCCTCCTGCTTCTTCGATGCTGTATACTCCATGAATTTTAGAATGACTAGCTAGAGCTTGTCTACCTCAATGATCTCATATTGCAACATCTGATAGCTCCATTCTTTCGCATTATCTTCAAGCCTTCTCCAGTCTTCGTCATATTTTACGCCCTGATCTCTGAACAACTCTGATTGGTCGAAGGCACATGAGGAAAAACTCATGAATTCCACTATTCTTTCACTGGACATCTCATCCTCCATCTTCTTCTGAAAGTAAGGTTTTACTTTTTCTGGATCCATCTGTACTACGAGCATGTCATACTCCGTCATCAGCTTAAGATATCGAGCGCATTTCGCCCTAATTTCCTTGATCCATTCGATGTCTGGATGCACCTTACTCATTATCTACTCCAACCTTTCATTTTTGTTGTCAAAATCCCATCTCCACACATCCATCAGCCAATGATCGTCCCCTTTGAATGCAAGTTCATTTTCCCATGCAGCCTTTGCTAACTAGAGGATGGCCTTGATCTTTGGATAGGTGGAGTCGTATGTTGTAGGGAAGTCAGTGTAGAGCTTCTCAGTGCTTTCCAAATATTTTTGTAGATCCAAGAACTTGTTGGCCGTTCGAACAACCCGGCTAATACCAATGTTCCTGACGTACAGGACCTATCGGAACCAGCTCTCTGTTGTCTTGTCTAAGTTCTTTCTTCTCTCCAACTTGTCAATTTGCTTCTTAGACAACAATTGGGGTGGAGCCGTGGATGTGGTAGGCAGGTCACCCACTGAAGACCACTACTAGATGTAATCCGTCAAGTTGGCCACCTGTGCCTTGAGTTCGTCCTTTGAAATCTTGTCCTATTTTATCAAGTGCACCACTATAGCCACTGAATCCTCAAGGTGTCCTACCTTCTACTCTCTAGTAGCGGTCCCCAAGTCGATGGTGGAAATGTTGTAGCTTATGCCAGCCTGGCCTACCATGGGCATTTCTATTTGTGTGGTTCAGGACCTAGAAGCATCCATTGTTATTTTGGATCTCACCTTAGGCTTTTTCTCCTTCTTGGTTGAGCTTTGTGCTCGGGCTAGGATAGCTTCTAGCCTTGCTCTGGGATCTTTAGGAGTGAGATTCTTCCTCTCAAGCTGGTTTCCCAACCACTTGGGCATGGGAGATTCTTCTTTTGGTGGCTCCTAATCACCCTCACCTTTCTCTGTTTGGTCCTCCATTTGTGCACCCTTTACCTTGGTGTTGTCTCCCTCCTCCTCATCAGAATCCAAGACAAATGTGAGGTGCTTGACAAGAGGCTTAGTAATCAACTTTCCTCGGGGACTCTTTTCTTTCTCAGTGTCCTTTTCCTTTATATTTTCAATTTGTTCATCTTTGTGCATGTACCCCTTGGGCTGGTCCTCTTCTTTGTCTCTTTCTCCTATGGGAAGCAACACAACCTCCATTTTCTTTTCCCCTACAGGGTCTTTCACAATCTATATCATCTTGTCACCCTCCTCCTCTTCTCTGAGGGATGACCTCTCTACCTTTCCGTCATCGTGTTTTAGCTGTTGGTTCATCTCTTCTTCAAGATCATCATCAAAGGTCTGTATGATGACCTTACCATCGACATCCTCTTCCTCATCCCTGCTCTTGAAAGAGCATGTTCCCTCCTCTTCGTAGGCCACCCTGTCAATTATGCGGTGTTCATACTCCAAGTGCTCGTGGTATTCGTCGACTTCCTCTTCGAATGGCTTCGAGGCCTCCTGCTATCGTCTCTCCCACTCCTCAGAGATCAGCATGGTGGCTTCCATAGCCGGTGGTCCTACCAGATGCTGCGAAGGTTTAGTAGTAGTGAGGACCTGCGCTAGGGCCGCTTCTAGAGTGGGATCCATAAGGATCTAGGAAAGCTCGGAAGGGATATTCTGCATGTGTTTCGAGAAGGCCTCAGGCAAGGTGAGAGCGGGAATCGGTGCTATCACTGTAGCTAATGGGAATGATGTGGTAGGTGACATGGCAGCAGAGGGAGGAGGAGTAGTCATGGTGGAGGAAGAGTCGATCACTATTACAGGCTCAGCCAGAGGTGAAGGGGTAAGGTGGACTGAGATGTCCACTATCGGTGGGGATGTGGTGACCATGGCTAGGGAGGTAGATGATGGGGTAGTCAAAATAGGGAGAGCCGAAAGAGGTTTTAATTGATCTATACCTTTTGCTTCTTCACCTTCTTAGATTATGGGCTACTCTGTGGTGCCTCCTATTTGCTTGATCCTTTTAGAAGGTGAGCCTCCTTGATCTTTCCTTGTGTATACTTTGGGCTCTGGAGACTACTCCATTTCTGTTTCTTTCCTCTTCTTAGATCTGGTAATCAGGGGGGACTTGGATGTCCCGCCCGTTGATGTTGTATTGGCGACATCATCGGAGGCACTAGGCTCACTCTTTAGTCCCTCATATGTCAAGACCACTCCTTTTTGCTTTAGCCGGCTCACTTGTCCTTTAACCCATTCTTCGGTTTGGGCCACGATGTGTTTGGTCACAATGTCAAGGTCATTAACCTCCTATTCATCCCAGTCGATTGCGGGCAACGACAAATTAGTGACTGCATTGTACTAGGGATCCATGACAGTGTCTTCATCCTCTTCTACTTGATCTGGTATAGGGAATAGTTGCACCCTCCTTATGAAGTATGCAGTCATCCTCATATAGTATCTGGCACACAGTTATTTGTCATCCTAGCAATTTGCCCAGAAATCCTCGACATTGTGTAAATGGGCGTACTCTAGCCCTAGTGCTTTCCTTACATGCCCATACGCGTCCATCTATGGGTGAGGAGTGTGTAATTGGAAGTGGTATTCCACTAGCTCCTTTTCTGAATTCCCAGCGCACTGGGAAGTTTGCAGTTTGTACATGCCCCAACCAAGGGTCAAGGGATAGGAGATTCCTGCCAAGTGTTTGCTACTAAAGACTGACTGTATGTGTTGGATCTACCAGGAAAGTTCCAATAGGATGATCTGGTCGTTGGGGTACCGGGGTAGTCTGTTTAGTTTTTCAGTGAAACCCTGGGCACGAATGTAGGTAAACTTAGGGAACTGAAGGAACATGAAGGCGTATTGCTTCAGGAACGCTCATGCACTGTGAGAGACTCTCCTCTCAAAATCCCCTCCAAGTAGTCATATCACGTGACCAATGAAGGCATCATTGACCCTACAGTACTCCTTAAAATTTCTGAATTAGAGTTGGGGATGTTTGTCATAGACTTTCAATTTTTTCTCTAGCAAATGACGGTGATGGATGCGAGGGTGACGATCGACGAAGGCAGTGGACTCCTCTGGCAAGCTCTCTGATCCCTCTAGCAAACCTGACAAATGAAAATGACAGGTTGGGATCCAATATTTATACCCCCTGCCATTAATGGCCTCATTAAATGCAAGTACGACAAACAATTTAGTTGTTGGATTTGAACTCGTGGATGATGGTAGGAGATCCAAGGTCTAGGGGCCAGAAAGACGCAAGGCAGCGGCCATTTCAAATTTCATTTTTCCAACTGACGGGCAAGAGGATCCTGGGACCCGGAGGGCAGAGTTCTGTCACAAGTTCGTTGTTAAGCTTTGGAAATTTAGTTTGGAAACCATTGGTAGCAAAGGGGAACTCGGGGACCAAAGGGCAGATTTCCGTCAGTGATTTTCTGTCGTGAACGACGAAGTCTGCACAGAGTTCCGGGAGCAGAAGTCCAAAGGGTCGGGCCCGGAGGGGGAAAAGGTAGCCAAAAAAAAAAATCTACAAGTTTTCACTGGACGGAAAATAGGGAGCTGGGCCCCAGGTCCCGGGAAGGCAGAAGCCTTTCACCATTCGGGAACAGTGAACACAAGGGGGAAACCCGGAGAGGGAAACCCAGCAGGACGGGCCCGATAGGCTCCAAGGTCGCGGGTAGAGGCAAACTGCCAAGGAGACTCCGTAAGGCACCAGGACTTGATGAAATTGAAGGGGCAAAACATGGTCAACTCAAGATGAGACTCTAGAGGTAAATTGACCACGCAGGACACTAAAACAGGGCATGCAAAATGAGGCAGTGACAAAAATGACTCGGTAAGGTGAAAGAAAAATAGGGTCCCCGTTCCGAATGGGGCGTGTGTGCTGAGGGCACAACAATAACATCTACTTCCAAATACCTTGAAGTACTTCATAGTAGGAGTCTTACCAATCCATAACTCAAAATGAGTCTTTGTGTTGTTGCCTCTAATCTAAACTCTATTAAGAACATAAACAATAGTGTGTATTGCCTTTGTCTAGTACACATCCGGTACATTTGATTCTTTGATCATGGTTCTTGTAGGTTCCTATACTGTCTGGTTTTTCCTCTCAACTACCCCATTCTGTTGAGGGGTTCTCAGAGCATAAAACTATTGTTTTATGCCATTTTGTTCACAAAATGTATTGAACTCACCATAAGTGAATTCTCCACCTCTATCAGATCTCAAAAATTTGATTCTCAAATTCACTTCATTTTCCACTCTTGCTTTGAACACTTTAAACCTATCTAGAGCCTGAGTCTTTTCTCTAAGAAAATCAACCCATGTCATTCGAGAATAATCATCAATAAGGAGCATGAAATACCTATCACCATTCAGGCTTCCTATTCTAGTCAGACCACAAAGGTTGGCATGAATTAACTCCAACATTCTGGTAGTAGATTGCTCTTTTCCCTTAAAGTTGCATCTTGTTTGTTTCCCTAACTGACAACTTCTACAAATAGTATTAGCAAGATTTGTGATTCTAGGAAGACCTCAGACAACATCTCTTGAACTGATTCTGACCATATTATCAAAGTTTACATGTCCCATTCTTCGGTGCCACAACCAACTTTCATTGATTTGAGATACAAGGCCTTGAACATCAACTCCGTTAAGCTAATAGATGTTTCCATGAGTTCTCCTTCCAACAGCAACCATATCTCCAAATCCTTTTCTGATTTCATAGGTATTATTCTGAAACGCAAGTTTAAAACCATTGCTACACATCTATCCAACACTCAAAAGGTTATGCCTCAAACCCTTTACATAATATACATTATCAGTATTATGTACTCCATCAAAACTAATTGTACCTTTCCCACAAATCTTAGCTCCTGAATCATCACCAAACATGACCAATCCACCATCATAATTTTCAAGTTTAGTGAACTTATTTTTATCTCCAGTCATGTGATTAGAGTATCCACTATCAATCACCCAGTATTCTTCATCTTGTCTTGCATGAAAGGCAGTGACCAAAGTACCTTCCATCTTATTCTTTTTGTTTTTTGGAGCATTCTTCCTTGCACATTTTCTAGGGTTAGCAGATATAGATTTGTTTTCCAAAGCTAAAAAAAATAATTCACTATCATCACCCTCATTTTAAAATTCATCATTAGAAATTCTAGCTTCTTCTTTAACATAATACAACTTATTATATTTCTTATCCTTTCTATCCTTATCTTTATAATCCTTGTTCTTCTTATGCACAACTCTATTCAGACATCTTGAAGCATAATGACTAATATTACCATAGCTGAAACATTTAAAGGGAAACATACCTTTATACTTTCTTGTACCTTTCTTCAATTTTCTAGTGAAATTCACTTCCAACTCATCAAAACCATCACTATCCAGATCATCTTCAATCTTCATGGCCTTAAATGTTGTTTCTGTCTTTTCTTCTTTCCTAAAATTTCTCATCTCAAATGTTGTCAAGGTGTTGAATAATTGTTCTTTAGTATACTTCTTAGGATCATACATCTCTTCAATAACTAAGATCTTATCACTATAGCAATCTGGTAGGGTTATTAAGATCTTCTCAATTATATCTTCATTTTTTAGGTTTCCCCCTTGATTCCTAACTTCATTTGTTGTCATCTCAACCCTCTGGAAATAGCTCATGAAATCTTCACCTTCTTCCATTTTCATATTCTAATATCTGTGCTTTTCCACCAAATTCTTTGTCAACTTTATTCTTTCATTTCCTTCATACATTTCTTCCAACTTCTTCCAAACTTCATGAGTAGTTCCTAAAGAAAGAACCTTAGTTCACTCAATTTTAGATAGAGCATTGTAAATAGAATACCTCACTTTCTCATTTTCCTCATAAGCAAAAACCTCATATGTAGTAGTAGGACCACTCACCAGAGCAACATACTTTGTCTCAACAGCCTTCCAGGTCTTGTAACCAAGAGAAACAATATATCCTCTCATCTGCACTTTCCAATCACTGCACTTAGATCCATCAAACATAAGGATTGTCAACTTATGTGCCATCGTATCTTCCTTAAATGATTAAGCTCTACACCAAGGAACTTGGCTCTGATAACAATTGTTAAAAGGCACATGACAACTGAGAGGGGGGTGAATCAATTGTCACAAAAATTCTAACTTAAAACTTCAACACTTATCAATTCAACAACCACACTATTCTGTTATTAAGTATGAATATGAAACTCAAATAACAAAAAGTAAAATCAACACAATGAACACTAGATTTTACATGGAAAACCCAATGAGGGAAAAAACATGGTGAGGATTAACTCACAATATAAAGTGATAGAAAAAATGATTACAAAGGCTCACTGCCCAGAAGAGGACTCATTGTCCAGATACAAAGGCTCACTACCTATAGAAAGGACTCACTATCCAACAAGGAGGCTTACTACCTGCTGATACAAAAGAGAAAAAAAGATCCACCACAACAATTAACACACATCCGTAGCCTTGATCAAAAGATTGCAGAAACCTTTAGCTCACTGCCTTAAGGAATCTAACACAATGAAGTACTATTGCGTCAACTTACTTTCACACACTTCTACTCTTTTAATTTGTGGCTTACTTCATCACTTTTCATCATCATCCAATTATTCACAATTTGACTTTCATTTATACCATCTTCAACCTTAGAAACTTTCTCCAAGGTTAGGCACATATTCCTCATTTCATAAATTTAAATCAGGTCGCTAACTCAATATTCTTGAAGTGGAAAGGAATGAGAGTGGACCAATAAAAATACTTAACCAAGACCAAAAATAATGTCTCAGATCAACCACATGCTTCGTTAATTAAATTTATTTCTTTAAATGAAGTGTAAACACTAGGTTGGCCAAACCTAATGAAAACACAAATGAACATTGATGTGCATGCTTCCCAATAAGAAGATAGCACACAGATGATACAAAATGCTTCATTATGAATGAGAACACATCTCAAGTTCCTTTAGATAAATCCACAACAAGTGCAACAATCTTTGAACACCAAACTCCTTCCATCAGTCCATCTAGACTATGCAAACACATACAACAACTTTGAAACTTGACTTTTGGATCACCAAACCACAAACATCTTTTCCAAAGCCAAGAGAACACCATTATAGGACAGATTCTAGATCCAAAAGATATGAAATAGAACAATGGAGGATTGTGGAGTAGAAACATTTCTCTCAATCCACAAAATACCAAATCTGCTAGAACAATTCACACCAGTGAACGTAACTTTGACATCCCATCATACTAGAACCTACAACTCAGGAGATATCACCATCAAATCACCATGAACAAACCTTTAGATCCACACAAGAATAGGATCAACACAAGAGAGATACAGAGCACATACTAGAGCACATTTTGAACACATTCATAACTCTAACTTCTCTCTGTATTAATTTTCTCAAAAGCACTTGGAAACTCATCAATTCATCACATCTACAACATCATAAGGATAGCTCCATGTAATCACAGCATCTCAACAATATATCAACTATACATGCACAATCCACAATATACTAAAATGTGTTGACATCAATGACAACAGTAATGACAACACCACCAAGCTTGCTCATACTTGCAAAATAGGTTATCTAGAAGTTTAAACATAATCTTTTCAAGGATTGTGGTATGCATTGTTCTAAAGCAATTGGTGCATCTAGTGGTATTGTTACTTTTTGGAATCTAAAGTTTATTTAGGAGGTGGTGGTGTTTGAGGACTATAATCATGTGGCTACTTCTTTCATCAATGTCCGTGATCAGTTCTCTTAGACCCTTTCTAATATTTATCCTCCTAATAGTAAGAGTTCCAGGATTTTTTTTGGGAAAACCTTAGGTCCTTTCAATCTTTGCATCCTATTTCCAATTGGTTAGTAATGGGAGATTTTAATATGCCCTTGCATGATGCTGATAAATTGGGAGGATCTCAGATTGTGGATGATAGTAGATATAATCTCATTAATTTCATTAACAAAAATTCTCTTCTTGATTTGGATCTCAAAGGGGCCTATTTCACTGGGTCTAACCGGTGTGTGGGTGAAGCTCTTATTCAGGTTAAGCTTGGTCAGGCCCTTATTTCCCCTGACTGGCTTATTTCTTATTCTTACTCTCTGTTGGCCCTGACTAGGTTGGGGTCTGATCACTTTTGTATTTCCATTTCAATGGATTTTCTAGGGAGGAGAACAAAATTTCCTTTTAGGTTTGAAAAGATGTGGACCTGTCATCTTGACCTGAAATTTTTTATTCAAGCCTAGTGGAACATTCAAGTGGAATTTTCGGCTATGTAAGGGTTGCTAAGAAACTAGATAATGTGAAAAGTAATGTTAGGAGGTGGAATAGGTCATCCTTTGGGCATATTTCTATTGAGAAGGAAGATGTTAATTATGAGATTTTCATGGTTCAACAAACTCTTCAAGCTTCTGTTTAAGATCAAGCTCTCGCTCAGAGGGAGAATGTCCTTTTATCTAGGTTGCATAATATTGTGGCTAAGGAGCAGGAATTTTGGAAGAAATGGTATAGAATTATATGGTTAAAAAGTGGGGACAAGAATATGAGGTTCTTCCACCTCTCTACACTAAAACAACAAGCTTCCAACTATATTAATTCTAAAAATTTCAACAATCAGGTATTGGATAAGGAGGCCGATCTGCAGCAGGATGCTTCTTCCTTTTTCTCGAACCTATTATCTATGGAAGGTGTGTTGAATTCTGAGTGTCAAGATGATCTTCTCAGGATATTCCTCATATCATCTCTAATGAACTTAATTAGCAATTGGTTTGGATCCTTCTTGAGGATGAGATTAAAAGTGTTGTATTCTCTTTTGAAGGTAACAAGGCACCTAGTATCGATGGTTTTCTAATGTTCTTTTTTTAGTCTTTTTGGGATATTCTTGTGAAGGATGTCATTTCTACTAATAATTTTTTTGGTAGTGGAAATATTTCAAGAAGGAATTAAAATCCTCCTTTATTGTTCTTTTTCCTAAGAAACTGGGGGCCTCCTCTTTTGATGAATTTCATCCTATTAGTTTCTATAAATCCATCTATAAGATCTTCCCCAAGGTGTTGGCGGTGAGATTGTAGAAGGTTCTTTCTCAAATTATTTCTATCCAAAAGAATGGATTTGTTGTGGGTAGGAAAATCCTTGATTCCATCCTTATTGTTCATGAGAATATCCACTCTTTATCTGTTAATAAACATGTTGGTTTTCTCTTGAAGTTGGATTTTCTTAAAGCGTATGATAGAGTTGACTGGGGTTTTCCTTCTAAGATTAAAAAAAAATTGGTTTTAGGGAGAAATTGGTGGTTTTAGTGCTTCAACTGATATCTACTTCGAAGTTTTCTATTATTGTTAATGGCTCCCCCTCTCCTCTATTTAGATGCTCAAGGGATTTGAGACAAGGAGATCCCATTTCTCCTTTTCTCTTTATTATCATGGTTGAATCTTTGGGTCGCCTCATCCAAATATTTATTAATACTGGTCAGTTGTTAGGATTCTCTCCTTCATCTCGAGATCATATTTGTTCCCATCACTTGTTTTTGTATGATACTCTTATGCTTGGGTAATCGTTCATTAAGGAAGCCACAACTATTAAAATTATTTTGCAAAAATATAAGGCTTCTTTGGGGAAAAAGATTAACTTTCCTAAAAGTGTTATTTTCTTTCTCAACACTCCTGAACATCGACAACATAGAATTGTGAGGATTTTGCAATTTCAGGTTGGGGAGCTTCCCACGTCTTACTTGGGTCTCCCCTTGTGTTCTAATGTGGTCCCTAACTCTTTCTAGTGAGGTTTGATTGATAAATTTAACTCTAAATTGGCAGGTTAGAAAGGGGAATTATCAAGTCAAGCTAGGAAAGTGAAATTAATTAAATCTACATTTCAAAATCTTCCAGTCTATGCTCTCAACCTATTTCATATGCCATAGAAGTTTGTGGAGAAGTTGGAAGGCATTCAGAAGAATTTCCTTTGGTCTAGGGTTAAATAGAATAAACTAATACATTTGGTCTCCTGGGATGATGTTTATAGGCCTAAAAAGTTGGGTGGTCTTGGCATTCATAAAATTAGAGAATTTAACATGGCGTTACTTGCTAAGCAACTATGGAAGCTAATCTCTACTAATAGTGAGTGGGAACATATTTCTATTGGCAAGTATCTTACAGGAGTTGACCATATAAGGGATCTTCTTTCTAGTGGCTTCTCTCCCCCGTCTAGTTCTACCCTTTGGAATTGTATGGTAAATACTAGAAAAATTGTTTCTAAAGGATTGTGGTGGTAGTTGGGGAATGGCAGAAGAATTCTCTTTTGGGATCATTGTTAGTTTGGAAATATGCCGCTCAAAGATGAGCCTTGTGCCCTTCCTTTTATGGATTTATGTATTCAAAGGTTTGATAGATTTGTTGTTGATTATATGGATGGTTTGCAGTGGAAAATATTGCATGAGGTGGAACCTGGTTTGGAAGGACTCTTTAATGCTTTATCTTTTGTTCATATTCCATCTTATGCCCTGAGTGATAAGCTTGTTTGGAAGTTCTCTTCTAATGGTAAATTTTCTATGTCTTTGACAAGTTTTATCTTCAAGTTTCTTTTATTGGCCATGTCCCCTTTTGGGCTTCTCTTTGGTTTCCCACGCTGATTCCTAAGGTGAATCTTTTTTTCTAGATTCTTTGTCAAAATAAGGTCTTGACCATTGATAATCTTGTCAAAAAGGTTTTATTCTTCCTAATAGATGATTTCTATGTGAAGAAGATGTAGAGGATTTGTATCATCTTTTGATTGGGTGGAGGTATGTGAGGGAGGTGTGGGCTCACGTTCTATCTCTCTGGAATCTCTGTTGGGTGTTTCCTTCCTTGATTGGGGATGTGGTCTCAATGGGTGGGACCTTCCTTTAATCTTTCTCTTCTCTTTCTTCGGTCCCTCTCTATTCCTCACCTTGCTTAGGGTATTTGGCTAGAAGACTCTACTCTTCCCTCTATCAGCGTGGCCTTTAAGATTTGTTCAGCTATCAAGGGGAATTTTTTATTTAAGTTTTCTTTTTAGAATGGCCCTAAGATTGCGGCTATGCTAGGTGACATTGCTATTGCACATAATTGGAAGTTGACTTGTGATATCTCTCTTCCTTCAAATAAAGGTAAATCTTCAAGAGATGATGTTTTCTAGAAGGCTCCCCTTGTTGGTTGGGTAAAATTCAATTTTGGTGGAGCTGCTAAAGGTAATCTAGGTCCTGCTGGTTGTGGGGGAGTGTAGAGAGATTCTAATGGTAGGTTTGTTTTTGTAGTGGCGTTCCCTTTTGGAACCCAGAAAAACCACTTCATAGAAGCATCAGTTTCCTATAATGGGTTGAAGGTTGCTCAATCTAAAGGTCTTAGGGAGGTTTGGTTAGAGGGAGATTCGTTAAATGTTATTAATAACTTGAAGAATTCTACTCCTCCCTCATGGATTGTTGAATCCCTAATTTTGGATGTGATTGATGTATTGAATTCTTTTGATGAATTTTATATATCACATCTTTTCAGAGAGGGTAATTGTTTAGCGGATGTGTTTTCTAACATTGGAGTTAGTGTACATGGGATTTGGGATGAGGATGATCCCCTTCCTATAAAGGCCCTTGCATGTCTTAATAATGATCTCCAAAAATGCTAAGGAGGTTGTCGACTTCATAATGACCTATTTTCACATGAGCCTGTTCACATGGTAGATTACCCTTTGGTGTGATCTCAACTTGGATCTTGCTTGGTTTTTTGATGATTTGAAAATCATCTGTATGGGGGTGCCTTTAAGGATAATAATTACCTTCTACCACCTTGTTTTTTTCATACAGATTGTGGGTTATTCTTTACCTTTTTTCTTGAGGCTTCTTCTCATTTTTTGCAAATTTCTCAAGCTATTGGGTTTTTCTACACTGTCATCATGGGTGGAGAAAGGAACAGGGTTGTGCCATTTTCCTATGATACCTTGAAATCCAAGTCTAAAGTGTGGGAATGACTACAACTGGGTGGGATTACATCGTATATTGAGAGACTCCATGGGAATGATTTGAAAGCAACAGAGTTGTTTGTTAAGGGTTGGCATAACAGGGTACTGAAGCTAGGTGGAACTAAATTTGACATAAATTAAGACCTTATTGCTAGTATCGTGGGTCTATCTACTAAGGGAAAGAAATTGTATAGAGACAAGGACTCTAATGCTGCACTTGATATCTTCTTTAAATATGATGAAATAAATAAGTTAGAGCGATATAAATGTGGTGGCTACTACCATAGTTCTATCAAGACTCTATGGGGAGATATTGTAGAAGAACTCATGAGGTATATAACTTTAGAAGGTCATTTCTATGTCCTTTCTTTTTATCATTTTGTCCTTCTAAACCACTCTAGGCACAAGAAGAAAGTTTTTTTTTCCTTTCTATTTGTTATCATCCTTGGAAAGTGAGATTAAGGATCACAAGCGTAATCCTAAAAATCCTATGCTTCATTTTGGCTTAATTATCCTCATTTCAGATTAATATGCCAAGTATTATGTGGTTCCTAAGCACCCTAAGAAGGTTCCTCAAGGGAAGAAAAAGAAATTGGATTTGGATTATGAGACTGGGTCAAAGGTAGATGATGATTTTGTACCTGAATCAGAGGCTTCTATAGAAGTCTACTAAGAGCCTCTTGCTACTATTAAGGGTGGTAAGAAAGGTAAATTTTCCTCTATTTCTGTAGAGTATGAGACTTGTAGTGATGAGGTGGTTGGTGATAAACCCTGCAAAATTGGGAAGGGTGAATCCTTTGCCTTGATGAAAGCGAAGAAATCTGTTTTTGGGGAAAATATTGGAATGCCCCTTGTGCCTAGGTCTAAGAGAAAAAATGGATTGAAGGGTAGGAATAGCAAGAAGATGGCTAAGTGGATTGACAACCCTATCTAGGAGGAGTCAATTGGTGTTGATTCTCCTCTAAATATTGGTGGTGGGTAGTGTAGACAAGTAAAATGTACTGATTGACATTGCACATCTGATCCTGACCACTAACACCATTTCATCCTAAATCATCCCTCGGTCTAACCATTTAATAAAATAACCTTTATTTGATTAAATTCATCACATTTCATCTCTTAATAAAATAAATCAATTTTATCTTGTTAAGTTATTATCTCTCGTTAATTAAATAAACCATTTTATTTAATTAATTCCTAAATCTCTATTTTAATTAAATAATTCATGTTATTTAATTAAATCTCTATAGTTCCTCTATTAAATTAAATAAATCAAACATTTATCTAATTTAATCAAACATCACCCCCTTTGGTTAAATAAATCAAAAAAATTATTTAACTAGGTCTTAATCATTTTCACCTCTTTTTAATTTATTTCAACCCACAAATCTAAATCAATTAGTTAAATCACCTAATCTCTTCATTCAATTAATTAACCTTGATTAATTTAATCTCTTCTCATGTCCCATCCTCCATCTTTTGCCACTTGCACATGAAAATGGAGTTATTTGATTTATTAGATCCTAATTTTTCTTCAACATGGCATCTTTGGAGAATATTCTTCAAATTTGAAATTCAAATTTAAGTTGAATTTGTCCTTCCAAAAAGGCATTCATTTCCTCTTACATTTCCTTTTGCATTGAGCCAAGTGGCCATCACTCCATTTGACTCTCCCTCCACCTTGCCATTAATACAATTTCAAAATTCAAATATTGGCATTTATTGGCACATTGATCAAAACTTGCACATCCTTGGCCCATTCAAATGTTGACAAGTGGTACTTTTCCATTGGATGAAATTTAGTCCCACATTGCTCTATTTTGGGCATTCTTTCAACTTGTCATTCTATAAATAGAGAGCTCCTCTATTATATTTGGCATCCACAATTTGAGTAAACTTACTATGCTCAAATATTTAGCAATCTTCATCCATACTTTCGAATTTGTAGCTAGGTTATGTAGGTTTTTATCTTGGAGCATTCATCACTCTTCATCAAAGTGGATAAACTTTCATCATCAAATCACCATTGCATCATTGGAGTTGGGAAATGGCCAATTTTCACATTAAATTGGCACCAATTCCCTCAAGAGATTGAGAATTTACTTTGCTTTAGAATAGGATTTGATATGTTTTAATTTTTGTTGTATTCTTCATTTCATTTCCTCTCTCTTTTGCAATTTAAATGAATTTATTGAGGAATCTACATTCTAGCTTGCATTCAAATCTAATTTGTTGTTTGTTTATTGTGTTATTGCAGGTTTAGGATCTAGGTTCATACATTTGGCACTAGAAGGAGGGAAATCTCATTTTCTAATAATCTTTTTGTCAAAATTTCTGTGTTTTTCATTATCTACAGGAAAACTCTACTGCTGGAAGCTCAGTGTTGCTATTCAGCACTATTGGTTCTCCAACGTCGCTATATGGAACCACTAAAACTACAAAATGCGACGCCTCTATTTTCCCGCCAAGAATTTTGAATTTCAAACTGCATCACTGAACCTGTTTGACCCGCGGAAATCTTTCAAAAACCTAAACTGCACCACTGGCCAAAAGGGCGACGCATTCATGCTCACTGGCCTGGTTACAGAGTGATGCTAACTGGTAAGTGGTGCTATATAGCACTGCTGGTGAATTCAAACTGTGATGCCTTCATGGATTGCACCAGTAGAGGGGAGTATAAAGTGAAATTTTATTTGTAGCACATGCTTTTTTTTCCAAATTATGGTTCTTTTTTTTGTTTCCTACTTTCTTGACCTCTGTTTCTATAGAATCTACCTGAATTTCTTATAGGTTGGATCGATCAAAGATGAAAAGGAAGAGAAGCATGATGATGTCATTTCACAAAAAACAAGTGTTTTTAAACACTCTAGTGTTTGTTTAACACTCTTGGAGGATTCATTATTCCTCTTAAAGAAAAAATTGTCATCTTTTTATGCTTAGGATTTACTAATTTCATTTTGGGCTTTAAAAAGAACCTTTTGAATTCTTGTTACAAAAAGGCTTAAAAAGAACATTAGGACTCAAATTTACTAGAGTTTGTTTTGGGTTTAATAATTGAACAAGGAAAATTGTCACACTTACTTTGGTGCTTTAAAATGAATTTACTTTTGCTTTGTGGATTTAAAATGAACAAGTGTTTGCATTGTTTTGTAATTACGTACACAAAGTAATATCATCAAAAGACGTATGCGCTTCTCTTGTGCCTCACGAAGATCTTGGGAATCAAAAGGCTTTTGGTGATATTAAGTTGCGTAATTAATTTCCCATACACACTTCAATTTGGGTTTAAAATTGAAAAAAATTGTGTGAGTGTGAGTAAATCTATTGCATGTGTTCTCCCTTTGTTTCTAAATGAAGGTTGTGAACTATGAATACATTTACTTGCTATTGTTTATCTTAGAGGGCCTACCTTGGAGAAAAAGTACTCACCCAAGGGAACGACTCAACCGGTAACACTTTGAACCTAAGAGTATTTCTAGCCTAGATATAAATGTGGGTATTGGAATAAATGCCAATATCACAAGGTTGGCTCCGACGAGAAGGGAAACAATGGTCTCTCACCATGTTGGGTCAACTCCTATGAATGAAAAGTCTAAATTAAAACCCTTGTTGTAGAAAGGTCAAAATCCCTATCTATTTGTTGGTGCAAGAATGGTCATTCTGAAGCCAGCCCACACTTTTACGGTCTTTAGTAGAAATGGAAAGCATGCCATGGGAGTTTCATGGGTTTTGATGCTTGGTTGCCCCATATAAGTGAGCGCCATGGAGGGGAGCCAGTGGGATCAAGCATTTAACCATTCACTAAAGATAAGTGTAGCTGGACTTGTCCAAGTGGGGAATCAACAAATATTGTCTTTCAGATCCATAAGGTTGTGCTTATTCTTGGTTACAAAATGCTTTGCTTATTCGAAAACATTTGGAAACAAACACTTAACATCATCATCAAAATTTCAAACACTTTATGAGGCAAATACAATTGACCAAATTCATGTGTTATTGCTTTCCATTGGGATTCACATCCTTAGAGGTTTCTAAACACTTGGATCTACATCTTGATTTGCCTACTAAAGTTAAAACCATAGGTAACCCTTGCCTTAAATTCATCAAATTTCCACATAACATGATTTGTGGGATTCGAAGAAATTAAGACATTGGACATCTAGTTTGGAAATCTAATTAAAGAAGTGTTTGTGGTAAAACAAAATCACTAAGCAAAGATAAAAAAATTAGCTCTCCCATGTGTTAATTCCTCATGATTTCCAATAAAGTCAAAATCCCAAAACGAAGGTCCTTGAGCCAAAGTTCAAAATTTAAGAGTCACACTCGACAAGTCATCAAGAAATACATTAGGCAGTGCAATAAAAAACAACATATCAAGATAAGCAAAAAATTCACAAGATTCTATAGACTCATCCCTTTGAACAATCCAGAAATGTATGCTTAGTTTGAACCACTTCTTGGTTGAAAGGTCCTTAGGAGTATTGTATGTTCTTCAATACTGACGTCTAGTAAACACGTGTCATTTTAGGTACATCCTAGGATCAAAATCAAACCTTCATCCATCTTTGAACATCAAAAAACCAAAATCATCTCATCATCAACTCTTCGAAAGTCTTGGAAAAATTCTTCATGTTAAACTTTTGGAAAATCATTTGAAATCAATCCAAAATCACCTTGTTTGATTGAATGTGTGTAGATGCATCCTTCTCCACATATTTGATCAAATTATCAAAACTTGTGAACAAATTCATCCCTTGTTAACATCCAACATCTTGGTATTTAGGAGTTCATTATCAATATCATCTTGTTTGGATAGGAGTGTTTAGATGAATCCTTCTTCTCACACCTAGAAAAATTAGCATCTTTTGAACGATTTAACTCTAAAAACATACAACCTCTTAGAGTTTATGAGTCCACCAAAATCCGAATCCAAAACAAATCAATCCCAAATCAAGTCCTAAAGTTTAACATACCCTTCAATATTTTCTCAAAGAGTTCCAATCATCCATCAAACATCCATCTTACATCCTTATCATTATCATCCTTTGATCTTGGAATCATCCTAAATTTTCTCTTTTGTGCCTAAAGTTAGATCAATCCAAAGAATTAGAGATTCATCTCCTATATTCTTCAAAATTGATCCTTATTTTATGGTGCAGACTAGATCTCAACACAAGAAGAACATGGAAGCCAACAAAGAAACACCCACTTCAAGTGACCTAAGCCAAACAAACTCCGAAATGAATCTTGGTGAATCAAGCAATCCTTTAAATAACTTTCTCTCATCATCACAAAATCCACAAGAGGAAAACCAAGAAGAAGATATTACCTTTGGGATGTCACATGAGGAAATCACTGAAATGATCCAAAATCCAGAGAACCATAAGATCATCAATATCATGATGAGACTTAACCCTTCACTATACATGCTCGAACTAGAAAAACAAGGGGCTAAACTACCTTCTAATTTCGACATGAGCTCTATAGTGGAACCATCTTTATAGGTCATGCCTCCAATTTCATCCACACTCCCCATCTCATCTACACCCCCATCCCATAGAATCTCGCAAATCACAACATATTTTTCTCCAACTCAACCTAATGTTAATAAGGGAAGTGCATTTCTTAATTCCATTCAAACACACCCCCTTTTCAATAATCAAGACTTGGATGCAAACACCATTTTGGAACAAAACATACCCAAAAATCCATTACATAAGTATGCCCCTCTCACTTTCCATAATCCTAATGATCCATCGTCATCATCCCTTCGCGCAACACCCCAAACCTCTCTCCCCATAACTTCACAAGGAGAGGGTGACATATTCAGACCAGGGGGAATTTTTGACACTATGCCATTTCCTCAAGAGATCACATCCCTCACATTTTCACCTCTTCCACCATTGCCACCATCATCCACACCACTACTTGGCTTAGGGCTTCCACCTTTACCAAATATCAATCAAAATCAAACCAACATCCCGGACATCAATCAAAACATCATGCCAAACTCTAAAAACTTGTCATCAACATCACAACAATAGATGAAAACTACACAAGCAATCACAACATCATCAACCCCCTAACATCTAAAAGCATGGTCTCTCAAGGACCAACCACATCGATTGCACCATCCACCACTCAAAATCCAAACACAACAACACCTCTCACCACCACCACAAGCACCATTCTGAATCCACCACCACCTCCACCACCACCAAGCTCCAATACATCAAATCAATATAGCATTGCATTGCAAGCAACTCAGCAAGATGCTTATCAAAAGGCATTCCTGCAAGTACAAAAACAAAAAGCCACAGAACTAGATACTCAGCAAGCCGTACAACTAGCTGCTCAACAAGTCGCTCAAGCTACACAAGTAGCCCAAGCCACATTACAAGCACAAAAGGTTGCCCAAGCCCAAATATTATTGCAACAACAAGTAGAAAAAGCACAAGCACAAGCACAAGCTCAAGCTTAGGAGCACACCCAATATGAAGCACAACAAGCACAGGCACAAGTGTAGTATCTTGCACAAAAATAAGTAGCACAACTACAAGCATATCAGCAAGCGATAAAACAATACCAAGATTAGCAAGAAGCAACCCAATTAACAACCCAACAACAAGCGTTGTTGGTGCAACAAACACAACAATAGGCTCAACAACAGGCAATCCTAGTGCAGCAACAACAAGACCAACAACAAGTGTTGTTTATACAACAGCAAGTGCAAGCATACATGGCTCAACAGAATGTGCAAATACCACCAATCAACACATCAACCAATCCACCCATCACACCCACAAGAAAACCACCTTAGAACACCCTCATCTCACCCCCTAATCCACAAAATGATGTGACAACACAAATCAGGTTGCTCTCGCAAAAAGTGCTTGACCTTCAATCAGGGCAAACCACAAGAACATCTAGTAACTTATGTCCTTATCCATTTGACCGGAGCCTTGTGATGAAACGATTCTCGAAGGGATTTGAGATCCCAAAATTCAATAAGTACTGTGGGACGGGAAACCATGAAGATCATATCAGGGAATTCCAAGTTCATTACATGGAAGTCGCATATGATGATACCTATCTAATACGACTATTTCCTAGGAGTTTGGTTGGCCACTCTATGGAATAGTTCTCTCATCTACCTACATGCATCAATACATTCCAAGAAAGCATAGATGCATTCATCAAACACTACACATGCAATATCGCCATGGATGTTAGTCTTGAAGAACTCTCAACTCTGAAACAAGGCAAGAATGAATCATTTTCTTCATTCCTACAACGATGGTGATCCAAGGCCAATCAGAGCAAATGGTTCATACCCGAGGAATAACAAGTATGCATTATCATATCCGACCTTAATGGCCTCTTGGCATTCTATCTCAAGGTCCAAGGGATCACCATGTACGACCAGTTGATTTCCAAGGAACTTAGCATCGAACGAGCCCCTATGACACAACCTGGAGGATCAACTTCATATCCTAAACAATAGAATAATCACCCACCCACCAATTACAATGACAAACCTCACACATGGGAAAGAAACAAAAATATTACCAATGATGGTGTCGTCAATGCCAAAGTTGTCATTAGTGCACCTCAGAAAAACACACCCACACCACAACAACAAATCCAAAACCATCATCAAGTGAACATAACAACACAACAGCCAAGCAACCAAGTGATCAATAACATCAATGAACAAAGAGGACCACCCCAGCGAAACAATAACTTCACCAAATGGAAGTACACTACTCTTGGGGAACCACTCGAAGTCATCATGAAGAAATTACTAAATGAAACCTCATCAATATTTCCACCTACGAGAACTACCAAGAACTAGATGTTAAACCTCCTTGGTAAAATGAAAATAAGCTTTGCAACTTCCACAAAATCAAAGGGCACACCACGAACATATGCATGAGACTAAAGAACATAGTCCAAGACCTTATTGATCAAAGGATCATAAATGTGGAACAACCAATAGGAAACTAGAACCTCAAAATATACACGAATCTGATGCCTAACCATAATAATAAAGGGAACAATAACACTGATAAGGGGAAAGGCACCTTCAAAAATGTGAATCATGTGTATGAAACTATCATTGCCTCCTTAGATGAATACTACACATTAATCACTATCAAAGGAGCCGAAGCCGATTGTGGAGTCCCCACAAGAGGTGGAAAAGTTATTATCGCAGGATCATCCCAACCAAATAGAACTTTCATGTCCAATTCAAGATCCATTCCCAATGGTTATAATTTCCTTGATTAGCTAAAAAGAATGCCAACACAAATCTCCATCATGGAGTTATTAAAAATCTCACCCGCCCACAAGAAAATCCTTGAGGAAGCATTAGCTTCATCCACCGTCCCCGCATATCTTGATGTGGAACAATTCCAAGCTATGTGTTGATCGCTGTTTCTGCACAACAACAACAACACAAACAAGATGCAATATCCTATCTCTCTTAAAAGGTAAATCTCTATTAGCAAGCCTCAAGAGATAACCCCAAGGTATTCATGTCAGGTCTTGACAGTGCATAAACAACTCAGTGATAAATGTGAAATTACTGGTAATCACAATGTGACCTTACTACAAGCAAGCTATGGAATCGATTTTGTCAGATCTAACAAACTAGTGACACTTCAATCCTAATTTAAACCCAGAAATCAAAGAAATACAAAAGAGTGAGGGTTCTAAAGAGATTTCTAAATCTAACACTATTCCTAAGATTAATAATGAAAGCAACCAATACCCAAACGGACCAATCCTTCAAAACTAATCTCTTCTTGGCCCAGATAAATCTGCTACCTTACAGAAAATAGTGCAATCTTCTAAGGCTCTTAAGATTTTCAAATCATGAACATGCATTCAAATAACCCTATTGCAGTTGAAATGAACAACATTCATGATTGAACTAAGCACAAGGAATATCAAGTCCAGGCTAACTTTGCAAAGCAACTAACAGTCAGTTGGTTGCGAAAAGTATGGACTGAAGGACTGCTACAACATCTGAGTATCAAACTACCAACATTATTAAATCAAATTTAAGCTAAATACTAATCTCCTCAAAGCAATTTTCAAGATAGAAGACAAGAACCATGCAAGACAAGAGAATACTAGCATGGCACCAAATCACAATGACATTACTTATATTCTAATTATCCACTATAGCAACAATTCTGGTTTTCTGTTACAATATTTGCTCGAGAACAGCTACCTACTAATTTACCCAACTTCTATATTATGATTTACAAGTTCAAACTATTTCCAACTGTCTAATTCCTCTAACTTTTCTAACCCCTTACAAAAAGGCCAAATGCCCAATATATAGAAATTCTAGAGAAAACGCGTCAAGCCGGCCAGGGTTCCGCAGCACTAACTCCTCACAACCACCCATCCAAGAGAGTCCTCAAAATGGTCAAATAGGCAATAAATGTGTGTCCCATCGAGGTCAGCCCTGGATCCGTGATGCAACCCGGTCGTCGCGCGGGAAGATAATGGGGAAGCACAAACCATGCTGCTGCCCATCATCAACTCTTTTCTCTGTTGTCCTTGCGCCGATCGGACTGTTCATGTAGCCTCAAGAACACCCCATCTAGGTCGGCCACAGGTGGTACTAGTAGAACCCTAAGTCGCCTCTCAATGGATGTAATCTCCTCCCTTGAGTGTTTGACTGACCTATCCCTGTATGCTTTGTATGTCACATGCTTATCAATAACTGCAAGGTAGGTGGCCGCATCATCCAGTTGGTGCTTGGAGATAGATCCATCATCAAGTGGTGCATAGACATCACACCACCATTCTTTCAATTGTTCAAAATTCAAATACCTGGGCATGATTTTCCTTCGTCCTGTCATAATTTTGAAAAAAACAATGGATCCACCATAGACGCCAGCTAGGGTGTCATCAACGTGCTTTCTCTGTTTGTAAATTTTCCTCAACACTTTCTGCTAGATTTGCAATATTTCAAACCATTCCCATGGTTCAGCAGTGCTGGAAGAAAGAAGAATCCCATCGTTCACCAATCCATCCTGGGTGTATTCCATTAAGGTCCTAGTTTTCTGTAGGAGGAGGTCGGTGTCCTCTTTATCCTGTGCCATTACCTGATTCAACCATTCGGTTGTCATGACAGCATCTTTCCCAGTTGATAAAATTTCCTTAATAGCTTCATCACCCTTGATTTGCACCCCTTTCAACCAATTTACAGTGGCAAGGGTGGAAGATCTCATCATTTCAAGCTCAGTTATGGTCTCCTGAGGCAGAGGATTGGTGGTAGAGCAAGAGGGATTGATTGACTGCAGCGGCCTCATTAACTCCTGCAAGAACTTCTTGAGATTCTCATTTTCTCTCTTTAGCTCCTGCTTGGTTTTTATTTCCCTTCTTAACCTATCCACAACGACTGCGCTGAAGCCTTCATAATCTTCAATATCCTATTCAATTGATGTAGGCCCAAGATTAAAAGTTTGTATATTATAATCACTTCCAGCCACATCATCTTTGTTTTTCCCTGGAACGAGGGTAGCAACATGAACAACCTTGTTATGTGCCTCATCCCTTTCAATTCTTGAGATCACTCTAGCCTTTTTCTTACCTTTATCTTTTCCAACATTGGCCAGTAGTGCAACCCAATTTGGTGGACTATCTTCTACTACCGCCTGTTTTCTTTTTATTTCCTTGTCAAGCCACTCAGGGACAACAGATTACAATTGTGCCTCAGCCTGTTTCTGTTCATCTCGTTGACCTTTAGGTACTTCCTCATTCCAATTCTATTCATCAGGAGCTTTGTCCACCTTGCTTTCTTCTTCGATGTGTTCTTTCTCATGTTCAAGTGATGGGATCATAATACTCCTTAAATTTTACTCTGTATAGCTGCTTGGGCAACTTGGAATAGTGGGACTTGGGTTTCTCCAACCAAGAATTGATTAGCTACTGAGACTTCATGGTTTGGTCGTCATAGTACTCTTGGGCTACCTCAATGGTGAATCCTACCACATGAGATCTGTTGGGCATGTTGAAGGTTTGAGCGATGGAGACCGGGTTGAGATTTGCAATAATTCTCCCTTGAGGACCAATTATCCTCTATGTGTCCTGATCATAGTGCCTTGCGCACTCAAGGACCAGCTCATAGCATTGCACTATTGAAGGGAACCCAGCCACATGGGATAGACCTGACTCTTTCATTCTTCTAGTCACCAAAGGAAGATCCTCGACCGCCATCCTTGCTTTAAATTCTTCATAGTCCCAGAGGCCAACGTTTGTATCAGTGACTTCTGACCAGACAGAAGTGATCTTACTTTCTAGGACCTTACTCTTAATATCCAGCTTGATTCTCTTTGCATCAGACAGCGAGGACCCAGCTGCTCCTTTGCTTGATTCAGCCTACATTCAACTTGACAACGTAATAAAAATCACAGGAAAGAAAGGTTTAATTATCAAAAAACCATTAGAATGCATCTCGGATAAACAAGGTGTTGTTAAAATTCATATAGAATGACCACAGCAAATTTTTGGTTTCAAGGCCACCCACGGAATCTTAGCCAAAGAGGAATTTTGGAAAATTCTAGTCCGCTCGGATTCTGATGGAGTAACCAGGAAACACCTACTTAACCCCTAGGTTTGATCATTTTTCATTCGTAAACCACATGGGAGATCCAAATGTGACATGAAATAATCAGAAAATGCATTGAAAATCACCATGTCATGCTATTCAACATTCCTTCGCATTTCATCAAGTTTCGGGAAAATCCATGCGGGACGAATTTTCGCGAAGAGCAAGCCAAATAGGATCTTTGAGAAATCAAGGGAACATCAGATTTCGGAGAAATCTGGCCTTGACGGACATCCGCGGGTAGCACAAAGTTCTGAACTAACGGAGAATCTGGGGTGAGGACTTCGGCATAATTTGAGATCTCGCGGAGAAGTCTCGGCGAAGAGTTGAGGTTATGCCGAAAGGTGTTATCGGAAGGATCTCGCCAAGACATGGTGATTTCAGTGAGATGTCCTGGTGAGAAAGGGACATAGCAAACAAATCAGAATGAGCCTAGATCGGTCGGGGTAAGGTCTGGGCGAAAATTACATGTCTCACCGACCGGTAGACCCAAGCAAACACCTCAGTATAACTTAAAGCTTTCGGTGGGAGTTCGCAGCGAAATCAAAATGTTCCACCGACCAGGGCTAGGCTTACATTCAGCGAGAGGTCTCAACGACAAGGTTTAGGCTCACAAAAATAGGCCTCCCTACAACTTCTTGGCGAGTACTAGGAGTCTCGCCGAAGCGGAGGACTCGATGAAAGTGGGGAGTTTGCTGTATAGTCACAGCAAATGTGCTATGTCACAGCGAATCTTGAAGGGATCGGCAAGAGTAGGGATTTTTGCGGTAAGGTCCTAGTGAAAGGTGGATGCTACGGCGACAGAAAGAACACAACTCGGTGAAAGTTTTCACCGAAGGACGGATGTCTTGGCGAAACAACATGACTATCGGTAGAGCTGCCAGAGCCCGTCATGACATCTTGGCGACCTGGGGCATGTCTTGCTGAAGGAAAACATGAACAAGCAGGTCGATGAGAGATCTCCCCATGGGGTGAGGTCTTGGAAAAAGCAAAGGTTTTGCTGACTAAGGTTACAAGATCTCATCGGTATAAAATGATAGTGTCATGGTGACAAGACAGAATAGATGAAGACCACTACGACAAATGCCAAGGTGATCGACATGACGTCTCAGCGATCCCGAGTGGTTATAGCAAAGGGAACCCGGAAGAGATGGAGAGTCCCAAACTGTGACACCAAGACATGATTTCACCTAGACACTGAATTAACTACGGATTTTGACGAGATTAGTTCGGGGCAAACTAGGGGTGGGCTCCTCATGAATTCCCCGGTATTCTTAGTCAATCTTAAGATGAAATCTTCTGATATGGCATTGCCCTAGGTTTAAACCCCATTCACTAGCCACTAACACACAGGCTAGTCCAGAATTTAGTTGTTTCAACAGTTAAGCCACCACTAGGGTTTATGGATTACTCTCAGGCAAGACTCATCAGAATGCAGATGAACGTGTGAATTCAAAACTCGCCCGGGAGACAACAAGGACGCAACACTGAATAACCCTAGCATGAAACACATAGGAAACCAGAGCCAACAAGCCCCAATCATGCCATTCCTAAATCAAATCAAAGCAAAGCACTCAGGCACATACCATTATGAAGCGGGAATTGGTTGTAGAAGCAACAAATGCAAAGTTCAAGGATGTCCACCACAAACATAGGCAAGGGCACACTAGAAACCACCACCAAATCAATCAAGCCAAAGCCAAATACCTTAATATGAAATCAATCAATTGCAGAAAAGCACCCCTTAGCTCAAATGATAGAAAATAGTGAACATAATGGCATAAAAGATCTCAAAAATCAAGCAGAATCTAGCCTTCAAAGCACGTACGAAGCCATTAATGCCACAGACAAGACAGCCAGAGAAGGGAATCCAGGAAACCAATGGCAGGGTGAAAACTGGGAAAATCCAGATCATCTAGAAATCCACGAAGACCCAAAATCCCTGAGCAACGAAAG
Source organism: Sequoia sempervirens (assembly GCA_007258455.2). NCBI lineage: Eukaryota > Viridiplantae > Streptophyta > Pinopsida > Cupressales > Cupressaceae > Sequoia > Sequoia sempervirens. Next base: position 100,414,903 of record VDFB02271358.1, on the reverse strand, counting down.
CCCAATTGGAAACCACATAGGATTCGGGAAAATCTGAACAGGATGGAAAATCCTGAATCAGGGAAAAAGCCTAAAACTACCCAGAACTTAAGATTTTCAAAGAACAACCTGGAGAAACACTTAGGCATTCAAAATAGATGTTAAATCACATGCCTAAATAAGACAAAAAACACAAAAGAAAAGGGTTAGAACACCAAAACCAAAGCAAAAGAGGGTCCCTACTTCCAGCAGGGCATGTGTGTGAAAAACTGCACAACAAATGGCGACTTCAGCTGGGAAAATGCTCCAGAGCATTTGATGACGAACAGGAATCAAGAACCCAAAATCTTTGGCTTCAATCTCACCATCAAACAAGCAAGTCAAAATGCAAAGATTCAAAGAATCAGAACCAAAGGATAGACCAAACCTTCCATAAACTAAAAATCTAAGTGTGTGCATATGAGTTCATTCCCTTCTTAAATTACTACAAAGACCAAGTTCAGTCAAGTCAGGCTACGTAAATTTTCTAACTTCAAAAGTAACCTAGATAGAGCCTCGCTGCCAGTCAGGTGTCCATAGCCCCGATGAGGTTATCGTTGTGTCCCTCCAGAACATAGCTCTATTACCAGCCAGGCGTCCATAGCCCTGGTAGAGATATTCAGGTATCCCTGATTAGTTGAATTTATTCTTTTGATATTCAGTATTTCCTTTTTCTTTTCTTTTAATATTCAATGTATGTCTCTTTCATTTCAACCTGTGAACAATGAAGTTCACACTCAGAGCTGAGAACCACAGTGGCACTGAAGCAGAAATAAGATTTTTCACTTGACAAGACTTCGCAAGGGTTCCTATAGTGACATCAGGATTCTTTAGATATATGAAAGATATAAGATTTTCAGAGTACTTCAAGTTCAAATCCACACCAGTGACTCAATCTTCTATAAATCCAACATTAAGACTGTTAGCAATAGCAAAGACTTCAACCATCCTTTCAAGATGCAAGACTAAAGTTCACCAAAAAAATACATAGAACAAAACCAAAGAAGATAGATCTGCCATGCAGGTGCAGCATACCCAGGCGAAAACAGAGAAAAAACCCAAAACGAAAGCAGAGCAAAAACAAACAAACCAAAAGCAAACAAAAGCACAGCAGAAAGGGGAAACCCTAATCTAACTATATACAGGATGAGAGCTGAAACAACTCAAGACTAGAAATAATGCTTGAAATATTGCCCATTGACAAGCAGTGGGATATCCTCTCCAGTGAGAGTTTTCAAATGGAAGGCATTATCTCCTAGGATCTCCGAGATCTGGTAAGGTCCAAGCCAAAGTTTATCAAAATTTCCATGCTCTCCCTTACGGTCATGGGCTTTATCCTAGGAAAGAACCAGGTCAAAGATCCTAAATGCTTTAACTTTGGCTCTCTTATCAAACCATCTCTTGACAACCCCTTGATGCTTAGCAAAATTTTCTAAGGCTTTGTCTCTTTTTTCTTCAAGGTGCAATAGTTCAGCAAGTCTATTCTCGCGTCTGTCTTCCTCTTCATAATATTCATTAATGAATTGAAGGGTAGGGATTCTTAATTGTATGGGAAACATAGGTTCTAGGCCATAAACCAGATGGTAAGGTGATATCCCTATGGAAGCTTTATGTCTTGCACGATCTGCCTAAAGAGCAAATCTGAGTTGGGTATGCCAATCCTTCGGATTTCGTTCTAACAATTTACGGATAACAGTCAGGAGATTTTTGTTGGATGATTCGGCCAACCCATTACCCTGGGGGTAGTAATTGGATGCAAATTTTATAATGATCCCATGATCAAAATCCCAATTAGAAAACTTTAATGATGAAAATGCAGGACCATTATCACATACCAGGGACACGGGGCACCCAAAACGATTAAGAATACCAGATTCAAGGAAATTAATTACTACCTTAGAAGTACATTGTTTGCATGCAAGAGCTTCTGTCCATCATGTAAAATAGTCAGTAATGGTGAGAATATACCTATGACTAGCAGAAGAAGGTGGATTGATGGGGCTAATGAATTCCATTCCCCATTGCGCAAAAGGTTTTACCTCAAAAACTGGCTGAAGTGGGAGAGTGGCATACTTCTCTCTGGTAGCAGCGGTTTGGCACACATGGCATGTTCTGATGTGATTGTGAGTATCCTTGAACAATGTAGGCCAGTAATAGCTAGCCCTGAGGATCTGGTTTGCTGTAGAAGGCGCTAACCCATGGCCTGTACCGTATCTATCATGGAATTCTAACATTACTCTTGTAGATTCTGCCTTTCCTAGGCACCTTAAGTACACACCTTCGTGATTTTTCTTATATAAAACAACCCCTTTCAGTATGAAACTATCACTTCTTAAGCACAATGCCCTTCTTTGTACGGGATTAAGATGGTCAGGGCATCTCTGAGTCGGGAGATAATAAACAACATCATCATACCATTCTCCTGGAGAAACATCCTCCAAAGTGTAAGCCTGAGCCGTAAGATCAGGGCCTGTCTCTGCCATTGTCTTTGTGAGCCCCTGTCCTTTTACCAACTTCATGGGCTGAATTTCCATATCATATTCTTGTAGCATAGTTACCCACTTGGCTCTTCGTTCTCCTAGTTTGTTCTGTATCAAGAGCAGCTTGACTGCAGGATCAGGAACTATAGCAAAGATCTTGTTCCTGAGGATATAATGTCTGAATTTCTTGACTGCCTTGACTAAGGCATAAGCCTGGTTTTCCACATTTGGGTATTTTAATTCTGCCTCCTTCAATGGTGTGCTCATAAATGCTATAGGGTGTTCACTGCCTTGGTCAGATTTCTAAGTTAAAATAATAGCACATGAGTGGTCAGAAGCAAATGAATATATGTAGAATGGTTTGGCATAATTAGGACTTACTAAAATTGGAGCTTCTGCAATAGCTCTCTTTATTTCAGAAAATGCTTCCTTTGCTTTTGTGTTCCACTCCACCTTGGCATCCTGCTTCAGCATCATGTTCAGTGGCTTGACTATCTCAGCAAATCCAATGATGAACTTCCTGAAGAAGTTGATCTTGCCAAAGAACAATTTCATTTCCTTTTTACTAGTAGGTGGTGGGATCTTGAGGATAGCCTCTATACGTTCTGGATCAATCACAATCCATTTCTCAGAGATAATATGGCCTAACAACTTACCTTCTGTTACTCCAAAGATGCATTTCTTTGGGTTGAGGGATATCCCAAACTCTCTACACTTCTGAAAGACTTTGCATAAATCTGAAATATGATCCCTTTGTCTTTTGGAAAAGACAGTTAGATCATCCATGTAAATGATTATGCACTTACCAATTATATCTTTAAAGGCTATGTCCATTGCTCTCTGGAATGTAGCTCTAGCATTAATCAGGCCAAAAGGCATTCTTCTGTAAGCAAAAGTACCCCACTTGGTGGTGAAAGCAGTCTTGTGTCTATCCTCATATTGCACCATGACCTGGTTATATCCTGAGTAACCACCCAAAAAAGACATCATCTAGGATCTGTTGACAATCTACAATACCTCATCCAGTGAGGGTATTGGATAATTGTCTTTCTCTGATGCTCTATTTAGGTTCCTAAAATCTACACAGAGTCTGATTTTGCCATTTTTCTTTCGTATAGGAACTAGGTTTGCAACCCAAGTAGAGTGTTTGACTGGAAATATTATCCTTGCAGATAATAGCTTATGCACTTCCTTCTATATTATAGGTTCCAGTAGAGCATTGATAGGTCTCTGCCTCTGTCTGAAAGGTTTCACTCCTGGGTTGAGAGGGATAGTATGGGTTATGACTGATGTATCATAAGTCTTCAAGTCCTCATAACTCCAGGCTATCACATCTATATTTGTGCAGTGCATCAATGATTCCCCACCTTTCCTCTGGGGTGCACACTTTGCCAATAAGAATATTTTCCACATCCTCCTAGGATCCTACATTATACTCATCAAATTTCCCACTAATGGACTCTTTCCTGGCATCCTGATCCTGGTCTCTGATCTTGTCCAGATCAAAAATCCTCTCTAGTTGCACCATTCCCCTAAGAATTGTGTTGGTCTTCAGGTTGATTACCCCCTTGAGGTCTATCTCTACTTCTTGAGGCTCAATTTCATCAACGATCTGAGAAGCAAACACATCTGTGTTTGTGATAAAATCTAGAATATGTTTATCATCCTCAAACACTTGGAAGCTGGTAACATTATCAGGTACTGAGGGTACTGGAGTCAATTCCACTGTAAACTTCTTCAATCCAGAAAGAAATAGAGGCTGCAGAGTGTTGGCTGCCTGGGCCAAAGAATCAGCTGTTTGGTTTTTACTTCGTGCAATCAGCTGAATGTTAAAGGTATCAAATCCTTCAACAAGGTCCCATACTCTATGTCTATAGTTAGTCATCCTTATGTCATGGCAGGAGTACTGCCTTGTAACCTGTTTAAATACTAACTCAGAATCTTCGTATACTTGCAAGATCTTAACCTTCTTCCTCAAGGCCATTAACAACCCATGCACCAGGGCTTCATATTCGGCTACATTATTTGTACAATGAAACTGAAGTCTATGAGCAATGAAGAATGTCTTACCTTTTGGACTAATCAGCTCAAAGCCAGCTCCAGCTCCTTACTTTGATTTAGACCCATCAAACCTCAGAGTCCAGCATCTCGCAACCGGAGAGTCTCTCACTACATTTCTTGCACTGTTACTGGTGGATGGCCTTTCAGAAGGCATCATTCCATTCCCTTTAGGACCTTGTTGGACATTGATTGCATCAGTTTTGGGTGCAGGATTGGGGTTGATGTGTTCCTGTATTTGTCTTACTGCAGCTTGGCATAAGCAACAGTCCAATTCTGAATGTGAAGCATTGTGTACCCTACACCAATTGGGCAAAAGTAACTCTCCAAAGCTCATCCTTCTTCCTAACTGAATCTGACCTTCAATGCATTTATGAAGGAACTCTTGAAAACTATCCAACAAAGCAAGCTGGTTGTCTTCTGGACCGTCATCATTATTTTTAGCCAGTTCACCATTATCTTTAATTGGTTCCACTAGGGCTCCAACATCACCAGGCTCTGTTGCAAGGTCAATAGATGTTGTATGGAACATAAGAATCTCCTTTGCATGTGGCTCTTCAAGAGGAGCAGTAAGCATATAATTTCCCATACTTACCTCTGACACCAGAATTTCTATTGAGGTTTTTTTATATTCTATGATCATGTATTTCATCCTGGGTTCTCTTTCAATCCTGATCTGATGTGACACTTTTTTCCAAGGAAGCCACATATGGGAATGATCAGTCGAGATATATCCATTCAAGGCCCTGTGAATTCCCTTCCCAAGATTAGGCCATAAGCATCAGGTATGTCAACTACCTGTATATTGATAACTTGTTGTATCCTAGGGCCGGAAGCAATCTACATCTGGATCATGTTTAGTTCTCCTACCACATTGACTTCAGTCCTATCCAACTGGGTGACTTTCTTCTGTGATTTAGCAGGAGTAATTCCCATAGCTCTACAGACACCAAGGGGCATAATGTTGGTTGAGGCACCAAAATCTAGCAGACAATTATGTAGATTCTTACCAAACACCCAGATAGAAATGAGGAACGGGGGAGTATATGTTTTCCCTTGAAACAGAGTTAAGGGGGTGTCTACTTGAACAACTTGAGATGTCCCTTTCTTTCCTAGTGTTCTCAGGTGGCATATGGACTTGATTATGTACTCAATTTTGTCTTCCTATTGGCTAGGAACTAGACACTATGGAAATTTTTGCTAATTGATTTATCTTGATACATGGAATTTGCCTCATAGGAACCTAAAACTGCACTCCTAATGGATGGGACTCTTAATAGCTCGAATGTAGATAGACTTACCTTTAACTTGTGGATTTCTTCAGCAGCATATGTGGCCAATTGTTCTTCATTTAAATTAGAGGGGGCTTCCCTCGGGTATTCCACCATCTTCTCTTTTCCTGCATCAACATTTCTTCCTTTTGGCACATCCGCCTGTACCGGGTCTTGAGATAAATATTTCCTGGAAACCAAGGGTAGTGAGGGATTATTGATAGCATTAGGGTCTAGAGGTGTGTTGAGGTTATTTGGTGGGATGGAAGTAGTAAAGGGGCCTCAAGCCTGTGGGAACCTATGTGGCAACTCCCTCAAATCATACTTCTTGACAGGCCTCTCAAAAAGTCTAGACTTCTTCAACATGAGCTTCTTCTTCATCTTTGGGACCATTATCATTTGTTTGATTCTCATTGAACAATTGTGTCATTTCGTCCCCATTGCATACCTGACCTGCCACATCCTTCAATTGGTCAGATTCCTCTTCAGGCACATTATCCTCACTTTGCGGAAAAGGAGCATGGTTCAATACCAACACCGGTGAGTCATAAGGAATGGAAGGTACTATCTCCTGATAGCTTGCATTGTTTTCTACTTCATGCTGAAAGATTGAAGCTGCTGTTTGAAATTCTTGACAGTCTAGCTCAGAATGCTGACTAGTCTTGTGGAGCCTACACCACCCTGACAATGCAACCTCAGCTAGGTATACATAGCTAGGAGGCTTCTCTTGATTTACTGGCTGACTGACAGACTAATTGACAGGTTGACTGATTGGTTGATCCAATGGGGTCGAAACTCCCCCATTATTGGGGCCTGTGTTCTAGGTTCTATTATGTCCTGACTACTTTCTTCTTTCGAAACCTGGTCCACCACCTTGACCTCTATCAAATTTCTAGCCTGAGGATTGCCCTTTATCATAATTCTACCTTCTTTCATTATTATATCCCCTATCATTATTGTAACCTCTGTCATTGTAGTATCTTCGATCCTGACGTTGCCCTCTATCAAAGTTCTGATTGGACTACATGTTTCTCTAGGCAGCTTGCAACTAATTGTTCTGGTTTCTTAAGTAGGTTACCTCCATATTCAGTCTCTTTACTTGTTCTAACAATTCATCCAGTCTTTCCTTGTTAGGATTACTATATGAAGGTTGATTCGCATTTTTTTGAGCATGTCCTGCTGCAGTGTTGGGATTTAGTGACTAGTTCAAGACTTCAGATTTTTGCAGGTAGGAAGGATAACTAGTCTGAGGTTAGGTGTGCAGGGGTTGATTCACATTTTGTTGGGGATAACTCATCATGGATAACATTTGTCCTATAGGGGGTCCTGGATGAGGGACCAGAGGCAACTAAGATACCTGGTTCATGATAGGAGTATGGTGTGCCAGGGCTTGGTTGATAGCTGGAACTTGTCCAGGGTGAGCAACAGGTCCTAACGAGGGTAAAGGCCCAGACAAATGTTGTCTTAGATTTGTGCTGACTTTTATAGCTTCTGCATATGCATCTAATAGACTCTCAGGGGGGTTATTACTCCATTTCATAAAGGTGGTTGTCAAGCTATCAAGTCCTTCGTAATAGACTTCCAAGGCAGTGAGTTCATCAACAGCATAAGGAGCCTGCAATCTGGTATAAGCCCGATGAAACTTATTGTTGAAAGACCCTATGGGCTCATTAATCTCTCTCTTCACATTAGTGAACTGCCTGTAAAGCTCATTAGGACTAATAGGTATTTGAATTTTTTGCAAAAAGGTAGCCTCTAACTCGGTCCAATGTCGGATGGATCCAGCAGGCAAGTGGTTATACCAATAAAATGCATCTTCTCCTAGTGAGTAGGGAAATAACCTAGATGCTACATCCTCATGGTTTATCCCTCTATCTTTGAGGCCCATCTGAAAGATTCTAATGTGCTCTCCAGTAGTCCTATTGGGATCATTGATATGGAACTTTGAACAGAAGTGTTCAGGGTTTTTGGGCATAACATTGTAGATAGCAAAGCTTAGTGGAGACGGGTTGGTGGCTAGAAAAGCCATTGGTGGAGGTAGGGGTGGAAATGGCTAATTTATGACTGGCTGAGGTTGTGGACTGGGAATGGCCTCAGACTCAGATGAACTCGATGAAGATGGGGATGATGGAGATAAGGGGGGTGGATGTGATGATGATGATTCTCCCATTCTATTGGCCCTTCTTGACCTAGTAGGGTCTAGTAACTCTTGAAATTCTTCCCCTCCTGGAGCAAATCTTGTTCTTCTTCTGAATCTCTCAGGAGAGATGGCGTTCAAAAATTGATCCAGCTTGCTTACTCAAGGCCCTCCTTCTAGCGCCAACACTGTTGATCGTTGTTTTTGCACAACAACACAAACAAGATGCAATATCCTATCTCTCTTAAAAGGTAAATCTCTATTAGCAAGCCTCAAGAGATAACCCCAAGGTATTCATGTCAGGTCTTGACAGTGCATAAACAACTCAGTGATAAATGTGAAATTGTTGGTAATCACAATGGGACTTTACTACAAGCAAGCTGTGGAATCAATTTTGTCAGATCTAACAAACTGGTGATGCTTCAATCCTAATTTAAAACCAAAAATCAAAGAAATACAAAAAGGTGAGGGTTCTAAAGAGATTTCTAAATCTAACACTATTCCTAAGATTAACAATGAAAGAAACCAATACCCGAATAGACCAATCCTTCAAAACTGATCTCTGCTTGGCCCAGATAAATCTGCTACCTTACAGAAAACAGTGCAATCTTCTAAGGCTCTTAAGATTTTCAAATCATGAACATGCATTCAAATAACCCTATTGCAGCTGAAATGAACAACATTCATGATTGAACTAAGCACAAGGAATATCAAGTCCAGGATAACTTTGCAAAGCAACTAACAGTCAGTTGGTTGCGAAAAGTGTGGACTGAAGGACTGCTGCAACATCTGAGTATCAAACTACCAACATTATTAAATCAAATTTAAGCTATATACTAATCTCCTCAAAGAAATTTTCAAGATAGAAGATAAGAACCATGCAAGACAAGAGAATACCAGTATGGCACCAAATCACAATGACATTACTTATATTTGAATTATCCACTGTAGCAACAATTCTGGTTTTCTGTTACAATATTTGCTTGAGAGTAGCTACCTGCTAATTTACCCTACTTCTATATTATGATTTACAAGTTCAAACTATTTCCAACTGTCTAATTCCTCTAACTTTTCTAACCCCTTACAAAGAGGCCAAAAGCCCAATATATAGAAATTCTAGAGAAAACGTGTCAGGCCGGGAAGGGTTCCACAACACTAACTCCTCACAACCACCCGGCCAAGAGAGTCATCAGAATGGTCAAGCAGGCAATAAATACGAGTCTCGTCGAGGTCGGCCCTAGATCTGTGATGCAACCTGGTCATCGTGTGGGAAGATAATGTGGAAGCACAAACCATGCCGCTGCCCATCATCAACTCTTTTCTCTGTTGTCCTTGCGTCGATCAGACTATTCATGTAACCTCAAGAACACCCCATCTAGGTCGGCAACAGGTGGTACTAGTAGAACCCTAAGTCACCTCTCAATGGACGCAATCTCCTCCCTTGAGTGTTTGACTGACCTATCCTATTCTACTTTGTATGTCACATGCTTATCAATAACTGCGAGGTAGGTGGCCGCATCATCCAGTTGGTGCTCGGAGACAAATCCATCATCAAGTGGTGCATAGACATCATGCCACCATTCTTTCAACTATTCAAAATTCAAATACCTGGGCGCAATTTTCCTTTGTCCTGTCATAATTTTGAAAAAAGCAATGGAGCCACCATAGACACCAGCTAGGGTGTCATCAACGTGCTTTCTCTATTTGTAAATTTTCCTCAACACTTTCTGCTGGATTTGCAATATTTCAAACCATTCCCACAGTTCGTCAACATTGGAAGAAGGAAGAATCTCTTCATTCACCAATCCATCCTAGGTGTATTCCATTAAGGTCCTGGTTTTCTGTAGGAGGAGGTAGGTGTCCTCTTTAACCTGTGCCATTACCTATTTCAACCATTCGGTTGTCATGACAACATCTTTCCCAGTTGATAAAATTTCCTTGATAGCTTGATCACCCTTGATTTGCACCCCTTCCAACCAATTTACAGTGGCAAGGGTGGAAGATCTCATCATTTCAAGCTCAGTTATGGTCTCCTGTGGCAGAGCAAGAGGGATTGATTGACTGCGGCAGCCTCATTAACTCCTCCAAGCACTTCTTGAGATTCTCATTTTCTCTCTTTAGCTCTTGCTTGGTTTTTGTTTCCCTTCTTAACCTATCCACAATGACTGCGCTGGAGCCTTCATAATCTTCAATGTCCTGTTCAATTGATGTAGGCCCAAGATTAAAAGTCTGTATATTATAATCACTTCTAGCCACATCATCTCTGTTTTTCCCTGGAACGGGGGTAGCAACATGAACAACCTTGTTATGTGCCTCATCCCTTTCAATTCTTGAGATCACTCTAGCCTTTTTCTTACCTTTATCTTTTCCAACATTGGCTAGTAGTGCATCCCAATTTGGTGGACTATCTTCTACTATCACCTATTTTCTTTTTATTTCCTTGTCAAGCCACTCAGGGACAATAGATTCCAATTGTGCCTTAGCCTATTTCTGTTCATCTTGTTGACCTTTAAGTACTTCCTCATTCCAATTTTGTACATCAGCAACTTTGTCCACCTTGCTTTCTTCTTTGATGTGTTCTTTCTCATGTTCAGGTGATGGGATCATAATACTCCTTAAATTTTACTCTGTACAGCTACTTGGGCAACTTGGAATAGTGGGACTTGGGTTTCTCCAACCAAGAATTGATTAGCTGCTGAGACTTCACGGTTTGGTCGTCATAGTACTCCTGGGCTGCCTCAAAAGTGAATCCTACCACATGAGATCTATTGGGCATGTTGAAGGTTTGAGTGATGGAGACCGGGTTGAGATTTGCAATAATTCTCCCTTGAGGACCAATTATCCTCTGTGTGTCCTAATCATAGTGCCTTGCGCACTCAAGGACTAGCTCATAGCATTGCACTATTGAAGGGAGCCCGGCCACATGGGACAGACCTGACTCTTTCATTCTTCTAGTCACCAAAGGAAGATCCTCGACCGCCATCCTTGCTTTAAATTCTTCATAGTCCCAGAGGCCAACGTTTGTATCAGTGACTTCTGATCAGACATAAGTGATCTTACTTTCCAGGACCTTACTCTTAATATCCAGCTTGATTCTCTCTGCATCAGACAACGAGGACCCAGCTGCTCCTTTGCTTGATTGAGCCTGCATTCAACATGACAACGTAATAAAAATCATAGGAAAGCAAGGTTTAATTATCAAAACACCATTAGAATGCATCTCGGATAAACAAGGTATCGTTAAAATTCATATGGAATGACCACATCAAATTTCGGGTTTCAAGGCCACCCGCGGAATCTGAGCCAGAGAGGAATTTCAAAAAATTCCAGTCCGCTCGGATTCTGATGGAGTAACCAGGAAACACCTACTTAACCCCTAGGTTTGATCATTTTTCATCTGTAAACCACATGGGAGATCCAAATGTGACATGAAATAATCAGAAAATGCATTGAAAATCACCAACATGTCATGCTATTCAACATTCCTTCGCATTTCATCAAGTTTCAGGAAAATCCATGAGGGATGGATTTACGCGAAGAGCAAGCCAAATAGGATCTTTGGGAAATCAAGGGAAGATCAGATTTCAGAAAAATCCGGCCTTGACAGACATCCGTGGGTAGCACAAAGTTCCGAACCAACAGAGAATCCAGAGTGAGGACTTTGGCATAAGTTGGGATCTCGCGGAGAAGTCTCGGCGAAGAGGCGAGGTTACGCCAAAAGGTGTTATCGGAAGGATCTCGCCAAGACATGGCGGTTTCAGTGAGATGTCCTAGCCAGAAAGGGACATAGCAAACAAATCAGAATGAGCCCAGGGTGGTCAGGGTAAAGTCTGGGCAAAAATTACATGTCTCACCAATCAGCGGGCCCAAGCAAACACCTCGGTATAACTTTAAGCTTTCGATGGGAGGTCCCAGTGAAATGGCAATGTTCCACTGACCAGGGCTAGGCTTACATTCAATGAGAGGTCTCAACAACAAGTTCCAGGCTCGCAAAAATAGAAGGCCTCACTACAATGTCTCAGCGAGTGCTAGGAGTCTCGCTGAAGCGGAGGACTCGATGAAAGTGGGGAGTTCGCTGTAAAGTCCCAATGAACGCGTTATGTCACAGCGAATCCTGAAGGGATCGGCAAGAGTAGGGATTTTCGTGGTAAGGTCCCAGCGAAAGGTGGATGCTACGGTGATAGAAAGAACACAACACGGTGAAAGGTTTCGCCAAAGGACAGATGTCCTGGCGAAACAACATGACTATCGATAGAGCTACTAGAGCCCCTCATGACATCTTGGTGACCCGGGGCGTGTCTTGCTGAAGGAAAACATGAACAAGCAGGTCGATGAGAGATCTCCCCGTGGGGTGAGGTCTTGGTGAAAGAAAAGGTCTCACCGACTAAGGTTACAAGATCCCATCGGTATAAAATGATAGTGTCATGGCAATAGGACAGAACAGATGAAGACCACTTCGGCAAACACCAAGGTGATCGACATGATGCCTCAGCGAGCACGATTGGTTATACCAAAGGGATCCCAGAAGAGATGGAGAGTCCCGAACTATGACACCAAGACATGATTTCACCTAGACACTAAATTAACTACAGATTTCGATGAGATTAGTTCGGGGCAAGCTAGGGGTGGGCTCCTCATGAATTCCCTGGTATTCTTGGTCAATCTTAAGATGAAATCTTCTAATATGGCATTGCCCTAGGTTTAAACCCCATTCACCAGCCACTATCACATAGGCTAGTCCAGAATTTAGTTGTTTCGATAGTTAAGCCACCGCTAGGGTTTATGGATTACTCTCAGGCAAGACTCATCAGAATGCAGATGAACGTGTGAATTCAAAACTTGCCTGGGAGACAACAAGGATGCAACATTGAATAACCCTAGCACGAAACACATAGGAAACCAAAGCCAACAAGCCCCAGTCGTTCCATTCCTAAATCAAATCAAAGCAAAGCTCTTAGGCACATACCATTATGAAGCGGGAATTGGTCGCAAAAGCAACAAACGCGAAGCTCAAGGATGTCCACCACAAACACAGGCAAGGGCGCAACAGAAACCACCACCAAATCGATCAAGCCAAAGCCAAATACCTCAAAATGAAATCAATCAATCGCAGAAAAGCACCCCTTAGCTCAAATGACGGAAAATAGTAAACATAATGGCAGAAAAGATCTCAGAAATCAAGTAGAATCTAGCCTTCAAAGCATTTATGAAGCCATTAATGCCACAGACAAGACAGCCAGAGAAGGGAATCTAGGAAACCGATGGCAGGGCGAAAACTAGGAAAATCCAGATCATGCGGAAATTCGCGAAGACCCAAAATCCCTGAGTGATGAAAGCCCAACCAAAAACCACACAGGATCCAGGAAAATCCGGATAGGACGGAAAATCCCAAATCAGGGCAAAAGCCTAAAACCACCCAAAACTTAAGATTTTCAAAGAACAACCTAGGGAAACACTTAGGCATTCAAAATAGATGTTAAAGCACATGCCTAAATATGACAAAAAACACAAAAGAAAAGGGCCAGAACACCAAAACCAAAGCAAAAGAGGGTCCCTGCTTCCAGCGGGGCATGTGTGCGAAAAACTGCACAACACTATGGTCAGAAATATCATTACCTTGAATCTCCTTATGTTCTCTGATTAGGATTTTCCCGCTTAACCATCTCATAACCATGTACTCCATTTAGAGGTCCTAGTGAAGAAAAGTAAAGTCAAGCGAGTCTTGGTGGATGGAGGTGCAGGCTTGAATATTTGTTCCCTCAAACTCATTAAGCAGTTAAAAATCTCAGAGGATTCCATAGACAAAGGAAAGGGTATTACAATCAAAGCATATGATGATCAGGAAAGAGTGTCCCAAGGCACAATCCAAATCCTTAAAGTAGGTCCAACCATCATGGAAACCACCTGTCAGGTCCTGGACCTCGACTTGCCTTATAAAATTCTCCTAGGACATCCATGGATCCATGCAATGCAAGCAGTAGCATCAACTTTTCATCAATGTGTCAAATTCACATATGAAGGACAAGAGGTCACCATCCATGGAGATCCTGAACCATTCTCCTACTACAAGAACCTTGAGGCAATATACTACAAAATCCCTTAAGTGCCTAAAAATGATGAAGGCCCATCAACACCATACATTGATCCAGCCACTCTCGCTTCCACTTCTGCGACAGAGACACCCACCACTACCAAAATTCCCACCATCTTTGATATCAAAGTCATCATTTAGGATAATGGTTGCATAAACTACACGATTCCCAAAAATGATTTTGTGGTAGGAGAGTTACCACAATCTCCCAAATCACGAGGATGTCCACAATCAAATGAAGCCTCCACATCTCAAACATCCCCTGAAGAATATCCCAACTTCAGAAGTTGGGGAGATCTCGACCGAGAAGTCATAGAGGAGGACCCATCTCATCTCCTATACCAAGATAATAGACCAGCAACCAATCTACCAATGGATGACAAAAAAAAAGGTTTGCAAATAATGCTTACAATGGGTTATGATAGAAACCAGAAACTTGGGAAAAATGACAACGAGCTTACAATACCTATCATTTTGGAGACGCGAATGAGAAATTTTGGCCTCAAATGTACCCCTCCGAGTATAACCATACATGGTCGAAGTCCTCCAGTTAGAAAGGTCAATAATCCTCCTTAGCTATCTGCAACTGAACTTTGCTTACCTGTATTTATAGGTTGCCTCTTAGACAACTTCACATTTGACATAACTGACGTCTGTAGTAGTAGTGATGATTAGGATCCCATAACCAACCTACCTAGACTCTTCGAGGATATCACCCTTCTCATGATTAGCGCATTATCCTTTGAGTGAGACCATCAAAATCATGAAATCTACCTAGTTTACCCCCAACTCATCGATTATGACCAACGAGGATCACCAATTCTTGACACATTCGAAAATGATGAGGTGCTCTCAGAATTCATGGGACTATAGGATAATATTTTGTGTGGGGATCACAAAGTAGGATTCATCATTGAGCTAGATAAATAGGCCTATTATGGGGAAACAATTGAATCCCTCAGTCGCAAAAGTGAGAAACTAAGAATAATATCTAAGTCCTTGAGTGAAAACCACACTGTGGCACTCTCCGACATGGAAAAAGTAAAAAGAAAGGACACATCCAATGGTGAAAACCTCTCCGAGGTGCCTAAGGATGGGGGATTCAATCTTCCTTTCAGAGCTCTTCATCAGGAAAAATCAGCGGTCCTAGTAGAAAAGTTCAATCTAGTTAGTCTAGGAACAGAGGAGACCCCGCACATCACATTATATGCGGAGTCATTACTGTCAGAAGAACAAGAACTCCTAATAGCCTTCTTGAGAGAGAGACAAGTTAACTTTGCATGGAGCTACATAGACATGCCAGGGCTCGATCCAAAAATTGTAGTTCATCACCTAGCAGTATAGTCTGAAGTAAAGCCCGTTAGAAAAATGCTCAAGAAAATACACCCTTAGATCGCCCTACTAGTTAAAATGGAACTAAAGAAGCTATTGGATGTAGGATTCATTCAACCAATAGATTATCCAGAATGGGTGTCAAACCAGTTTCTCGTCTCAAAACCCAATGGGGCCATTAGAATCTGCACAGATTTCAGGGACCTAAACAAAGCATGTCGAAAAGATGATTTCCCATTGCCCAACATTGACATGATTGTAGACATGACGGCAGGACATGAAATTCTTTCCTTGATGGATAGTTTCTTGGGATATAACCAGATAATGATTGCTAAAGAAGACCAACACAAAACAACCTTCACTTGTCCATGGGGGACTTACTGCTAGAATATGATGCCATTCGGCTTAAAGAATGGAGGAGCAACATACCAAAGAGCCATGATGTTAATCTTCCATGACATGATCCATAAAACTGTCAAAGATTACGTCGATGACATACTAGCCAAATCCAGAAAGAGGAAGGATCACATAGCAACCCTAAGTGCTATTTTTGAAAGGCTGGATGAATACAAGGTCTGATTAAATCCAAAGAAGTGTGTATTTGAAGTACAATCAGGAAAGTTGCTAGGATACATAGTGTCAATGAGAGGTATTGAGGTAGATCCAGCAAAAGTAAAAGCAATCCTTGAGATGGAGGCACCCAAAACATTGAAACAATTGAGAAGTCTCCAAGGAAGGCTTCAGTCCATCTGAAGATTCATAGCACAACTGGCAGATAAACAAAATCCATACTCTCTCCTACTTCACAAGGGAGTAGCGTACAAGTGGGATAACAAGTGTGAAGAAGCCTTCAATAAGATCAAAGAATATCTACTTACACCACCGATCCTCATGCCACCAATCCCAAGAAAGCCATTAATTCTCTATGTGTTAGCAACAACAACAGCCCTTGGAGCTCTCCTAGCTCAACATGACGAAAACGGGACAAAAAGGGCCATATATTATATTAGCAGAACAATGGTCAATCATGAGTTAAACTACTCATTCATTGAGAAAGAATGTCTAGTAGTAGTGTTTGCTCAACAAAAATTCAGACATTACATGTTGGCCCACAACTTGTAAAACTCATCGCCAAAATTGATCCCCTCAAGTACTTACTATCAAAAGAAATGCTCACTGGAAGAATGGCCAAATGGGTAATGATACTATCAGAGTATGACATTGAATATGTGGAGCAGAAAGTAATTAAAGGCCAAGTCATCACAGATTAGCTTGCAAAAGCACCAATCTATTCATAGAACCCTCTCATCTTAGAGTTTCCAGATGAATCCATCTTCATATCAACATAGCCAACCACTGGAAACTTTACTTTGATGGCTCATACACGCAACATGGATCAGGAACTGGTGTCTTCTTTATCACCCCACAAGGGGACTGCATACCAAGGTCCTATAAATTGGAATTCCCCTACACCAACAACATTGCAAAATATAAGGCTTTAACCATAGATCTTAGAATAGCAGTGCAGTGGTACATCATGGCCCTCAGAGTATACAGAGACTCTCAGCTGATAATAAACCAAGTGAACGGTGAGTATCAAACTAAGGATGATAAGCTCACTCCATACAAGAAATTGGTGGAGACTCTCAAGGAATCCTTTATCAAGATCACATTTAAGCAGATACCCAGAGCCAACAACAGAGTAGCAGACGCCATGGCAATGATTGGATCCTTACTGGACATCCCTCACAATGTCCAAAATATGAATTCTTGGTAGAGCAACTTCTTGTGCCCGCATTCGAGGTACCAGAATCAAAATTTGTCTGAAATCATTGGTCTCGATGATCCCTGGTACTAGGATGTTTATACCTACCTACGAATAGGTTTCATACCTGCTAACTTACCCTCAACCTTAAAACAAACCTTTGTCAAAAAGGCATCTCGATTCATCATCCTAGGAGATCCCTTGTATTGTAGGAGCATTGAAGGAACCTTACTACACTGTTTAAACGCTGAGGAGGCATTGACTACTTTAATTGAAGTACATAACGACATCTGTGGTTCACACTCGAGTGGAATGACCCTAGCCAAGAAATTGCTAAGGATGGGGTATTATTGGCCTACAATGGAAAGAGAGGCACATGACTATGTCAGAAGGTGTCTACAATATCAACAGCATGGGGACCTCATCCATGCTCCAGCTCAAGAACTTCATCCCATCATCACACCATGGCCCTTTTCACAGTGGGGACTCGATCTCATTGGAAAAATCACTCCCACTTCATCTAATGGCCACATATTCATCATAAGATCCATGAAGTACTTTACCAAGTGGGTGGAAGCCACACCCATGACATATATAACTGAGAAGTAGATATCAAAGTTCATCCTGAACTATCTCATTTTCTGCTATGGTGTCCCACAAGCAATTATCTCAAATAATGGGACACCATTCAAGAATCGGGATGTCTGCAACTTGTGTGAAAAATTAAAAATCCAACATCGCTTCTCCACCCCATACTATCCCCAAGGCAATGGCCAAGCAGAAGCCACAAATAAAAACCATTTAAAGATCCTCAAGAAAATAGTCAATGACACAGGTCGTGACTGGCATCTTCACTCAATCTTGCCCTCTGGGCTCTACCGAAACAACATCCACACCCACTGGTGCCACCCCCTTCTCCTTGGTCTACGGATCAGAAGCAATACTCCCCATTGAGATCGAGCTCCCATCACTAAGAATATCATTGCAAAACCTCATCACGAATGAAGAGTATCGAGTACCAAGACTGAATGAGCTGAAACTACTAGATGAGTGATGTATAGATGCTTTAAATCATTTGCAAGTCTATCAGAATAGACTCAAGAGGAGCTATAACAAGAAAATTAGAAGTAGGAATTTCCAAGTCAGAGAACTAGTACTAAAGGAGAATCAGAAGAACGTACCAAATCCAAAAAGCAAAGGAAAATTTGAACCCAACTGGTTGGGACCATTTGTTATCACAACAAGCTATAAGTTAGGGGCATATTAGTTATCAACACCCGAAGGGGAACCTCTGCAAGAGCCCATGAATAGCTCTCATCTCAAAAAGTTTTATGCCTAATCTTTCAAGGTATAGAACCAAAAAAATTAGAAAATGTCCTGAAGAAAAGGTTACCTTGGCGAAAACATGGCAAACAGGCATCTTAGTGACAACAAAAAAATAAAAAATAAAAAATCCAAAAAAATCAGAAAAAGGATTAAAAACAGTAAAGATAAAAATTGTCCTCTAGTGAAAACCACTTCAGTGGCACTTTGGACAAGTACCTTGGTGAAAACCTAGCAAACATGTACCTTGTGTAAATAAGCACTTTCCATCCACCAGGATCTTTATGGCTTGTTCTGCATCATCCATCCATTACATTTCCATCATCCATCGCATTTGAATCTCCATCCATCACTCATCCACCCACATCCACACCATAGCTTGGTCTTGTGTTCGTATCATAATCCCTCCTAGTACTACTCAGACCATCCTCAAGGTCAGTTTGTCCTACCTTTATCGGAATAGTCTATTGCATCATGTTGGGGGCATGTTCTCATTAGATCAGATTTGTGTATATTCTTGAAGTCCTAAAATCTCAGAAAATCCAAAAACATAAAAAAAAATAGAAAACCCAAAAACATTAGAAAATCACCAAAATCCAAAAACATTCAAAACATATCAAAATAAAAAAATAGGTCAAAAAGTTAGTCAAAAATTCAAAACCAAAGTTGTCTTGTTGAACTACGGGTCTTTGAGCCTTGAACGTAGGAAAGGTTGATCTTTGACCATCCCCTGAGACACTTAGGTCAGTCCTTTAGGGGTCTGTCATAATAAACTGACATTGCATCATGTATATCTTCATTTGTAAATCGGTCAAGTCGTCAGTCAAACTACATGGTCTCTATGTGTATAACGTAGGCAAGGCTAATCTGTTGATCAGCCCCCAAGGCCCCTAAGATAGGTCCTTAGGTTAGTCTCTTCATCAAAATCTCAGAAAACCCCAAAAACATTGGAAAATCAAAAATCAAAACATTTGAAAATCTTGAAAAATACCAAAAATAGCCTCAAAACATTGCAAAACTCCAAAAAATACAAATATTTGAAAAAATCCACCTGTCTCATCTTGCTTTCACCCACAATAACATCACTCATAATAAACAATCATCATCCTCAACCTTTGGTAAAACAATTGGAAACAGGTCTAGCAGGTGAAAAGTAAAAAACTCAAAACGTCAAGTCTCAGGTTTAGGTCAGTACGTAAACAAGTTGGTCAACTCTTTGTGTCAATAGCCTATTGTCTAATCAGTCCCATTTCAATCATTTGATAACATCATGTCCTAGGATGTATCCTTCCTACAATGGGCATTATTTATCAGAAAGAACACTTTGGATAAACGAAATGACATGCCACCATCCACTAATATGTCCTAGGATATATCATTTCAACAATGGACATCATCTATTGGCAATAAGTTTTGGGTCTTATCCTTCAAAAACATAGTTTCCTTTGGCTAGCAGTATGAAGAACATTGACTTGTTTGTTTACTTGATCTTTTCTTTCTAGTTTATCTTATTACGCTCATTCCAAGCACCTCTTGATGATATCCAAACAAAGGATTTAGAGATAGGAATGGGGCAACGATCATTATCTTTTGTCTATTGTGCTTGTTGGACGTTCTTGTAATATAACTTGGTGAATACTTGCTTTGTTAGATATGTATGGAGGATGTTTTGGACAACTTGTTGACTATTGCATTGATAGGTTATACCTTTCTATGTTTTGGTCCGAGATGTTTGAAACTTCTAAAGTGCATCCTAGCAAGGTTTCTGTATGTCGAGTGTGAACAAGAATACTCCTATCTGTTTGTCAAGTCAAATTCCATCACACTAAGTACAACGCCATCCTGGTTCTCTATACCTTGATGCATCGAACCACATGAGTTATCAAACTTAAGGAAATTGTCCCTTTGAAAATCCTAACTCCTCAAAAAATAGTCATCATCATTTGCATATTTATCATCTTATGTCTTGTTGGAATGTCTTCTTCTCTTTCATCCCTTCTTGCTCTTCATGCTAACAAGGTACTATGACAGTTAGTTATCATCATCATCATCATCATCATCAATCTTGCATCCACAAATCATTAGCATATTGCATAACATATCATATAGGAAACATATGCATTACATCTCCATCATCATATAAATGTGTTATTATAAGCACTTTTCATAAATGAGCATAGTCACAAAGGTCACAACACATCCATTACATCTATTTTCCATCACATTGCATTCATCACATAAACCATAGCATAACATTCATTTGCATAAAACATTCCATAATCATCTCATATTGTAGACACTGAAATCTGGTCTAAGACTTCAATATTCTTCATGGTCATGATTAAATAATGTCAATTATTTAATTGTTCTCTAAAGTTCCTCATTTCTTCTATTAATTAAATAATCTTAATTATTTAATTAATTCACATTTTTCTTTATTCTATCTGATTAACTAAATAAACACTTTTTATTTAATTATGTTACTAATTAACCTTATCCTTCTTGTCAAATTAAATAAATTCTTATTTAATTTACTCTTTATCATATTTCAACTATAATTAAATAAATTCTTTTATTTATTTAATTATTCATTTAAACCCCTTCATCACTTAATTAAATAAATCTTATTTATTTAATTATTCTTCAAATATCAAATATGGAATTAAATGAATTATTTAATTCATAAATCCTATTTTAACGCATTCCTCTATATTTAGATAATTGTGCAAATTATCTAAGTATTCACTCTTACTTGACTCAACTCGACATCTATTTAAATCGCTCAATTAACTCTTGATTTAATGTCTGAGTGGCTTTCTCGATAAATATCTTCGTCAAATCATTCAGCCATCTAGTTTTAACTCAATTGCATGTACATGCATATTAATTAAATATTCCTATTTAATTAATTAAATCTTGTGCGTGTGTTCGAACAGAGAGTTGCTTTAATCCATCTCTATCTTTGTCATGCAAAGATAATTCTTCTGTTTTCGAATACCAAACTTGAAGATTAAATCATTTATTTAATCTTTATTTCTATTTCTAATTTGTATCACTCATGTCAGTACTGACAATTATTAGAATGCATGTCTAATCTATCGATCTCAACCATCCATTGATCTTTCAATCCTAACCTCTCGTTCAAATGATCAATTTTCTATAAATTGATCTGTCTTTCATCATTCCGATCTCTCTCGAAATCGTATAACTTTTAGAGAAATTATCTTGAATCTTCGATGTTTTGTCTTAATCATAACATTTAGGCTATGCTTGCACAAACTTTGAAAATCTGAGGGCAAGTACACTACATAGATGAAATGGAGAAGAGTAATGGAGGTTATTCAACGGAGTTGATCACATGTTTGGTAAAATAGTTTCTTTTATGCATGTTGTTCTTAGCTTTCTTTTGTACTCGATTATCTAAGCTTTGAGGATTCGTTAGTATAGTTTGAATAGATTTAGATTTTAATTGCCTAACTCTCTCATGTGTTTTTCTCTAAGCTACATTTGGTGAACCCGATGTGAACACACCGTCTTCGCATATCCATAGACTTTTATTTTATTTTGTATGCTTTTGTATGGAACGACGCATCTATTTGATGAAACGCCGCAATTGACATTCAGAGACACATCAACTTGAAGAAACGACACAACTGACTTTGTTGACCGCACCTATAATCGAAAATGATGCATCAGAAAAAGAATCACACATTTGTCATTTTCTACACCGCAACTGATTGGTAAAATATCGAGATGGATTTGACAGAGAAAATAGTGCATCTAACTGGTATTTTTTTTAGGTTTAGATTTTCAATTTACAGTTTCCTTTCATGTTTTTATTTTCGCTAATCTTCTATTTTCAGCGTGTGTCTTGAGGAGTTAATGAATTTTTTGCAGATTGATAGTCAAAGACCAATATCAAATTACTAATGAATCTTTCTGCAGAACGCATGTCGAAGACCCTAGTTAAATTTTTGAAACAGATTGTTTGGTAGTGTAGAAAATCTTTCATTTGGATTAAAATTAACAAGTGTCTACTGTGTTTGGTGTGAAAGCACAATTGTGTAATTACCCTCATGATTTGGTACATCGAAGTATCCTCTCCCCTTGCGCATCCGTGCAATCCTAGGCATAAGAGAAATGGTTACTAACTCTAGAACTTGGGCCTGTTCTGGTGGGAAAAAGTACTCACCCCAGGATGACTCAGACCGGTAGCACTCTGAACCTGAGGGACTTCCAACTAGTATATAAAAGTGGATTCTTGGGGAAAGCCCAAGAATTATGCGTATGGTTCCAACGAGATGGATTCGAAAGGGGACTCTCGCCACATGGATCATGCCCTACGAATGGAATGCCCTAATTAAACACCTTTGTTTGTAGTGTCGAAAATCCTTCTATTTACTAGTGCAGAAGGTCAGACCTATGAAGCCGTCTCATATTCTTACGGTTCATGTGTAGAGATGAAATTATGCCATGGGATGTTCATGGGTACTGTAGCTTGGCTGCCCCGAATGATGTTAATGAGCCGTGGAGGGGAGCCAGAGGGGTCAAGCTACTAATCATCTGGCTTGAATAAGCATAGCTAGGGAAACCCAAGTGAGAACTCAGTAAATGCTATCCTTAATAGCCTAGGATGTGCTTGTCTGTGGTCAAATTAAACGTTCTATGAGTCCAAAATAAAACTGAAAACACTTTGTCTTATGATTATCTTTGTTTTCCAGAACTTGATCATGAAAAACAACGTTAGTTTTATATCTCCATTCACTGAAAACATGCAATTGTCAACAAAGTCACAACTATTCACTAGAGAGTCGCAATTGTTCTATCGAGTCACATATGCCAGATTAGCTCACATTTGCTCTTTCAGAAACCACATCTGATTTAGGAGACCGCACTCATGATATTCTGTGATGCATCTGAAAAGGTGAGCCGTAACTGTAGTCTGGAATGACGCATTTTCCACTGTCGCAATTTTTTACCAGTGCATAAAGTTTTCAAAAACTGCATCTGATACATTCTGAGTTGTAATTGTCATCACGAGTCACACCTTTTTGAAACTACACTGCATCTCTCTAATACCAGATACTGAATTCTACTAGAAACGCACAACTAATTATCATAAAACTGCAACTGTAAAACATAACCGCATCTATGAAATTCTACGACGCATCTGCCTGAGTATTAGAAAACCAAAATTCGGTCATAGTAAAATTGACATATTCATACCAGTCTTTGATCTATCTTTTCACAGTAGTCCGTGAATAGAAAACTGAAATGATTTGCTCAATTTTGCATCCTTTAGGTATCATTTAGTCATAACTATAGTCATCTTAGTTCCAAGTTTTGGTTTCATCTTAGAGTATATATTACCTTTAGATCAAACTTTTAGGAAGGTCACTTTTATAAACTTTAGAATAGGTCCACTTTCTACACTTTGGAAAAACCATAGCGTCAACGAAATATGTTATTGAACCTAGTTACATCATCATGTCTTTTTCCTACAGCGAGTCCTCCTAGCTCATCAGTCTAGTTAGGGAAGTCATTTTATCTTTTGTCTTAGTCCTACATAGGTTCCTTGACATATCAAAATTGACACCTTGGTTAGACTTTAGGTAGTTGGTAACCTCATCTCAGGTTCACAAAATTGATTACCTTAGAAGCTTGATTAGACCTTTGCATATTTAGATACTGTCATCCTAGACATACCTTATTCGCATAGAAAATACCAAAAAAATAGCTGCATACATTCATCCTTTATATTCAAAAAATCCCAAAAACATAGCTTAGGTTGCATACCTTAGACTTAAGTCACTCTTTGCATTGTCATACCTTAGCCCTCATATCACATACCTTAGTCATACTCCATCTTTCATCATAACCTCACCACCATGTCTGCAATTTACCTTGATATGCTTGCTAGTCAAGTTGAATACCAGTTACTCTGTAATGGTCAATGCCAACAAGCCATATACTTCAAAAGACAATTTATCCAATCTAAATGCCAATCAACGTCAACCCATGGTCAACTACCTACATACCCTTCCTACCAACAATCCATAAGTCCCAGTCCTCCATCCATCTACCCTCATTATGAAGAGTCCCTTAGCATAATTCATGCCATGAATCCACAAAAAACATCCACTTATCACCCTTATCCTAACCTTGACAAGGGAAACCAACCTTCCACTAATCCCTTCCAAGCCTCCATGTCCTATCATAGTCCTTCATCCACTAATCCCTTCCAAGCCCCCATGTCCTATCCTAGTCCTTCATCCACTAATCCCTTCCAAGCCACTCCATCTCAATCGACATTTAGTTATGAAAATACATCTATTCATGGTCTCCAAAGTCACATCCCATCTACTAAACTTGAGGATACATGTCAAATAGAAAGTCCAAAGCATGACATCATGGCTTCACCTTCATGTCAAGATCAAAGTGTTCTATCCCATGACCCTATCTTTAAGTCCATCCAAGAAGTCCTTCTAGATAATCATGACATCCAAAAAACACCTATCCTTGATCAAGATTCCCTACCCAACCATATCATTCAAGAAAAACCCATCTTTGATCAAGACACTACTATTGATCAAGAATTCCAAAATGATCCACTCCTTGACCTTTATGCCATTCATGATCAAACATTTGAAGATGACCCTATCCAAGTAAAAAACACATCCATTTCCCAAAATGAGACACTTTCCTCCTTTGGACACATAGATGATATTCCTCTAGAACAAGAGTCTCCTACTCTAGACATATTTGCAAATGATCAAGCTATACCTGAGTTCATTGGACTCTATGACAATGACCATAAAGACAGTTTCAACATCAACTTGGAAGCACCAGTAGAATCCTCTGAATCTGATATGTCACAAAACCACACCAAAGATTTCCAACATGTCAATGAAGCTAAGACATACTATCAACTAGGATCATCCACTTTTATCAAATCAGGCTTTCTTATAGAGGAAAAGATTCCAAGTAATAGTTTCCACATGCACAGTGATGGGTTAGCATCTTTCTTTCAAAACAAAAAAATACCCCATCACAAACAGAATCTGTCAGAGCATGCAGTATCAAGGAAAAGGACTAGGCATACGCGAGCAAGGAATTCTAGAACCAGTATAGTTTTAGGAAAATCCTAGACATCAAGGTCTTGGTTATCCTTCAATCAAAAAATCTAATGATGTTAATGGTATCTTCTTGATATTGGGGGCAACTTTATTTGATACAAACATCAAAATGGAGGCCATGAGTAGTTCTTACCATAAGGTTGTTACCAACACTCCTTCCATCCATACCATAAATTGTCATTCCAACATGAATAAACCTTCCATTTGGAACCAACAAAAAAAAAAGTCTTACAAATTCAAAGTTCAAAATCAAATATCAAAGGCCATTGAGTCAATCAAAAATCCAAGTGGACAAATAAAGTTAAAATGGATCCCAAAGAAAAATGGATCAAGCAAAGAAAATAGTTCAAAAGTAAAAGTCAATCAAAATGTGGAGCCACAAGAAAAGAGGACTCCCACAAATAATAAATGTCCACCTCCTTCAAAATGGTCATCATACAAGGCATATAAAAGTCATGGTTCCAAAAATTATCCCAATCTGAAACCCAATCTCCATCATCCATCACCCCAAGTTTGGCAAATAAAAATTCCTACATCTAAATTGCCAAACGCATCTACCATCATCCTTCATAATCGTACATCTCGCCTAAAGTTTAAAAATCCGATATCACAAATCCGTCGCATCTTGGCAACTCTTTATTGTAAGGACTCTCATGGCACTCTATCGCGATGTGCATATTTTGATAAGGCCAACTCTAGTGTCAACAAGGATCACAATGACATCAATCAATTGTATGCAAGTGCTATGATCCTGACAAGGAAACTACTTCATCAAGGTCATTATTGGAATATCATGGCACCAGTCTCTACATCAACACCATCAATGGATTTAGCACAATCAATGATCATCTAAAGCATCAAGGCCATCCAAAAAAATACAAAAAAAAAAATGAAAAAAAAAATTGTCACTTTGATGTAAACCTGGAAAATAGGCATCTTGGTGACACCAAAAAGAACAAAAAAAAAAGTCAAGAGAAAAATTTCGTCCAATAGTGAAAACCATTCTTATGGCACTTTGGATAAGTACCATGATAAAAACCTGGCAAACAGGCGTCATGTGTAAGAAATTATCTATGTGGACTATTATACTTGGGGGCAAGTTGTCTCATCTCCCATACCCTTCCTATGACATTTATAATGACATTTCCATATATCCATCTTAGCCCTACCACTCACATCCATTTTCCCACCTACTTTGATCTTGATAAGGAATGGGGTGGAAACATAAATAATGCTTTGGAAAAACTCTTGACATGTCTATCCTTTGG
Organism: Sequoia sempervirens; assembly: GCA_007258455.2. Classification (NCBI taxonomy): domain Eukaryota; kingdom Viridiplantae; phylum Streptophyta; class Pinopsida; order Cupressales; family Cupressaceae; genus Sequoia; species Sequoia sempervirens. The sequence continues at coordinate 100,388,024 of VDFB02271358.1, read as the reverse complement.
TCATACACTATCCATGGAGAAAATGAGTTATCTTTATATGGCATACCTATCACATGCCTTGGTTTTTCCCTTGTCAATGGTCTAAGGATCTTCCATCATCCCATCCAATCCTAAAAAGTCATTCCAAATGCAAAAATCCCAATCCATACAATCTTGCTATGTATCCTAGTGCATCATTCAAAACATTCCTTGGCTATTTTTTTCTAGCCTTTCTGCAAACCTAGATCCTTTACTCATATTATTGTCATCCTCACGTTGTTTCAGGATGTGTCCTTCCCATGTCAGACAATGTCATCAGCAACCTCATCACCTGTCAATTGGTTTTCAGCTTGACTAGGGGCAAGATCATGGTTGTCCTTGGATTCTTATGCATGCTTGCTCGCTTGCTTATAGGCATCCTTATCCTTGTACATAGTCCACATCCATGTATATACACCCTATCCCTGTACATACTAACTATCCCTGTACATATCACTTATCTTTCTTATCCATCGCCTGTACATACCATTCATAGTAAGTGGTAGTCTTTCCCATAACTTGGAACGATTGACATCGAGTGCATTTCATATCCCCCATTTTATCCTATTCATAATCAATTGGTCCTATACTCGACTGGGGGAAAACAGTTGATGTGTGTCATATTGGTTCTCACATTGGTTGTGTTGAAGATGTAAAACCATAGAAAAATCCAAAAAACATCACAAAATGTCCTGAGAAAATACAAAAACATCAAAAAACTTCAAAAAGAGAAAAAAATCAAAACATATCGAAAATCCAAAAAAAATAGAGTCAGAGTCAGTCGCACTTGTCACTCTTTTTCGTTTGTCGAACTACGTTGCCTCTATGACTAGACGTAGGCAAGGCCATCTGCTGATGTGTCCCCAAGGCATTAGGTCAGTCTATTTAGGTTTGTCTGTATAAAATCATGATTCAATCCATATGTCTATATGACAAGTTCATTGGTTGTGTCGAACTACGAGGTCTCTATGTGTATAACGTAGGGAAGGCCATCAATCGATGAGCCCCCGAGGCCACACTAGATCAGTCCTTTAGGGTTTTTCATCACACATAGTCAATTGTCCACACATCATATCCAGTCATGCATCAATCTGGTGAACAAGTCAGCAATGTCTCTAGGTCAAATCAAACAAATTGCCAAAGAAACAATCAAAACAAATCAACTAATGTCTGCTACAAGATGTGTCCTTCCTGGAGACAGACATCATCAAAACAATCAACCTCTATCTTATTCAGGATGCGTCCTTCCTGAATATTGATATCAACAAAACAATCTATGTCTTATATAGGATGAGTCCTTCCTGCATATCGACATTGTCAAACAATCAAACATAGCCTTCCACAGGTTATTACATCAACGACATCTGACTCAACATCTTATACGATACATGTCTTTTTGAAACAAGGCTTTGTCATGCCTTATACAGATAGTCATAACATCAAAACTAGACTCAAAGTCTTATCTGGTATGTGTATCTCCTGAAATCAAGCTTTATCAATCAATCCTTTTAGCAATAAAAACAAATCAGACAAACACGATCAAGTTTTGGAAAATATTTTACTGGCTTTTTGACTTTATGTCTTATTTATCTTATCATTTCACATGATTTTATGATGGGAATTATGTTACTAGCTTTCTCAAGGATGTCCCATGAAGGATTTAGAGAAGCAACGATGTATCACAATTCAATTTCCTTTGACTGTTGTTTGTTAACTATCTTTTACATTTGATTTTTGAGTCATGTTACTAGTTTCCTCAAGGATGTCCCATGAAGTATTTAGAGAAGCGATGACGTCTCATGACCCGTCTTTTATTTTTTTGCTGTCTGTGGTTTGTCTTGACAAAAAGACTGGGGAAATTGTGCCCTTAGTATGAGTTAATGACAATCCTTGTCTGCGACTTTCTGTTGTTAGCAAGTGGATGACCTTGCACACCTTGATCTATGTCATATCATGGTGTTTTTCTCCATTTATATTAGTCCCGCCCAATGATGATAAAGTGCAATGCCTTTAGTGATACAGTGAAACATTGAAGATTGCTAATACTAACATCCATCTCATGTCTTTTATTATTCATCTTTCTTTTCACACTAACATTTATTCTTTTCTACATCTTCACCACCCTTATCTATTTTCCTCTATCCTTTTGTCCTTCATCTTCCAGTTCTCTCATCGATTTCGAGAGCACACTCATGTTCTTTGAACCCACTTGTCCTCTCGAGGGGGCATACCTTCACCTGCTTTACATCGGGGCATGACTAGGGCATATTTTTTATCGATTTTCTTTGACACAATGCTAAAATGACATTATATCAAAGAGGGGCAAATGTAGACACCGAAATCTGGTCTAAGCCTATGACTTCAATATTCTTCATAATTTATATTCTTCATGGTCATGATTAAATAATGTCAATTATTTAATTGTTCTCTAAAGTTGCTCATTTCTTCTATTAATTAAATAATCTTAATTATTTAATTAATTCACATTTTTATTTATTCTATCTGATTAATTAAATAAACACTTTTTATTTAATTATGTTACTAATTAACCTTATCCTTCTTGTCAAATTAAATAAATTGTTATTTAATTTAATCTTTATCATATTTCAACTATAATTAAATAAATTCTTTTATTTATTTAATTATTCATTTAAACCCCTTCATCACTTAATTAAATAAATCTTATTTATTTAATTATTCTTCAAATATCAAATATTGAATTAAATGAATTATTTAATTCATAAATCCTATTTTAACGCATTCCTCTATATTTAAATAATTGTACAAATTATCTAAGTATTCACTCTTACTTGACTCAACTCGACATCTATTTAAATTGCTTAGTTAACTCTTGATTTAATGTCTGAGTGGCTTTCTCGATAAATCTCTTCGTCAAATCATTCAGCCATCTAGTTCTAACTCAATTCCATGTACATGCATATTAATTAAATATTCCTATTTAATTAATTAAATCTTGTGCGTGTGTTCGAACAAAGAGTTGATTTAATCCATCTTTATCTTTGCCATGCAAAGATAATTCTTTCGTTTTCAAATACCAAACTTGAAGATTAAATCATTTATTTAATCTTTATTTCTATTTCTAATTTGTATCACTCATGTCACTACTGACAGTTATCGGAATGCATGTCTAATTTGTTGATCTCAACCTTCCATTAATCATTCAATCCTGACTTGTTGTTTGAATGATCAATTTTCTATAAATTGATTTGTCTTTCATCATTCCGATCTCTCTCGAAATCGTATGACTTTAGAGAAATTATCTTGAATCTTCGATGTTTTGTATTAATCACAACACTTAGGCTATGCTTGCATGAACTTTGAAAATCTGAGGGCAAGTACACTACACAAATGAAATGGAGAAGAGTAATGGAGATTATTCAACAGAATTGATCGCACATTTGGTGAAATAGTTTATTTTATGCATGTTGTTCTTATCTTTCTTTTGTACTCGATTATCTAAGCTTTGAGGATTCGTTAGTATAGTTTGAATAGATTTAGATTTGAATTTCCTAACTCTCTCGTGTGTTTTTCTCTGAGCTACACATATTACCATCTACTCCATAATCAAACATAATAGGCACGTGAGCATTATAGATAATCCATCGCATTATAAGCATACATATTCATATAAACCATCTCATAAAAACATTTATTATGTCATCACATGAACATCATAAATTCATCTCACATTATATTCATTTTGCATAACATAAAGCATCATCATACTACTTTGCATTAACATATCATTTCATATAATGCATCACATACATCACACAATCATCTAACATGTTTAGGATAATATATATTTGTTATTCTTAAAAACATCTCATCACCAAGGTACATCATATAGATCATGACCATTGCATCCACATTATATCAAACATAATCATAAAAACATACATATCATCCATCATTCATCCATATCATATAGAACATCTCATAAATAACCACATCGCAATCATTTTTGCATATTCATTCTACAAATCATTCCATACCATTTTGCATATCACATCATCTATCTCACATGCATTACATTATCATTTAAGTTGTTTAGGATAATAAAGATTTGTTATTCTAGGCATCTTAAAATCATCACATTTGCATCAACATACATAAATCATCATATGGATTACATAATCATAAAAATGTACATATCATCTATCCATATTACACATCATGTAAATCAATTTTCATATCATATGTCATTTATTAGAAGCATAATATAGATCTATTAGTCACATAACCATCACACAATACACACACCATCAAAAAGAAATTCATCCATACACACATCGCATAACACCATAACATGATTACATAGCATATAGAAATAGAACCATCCATAAATGCATAATAAATAAATTATACACATCACATCATATCAACATCATCATCTCATATATATATCATTGGATAATTGTCATCATACAAAATAATCAGATCACTATACATGTGTGTCAATAAGTACAAAAAGGCCCAACGGGCTATCAAAAATGAGCCCATATGGCACAAAATAATATCATCTCAATCAAAATGAGGCCTACCCTCCTATCTATTGCCCTCACCTCTATCACCATGACCCTCTACCGGTCTATGGTTGGTACGCTATGAGTAATCTGGGGCCCAGTCTGCTCTGGGTACGATCTGATGATAATGCAGGTGATAATAGTTTGCCTCCCAGATAGCCTTCCTATAAGAATGAAGAGGGACAGTGCTCTGAGAGGAGGAGGCCACCATGCTCTCTAGCTGTTGTCTCTGACCCATCTCTGCGGTCGCCTGTAGCTCTGTGGCCTGCCTCTACAAAATGGCCTAGTTTCTCTCGGCCCTGGCCTGATCCCTCTCCACCATCAAATTCTGAACTTGAGCCTACAATTGTGCAATTAGTGCATCTCGAGGATCTGGCTATCCTACTGGCTGTGCTCATGGGGATTGCACATGAGGCTAATCCTCACCCTCAACTTGTGGTGGTGCATTTGCCTGATCCTGCATATGAACATCAGCCTGGATCGGCTGAACTGGAACCCTGACCGACTAATCCTGCCACTCACCATCTCTCCATCCTCTTCCTCCCCCTTTGCCCCTTGATCTTGTTTGAGCGGAGGGTGCTCCTAGAACTGTCAACTACAAGGGTGTCCAAAACCAATCTCTGTAGGCCTGTGTCACACCTAGATCTGTGGGTCCCTGATCATATACCCATGGTCGGGCCACCAACTATTTGAATTTTTCCACTACCTCAGAAGCAGAAATGTATCGCCCCCACGAAACCTACGATACTGTGCAAGAAAATATAGCCATGTAGGCTTCATCTGGCTGGTCATATGGCTCACCCAACTGACATTGGACACACCCTAGTAGGTATCTCTCTACCATTGTATGCTCTCACCCCTGCATAAAGTGGTCCTGGCGGGCAAAGAATATATGTTGTGCATCATCAACCCATGTAGGGCGACCAAGGTATGGGCACCATATGAAAACCTACATATCTTCCAGGACCCTCCTCCAATGAGGAATCTCGTGCTCACCCGTGTGTGTAAAAGACACACCACCTCAATAGTGCACACTAGGGGATCATCAGGCCCCATCAGCACTGGAATGACTCGCGGATGGAGAACGGAGATGTGCTCCCATGCCCACACATGAAGAAGTGTAACACTTGCTCCAAGTGCTCTATCATCGAGGTAGAAATACTTGTGCAAGTCCCTTTAGAGGGAGGCTAGAAGGATAGGCCCCCAAGAAAAATGAACAGGCATGTCGTGCATCACCATCCGCTCCCAGCAGAGCCCCCAACTAGGATTGAAATATCGACCTCGGCGATCTGGGGCAATGAGAATTGAAATAATCATTGCAACCACCAAGCAGAAGGGAGAGGTCAGGGCCCTATGATGCTCTAACTCTATCTAACCCTTGTAGTAGATAACATCCTCTGTAGCGAGGACTGTATGATAAGTGTCCTGTCCGACATCCATATCGTGAATAACGTTCCGCCTATGTATCAGCAATTAGAGGATCTTCCATACATCCTCCAGGGTGATGGTGGCCTTGCCAGTAGGAAGGTGGAAGGATGAGGTCTCATTGTGCCATCTCTCAGAAAGCATTGACATCATCCCAAGGTGGGTCCACATGGGTGTTGCATAAGAAATGTACCATAAACCCATGTCCCGCAGCCGATCCTGCTACCTGTCGCTCAAATCTCGCAAGTAACCAAAAATCTCTCGCAATCTATGCTCTCTAGAATAGAGCTCCCTCACTGCGTCCTGCATTAGGAAAGGTCACCATGTTAAAACTTTTGAGAAATTTTATTCAGAGCATCCAAAAATCCACCCCAGCATCGCTATCTATGAAGGCGCAGTTTAAAGTTCAAATTGTGACGCTGGACTGCTAAACTTTGAAAATGCACCGCCATGGTGAACTTTTCTAAAAAAGTGGAGTATTTTGCAGAAACCCTAGTCTAAAGTCCACCGCTGAGTCGAACTTTGAAATGCCCTCGTTGGAGGTAGCATAAGCGTTGGAGTTTGAATTTTGTTTCCAAACTCCAAACTCCACCATGGCGGTGCATTCCACGATGGCAGGCCAGTTTAGACCACCGAGCAGAGCAGTTTGAATTTTGAGTGGCGCTATATAGCACTGCTACAGGGAAGCTAATTTTAAAAGCATTTAATAAGCACGAAAAAATGAAAAACAAAGTTCAAGTAAGGATCACTTACCGGTGCCCCAATTTTGGGAGGTCGCTAGTATGTCTGGAATTGATCAGAAATATGCATTAGAAGCTATCATTTGGCCATCTCGTCAAAATGTCAGAGCTCAAATCATAGAATTACCAAGAGGCTAAGTGTGAAAATGAATAGAAAGTGACCCCTTAGAGCCTTTTTAAGCCAAAAAATTAGGGTTTTTTGACCTTGTTTGACTATCCTGCTAGGGCTTTGAACTCTTGAACTTGTTTTTGTTTAGTTGAGGCCTTTTTTACATCGTTTTATTGCATTTAGACACATTTTTGGCCTCCTGGAGCCTTTATGGACCTGTCGGGAACCTTGTCCTCTTTTCTCGCGAGATCACCCAAAAATCAAAATTTTCATCCAATCTCTCAAGGGGGTAGTATATTAGCTTTTTTTCTCTTGTTGGGGCAGCAGTGGGGAAATTTTTTGAAAATGAAAAAAAAATCTTGGCTTTGATTGAGACCATTTATTCTTTGAACCAACGCAATGAGTGTGTTGCTTCAAAGAGGGGCAAAATGTAGACACATAAAATGTACTGATTGACATTACACATCTAATCCTGACCACTAACACCATTTCATCATGAATCATCCCTTAGTCTAACCATTTAATTGAATAACCTTTATTTGATTAAATTTATCACATTTCATCTCTTAATAAAATAAATCAATTTTATCTTGTTAAGTCATTATCTCTCGTTAATTAAATAAACCATTTTATTTAATTAATTCCTAAATCTTTGTTTTAATTAAATAATTCATGTTATTTAATTAAATATCTATAGTTCCTCTATTAAATTAAATAAATCAAACATTTATCTAATTTAATCAAACATCACCCCCTTTGGTTAAATAAATCAAAATATTTATTTAACTAGGTCTTAATCATTTTCACCTCTTTTTGATTTATTTCAACCCACAAATCTAAATCAATTAGTCAAATCACCTAATCCCTTCATTAAATTAATTAACCTTGATTAATTTAATCTCTTCTCATGTCCCATCCTCCATCTTTTTCCACTTGCACATGAAAATAGAGTTATTTGATTTATTAAATCCTTATTTTTCTTCAACATGGCATCTTTGGAGAATATTCTTCAAATTTGAAATTCAAATTTAAGTTGACTTTGTCCTTCCAATAAGGCATTCATTCCCTCTTACAAGTCCTTTTGCATTGAGCCAAGTGGCCATAACTCCATTTGACTCTCCCTCCACCTTGCCATTAATACAATTTCAAAATTCAAATATTGGCATTTATTGGCACATTGATCAAAACTTGCACATCCTTGGCCCATTCAAATGTTGAAAAATTGTGGCACTTTGGAATTAGATGAAATTTAGTCCCACATTGCTCTATTTTGGGCAGTCTTTCAACTTGTCATTCTATAAATAGAGAGCTCCTCTATTATATTTGGCATCCACAATTTGAGTAAACTTACTATGCTCAAATATTTAGCAATCTTCATCTATACTTTCGAATTTGTAGCTAGCTTATGCAGGTTTTTATCTTGGAGCATTCATCACTCTTCATCAAAGTGGATCAACTTTCATCATCAAATCACCATTGCATCATTGGAGTTGGGGAAGGGCCAATTTTTACATCAAATTGGCACCAATTCCCTCAAGAGATTGAGAATTTATTTTTCTTTAGAATAGGATTTGATATGTTTTAAGTTTTTTTGTATTCTTCATTTCATTTCCTCTCTCTTTTGCAATTTAAATGAATTTCTTGAGGAATATACATTCTAGCTTGCATTCAAATCTAATTTGTTGTTTGTTTATTGTGTTATTGCAGGTTTAGGATCTAGGTTTCGTACAGGTAGGATAATATGGATATGCCTAAATAGGGGATGAAGATGCAAAATAGAGGGAGGACTATTGTTGATGAAATTGCAAGCTCTCTTTGCAAAATATAGATGTCAATTGTTGGGGATAAAGGAAAAGATGTGATTGATAGTCAAAACTTGTGCACTGACTCTTAGGAGGTTGAAGCAGAGGCAATAGATGTGTTCAATTTTAAACAGGAGGATTTTCCTAATGTTCCATGCTTGGAAAAGGAGGGTTCTATCTCTTTGTTTAGGCTATTCAAATGGGCTTTCCATGAACTAAATATGATCAATGTGAAGGTTCGTGGGAATATGAGTAAATTTGGGGAATCTTCGGAGTCCTCTCTACAAGCTCAAATTAACCAACTTTTTGATGCTTTAAAGATTGTTGTTGATGAAATATTAGAGTTGAAGCAAATTTTGAAAACAAGATTATGGCCTTGGAAGAGAAAATGGAATGGGTTAATCTAAAATTGGATAAGGTTGTGGAAGTGACCAAATATTCTATGAGGAATGAAGTGAAGGGTTTGACTATCCTTAATGAGAAGGTGAGGCAGTGGATTGAGGAAGCTTTGGGTGGTAAGGACATTGTTGGGAATAGGCAATGGATGGAGGAAGCTTTGATTGGAAAGGCTACTATCATGAATGTTGTTGGTTCTCCTGGTGTTTTGATTAAAGAGGTAAGTGAAATGAGACCCTATACTCAGACCCGCAATAAAACTCAGTTGAAAGTTGGGGTACCTGCCAAAGAGATTTCTGAAGTTATGGATGTGCATTAGAAGATAATTGAAAGTGATATGGAGTGTTACACCCCAATTGTGTAATTATTATTTACTATTACTATGTAGGGTAAATATGAATGTAATGTGAATTTTGGAGATGACTAAATTATGCTTGTAGTTTGTTATTGATGCATTATATGTGAATGTTATCTCATTTTATGTTATGTGAAAAGTATTGAATATATGTGAAGTGGATGGTTATTGAATTGATATTCTAGCTTTGGAGATGTATTATGTATACTACATATTTTGTGAACAACTTATTGTCGTGTGTATGTGTTAGTGGTTGTAGGTATATGTTCAATTCCTCTAGGAAAAGGGGAAGTATCACTCAGGAGAAGATCTTGGTCTAGTAACCAATAACATAAACTATTTGAGTTTACACACACCATGGTAGAATAATTGAGTCGAGTCATTATGTGGAAGTTGGTAAGTCATCCTTAGTTGATGTGTATGCATTAGTAAGGGTCTTGTTTACTATCGAAATGCATCATTGGGTTATGTTTATCTATTTGAGCTTATGAGTTCTTTCTTGTATTACTACATTTGTATTGATGAGTAGGATGTACATGGGGTATGTGTATATATATACACATGCATGTCAATTGGATCTAATGACATGTATATGTATATGTATAGATATACCACATGTAGGTGCTTATCAATGCAATAGTAATTGTGTATGGCTATTATGTGAATCAAATGTATATATATATGTATAGTATATACATATATCCATATGTATATATGTATACATACATATACAAGTACATAGAGGCATATACTTATATAAATATATATATATATATATTTATACAATCGATATATATTGATAATACCATGTGATTACTATCTTGCTTATACTTATTTGTATATCAAATGTATAGATACATAGTTGGCATATAATATATATAAATATATATTAACATATATATATATATATATATATATACACATATACTTATATATAGATATACGTTGATATTTATATATATGTATATTTGATTTTATATACATATATATATTAATATATATTTAATTTATTATCACTTGCTTGGAATTGAATAGCATTAACAATGATAGTGGTCAATTATTTAACTTAATTAAAGGATGATTATATGTTACTTATGAGTGTTCTTTAAGAGGTTGAGTATTACTCATGCTACCATGCATAAAGGAACAAGTATACTGCAAGTAACTCATAGACTTAAGTCGATATGTGGAGGAGACTTAGTTGATGCATTATTTGGGAATAAATTTGACTTAGTAAACTCTTTAAATGCCTCGTCATTTGGTAATTATCAACAGAAAATTAAGAGCATGTACAACAATTCATTAACTTGGTCTTGATCTAATAAATGAAGAAATTCAACTCATATATGAGACTAAGTCAATTTGATCTATGTGTTACATATTTGATATTGATTGATAAAAATATATAGTTAACCTCACCAACCATTGAAAGAGATATTTATCTTGGCACAACCTTATGGATCCTATTCACTAAATATGTTCATTGTGAGGGAAATTTGAATTAAACTTTATCATCATGTGTTGTTTTCAAATAGTCTTTCATAGTTGTCACCAAAGGAGTTCAATCTATAGTATTGTTTGGCTGAGTATGTTATTATTTGCATGCCACCTTTTAGTTGTGTGGAGTGAGTGGCTTTTCATGGTGATTGTTGTCAAAACTCATGCCTATTCTATAGGATGGAAAGTGTCTTTTCTACTGTATAAATGGTAGAGAAAACTCACTTGTTTGGGATGCAACCCATATGCTTTATGCACAATATTTTATACATTCAACTTTGTAATTCATAGCTGCAATATTATGTTTTATTTGAGAGAGAGATAAGAGTATTTGTGATGGAATTAGTATATTGAGTGAAGTACATCAACTTGAGAGAAGGGAGTTATTGTGGTATAGCTGAAGGAATCAAGTTTGAGCTAGTTGCTTCAGTGGACAAAGTGATTTGCAGTCAATTGGTTGGATAAGCAAAAATAGGCATGAGGATATTTCTTCTTTATTGTTTTAGTTTTGAAAGATTTTTCTCCATGGTTGCTTTGAATTATCTATTATGAGTACTTTCATTGAGGGAAAGTATTATTTCTTGTAAAGGAATTGGAAGCTACTATTACTATTTAATGATGTGCTTGTATGTACTCCATAATAGGAGGTTTGTGTTTATCATAAGTATTACATACTAAATATGTTTAAACATGAGTGGCATAAGTGTTACTCTTAGCTAGGATATTGATTTAACTAGGGTAGTTAGTGTTTACTCCTAGGATTGTTTATCCATTATGGGAGCGAGCATGTGCATTTACTTTATTAAGTAGATTTATTCCAAGTTTGTAGAAATGGTGATAGGTTATCTCTGGGGTTATAGATTATCCATTGAAGGAAATACCTATGCATAGTTTATGATGGACTTAAGTCAAATTGGCCTTGAGTAGTGTATGTGATAGAATGACCTTCATTCGAAGTACTGAACACTTTGGCCAAAGTAGTGTGACTACCTCTAGCTTCAGTGTTAGTTCATCATGATCTAGTATTACATGATAGTCCTAGATTGTGGGTTTATAAGTTCTAGTTATTTAGGACACAAAACTATGCTCAGTTAGTCATCGTTATCTGGTTACTCTACCAATCTCTTCATCGAAGGGAAGGGCCATCTACTGAATGATAGATGTCTGGGGGACCACATATGAGTCTGTGGTTGGAAGAAAATAATTTGAGTGATGCTTCTCCTCCACAATAGGTGATAGAAGACCAAGATTTGAAAGGAAGGATCCTAGATCATCTATAAGCTATTTGTTCTAAAGCATATTTGAGTTATGCATGTAAATGTATGCATTCTTGTATTATTGTAACTTGTGAAATTATTGTAATGAAATGGATTCCTTATTGTATTTTTTTATAAAATATTTTTTGTATATTCTCAATAAAGAAAAGAATTTTTTTATTGCAATGGATTGTTGCATAGTTTTATTTACTTGCATAGTGAAAACCTAGGAAATTTTTACTTCAGTGAAGGGTTGGCATATTACATGTGGTATCAGAGCTACCAGGTTTAGCTCTGGAACCTATGAGATCATCATTCTTTCTATCCAAAGTTATCTAATGTTTGTAAATTCTTGTGACAAGATGGTGCATCTCATATTAATGGCTCAAAAGTTATTAATTAGAAACAAGCACCACCTCAAGGACAAGAAGGAAAGAGAAGCCATCATTAGTAATGGTTGAGTGACACCGAAACCTTTAGTCATGTAATTTATCAGATCAATGATGTGAATAGGAATATGTGTTGGCATATGGATTCTAGTGTTGTCAATGATGGCAACTAAACTCATTGATTTTGTCCACATGTCAACATTTATCTATACCGGGAGGCAGAGTGAAGAATAGGGTATCCGATTGAAGCTTGAATCTATCAAGTAGTTTGCATTACCAGGTTATTGGTTTTGGTTGCAGATATTAGGAAAGGTCATTGGGCATATGAAATTTCTTACTCTCAAGTTTTGTGTTGTCACATCAATTGGTGTACGAGTTAGGAGATCCGGTTGTTCGATTTTCTATTTGTCAATATATGAAGGCCGACTAAGCGAATGTTGGGTGTTGCAGATGTTTAAGATGAAATTATTTAAAGTACTTTTGTGTTTGAATATTTTTTTTTGGGTCCTAACTATTCTATGGCCGACTTTGGCATATGTGCATTAAAAGTTATTCATGATTTGAGCCAACAATTGGAAGATATTAACTATTTCATTGAAGTTGACATATAGCGATTGAATTCTTGGTACTGGACATATATATGAGATTGATTAATTCATTTTGGTGTGCATATGTGTGAGTTTGATATGTGTTGATGTGTGTAAAAATACTAGAAGATCAGCTAAGTGATTTTATTTGTGTAGAAGTGGATATTTTGTGAAGTGAATTAAGGCAGAGCAGAGCGAAGTGCAGAATCTGACAGAAGGTCCAAAATCTGATCTATGAGCCTAACTAAAGCTATAATCAGGAATTTGTAGATGCTATCTTCTTAGTTCAATCTTCTCGTGTAATCCAAATCTCTTGTAAGGAAGTGATATTTCCTTATTTTGAGTAATGAGCTCTAGGTAGTGTGCCTGAATGCAAGTGCATTCCCATTTTGTAAAACACTATATTTGAGTACTCAAATTGTGGATTGACCTCCACTGTGGTTTTTCCCCTAACAAGGTTTCCACGTAAAAATACTTGTGTTATGGTGTTGTGGCTTATTGTTTCATGTTCATGCATCTTTCTTTTGATTGAATGTTTTAAGCACCTGAAAGGAAAAATTAATAAAGTTTAAAATTGGTCAACACTGATTTACCCCCCTCTTAGTGTTGCTTGAGTCCAACAATTGGTATCAGAGTTGAGTTCCTTTGAAAAAGTTTAATGGCTTGTGGTAGACCTTGGAATGTAATGGAATTTGGTAGTCTTTAGCAACAACTTGTGGTGGCACTTGATGATCTTGATCAGTCTAAGGTAGAAGTCTCAGAATTGAAAGGAAATCTTAAGGATGCTGAGAAATTCATTCAGAAGTTGAAGGATCGGGTTATTAAATCTAGGGAAAGGAGAAATGACCTTTGTGATCAGATAAAGCGAAAAGAGAGAAAAATCATTGAAGAAAGAAAAAGGATGGATGACTATCATCTAAATCAAACCTTGAAGGAAATAACTAAAGAATGTGGAAAGATTTCCAGAGACAATGCTACCCTAAAGCATGAGATGGAATCTATGATGATAAAATTGACTAAGGAGATTGAAAATAGAAATAAGAAAGAGGAGAATATTGCCCAGTACCTAAAAGAAAGATCTAATGAATGCAATAGACTAAATGGAGAATTCATTTAGTTGGAAATGGAATTGCAACAATCCAGAGACAATGAAGAAGAGCTTGAAAAATAGATTGTTATTCTTAGAGATGAACTAGCTACTACAAATGAATACAAGGAGAAGTTCAAGATCAGTCTTGTTAAGCTTGATGAGTTGAATCAAGGGCAGAAGAATGCAAATGATAAGCGAGGTCTTGGTTATGAAAAAGGAGAAAGTTTTGGATCTAGATAAAGGAATTTCAAGCAAGGAAATCTAATGGTCAAAGCAAAAAGGCATCTAGTAAGACAACCTAATGCTCAAAAGTTTAATGGATATTTTTTTTCTTGCAATAAATGTGGTCATATGGTTGCTTAGTGTAGAAGTAAAATGAAATCAAGTGATTCATCATTTTCTAGTCAGTGCTTCAATTGCAATAAATTTGGTCATAAGTCAATTGAATGTAGAAATGTGTCAAACAACTTTGTCAATAGAAGGAATGTAGAATGTTATACCTGTGGAAGATTTGGGAATATTGAAAATCAACGTAGATTGAGAAGAAATCAATGGAATGACTGGTCTAGACAAGGAAATGTTGTGTGTTTCAATTGCAACAAATACAATCACATTGCAAGATTATGCAGAAACAAGAATATGGATAGAAGAGGTCCGGTATACAAAGACATAAATATGTAGAGAAATGATAAAGGAAAAGGGAAAGTGACTATGGATGAAATAAGAGATCAAATGAAGAAGACATGGGTGGAGAAGAGTCCCTCTATTGCAGGAAATGAGCCAGCACTAGAACCTGCTTCTGGTAATCTTTCTAAGAACTAGTCTTAGGCCTTTGGCCTAGGGGGAGTTGTCAAGAAAAATCCTTCAACCTTCTACCGGTAATTGACACCGGGATGTGGATGGTTGTAGTGGTTTCACTATTGATCTACAGATGCTATGGAATCGGTTGGAAAGGATATTATGTTGTGTTAAAGGTTTGCAGAAGTTTTTGGTTGACAACTCAGAAAATAGGGTATCCAGATAAGTTAGGGAAAACACATTTATTACAATAAAAGTTAGGTGTGCGAGATATAAAAAGGGAGTTGAAACCCTCATTTTCCACTTTGTATTGAAGAAAATAAGAAGGAGAGCATTATGCATCCAAATTTTGAAAGCGTAAAGAGAATTCGGTGGTGAAAACCCTACTCCATCAGGTACTTTGATTGTATTGAGAAATTTGGTGTGTGGTTGAAGAATTTCTTTGGTATTTTTAAGTCATGTGTACGAAAGGTAAAATGGAACAATTCAAAGGAATGGTAAAATTAGATGAGTATAGCAGCAAGAAGATTAGAGCCAATAGAAACATGTTGTCGAACGATGAATTGAAATGGTTGAATGAAGCAAAACACAAAAGCTTGGATATTTGGAGTGAATTTCCTTATTTTGGAAACATAGAAATTGTTGAGTTCATTCTAAATAGATTAAATGATGGTATTCTAACTTTGGATAAACCTTACCATATCTCGAAAGAAGTGATCTTTGTGGATTTTTGAAATATCAACTGATGTAGAATGTGCAATTGACAAAGGAGATAGGTTACCCTTTCAAGTTTGGTACTTTGGTTATATGCCTTGTGATGTATTTTTTGAATTGTTTACCCTTGAACAAAAATGTAACATGTGAAGAGAGTGAACTAGTTTGCAAGCAGATTTACATATACTCTAACAATTTGGCAAACTATGATCAAGTATATGAAATTTTCTTTAAGGGTTTGCTAAGAAATTTTGGTTCAACTAGTGTTTCCATTCTGATAAGAGGACTTGAAGTTGGTTCCTCCCCCGGTGAGATGGAGAGAAAGAAGAGAAGAACAAAGGAGATTGTTGTCTATACTCCACCAGCTTGCAAGAATCAAAAAGTTGAGGGGAAGGGAAAAGAACAAGTGATTGTGTCATACCAGATGAGGAATTCGATGAGGAATCTGAGGACACCCTTGGAAAAGAACTGAAAACAGCTGAACCAAAACAAGAAAAGGAAATTGAAGAAGGAAGTGAAGAAGAAGGTTATCTAACCAAGAAAGATCTAATGCAACTTATTCATGAGGAAGATGGAATGCAGAAGATTGTGAACATGTGGTCAATCAGACCTTCATATGAGCAAGACATGATCTTAAGTGTACTAAGTGCTCATTTTGTGCACAATCATATCAAATTGGAGAGTTTGTAGAATAAGTTACTAGAAGAGATGATTGAATGTATCAAGGAAATCATGGACTCTAAATCTAAGAATAATGAATAAGAAGAAGTGATTCTACACCTGAAGAAGCAATACAAATTGTCACTTACCAAGCTAAAAAAGCACATGAATGAACTAAGACAATGCATAAGCACTACAAATAGAATTTATAACTATTTTCTTTGATGGCCTCATGCAATCAACAAGTACAAAGAGAAGCTGGAATAAATTGAAACAGAGTTGAACAATATTGGTCAAAACTTTGACATGTCTCAGGATGTTGATGGTGCAATCAAGAAAAGAATTCAAGAATTGCAGTTAGAGCATACAAATGTCCAGAACACCAAGAATAGGATTGTTGACACTTTTTGGAAAGTGAAGGACATAACCGAATGCAGGCTAGAACAATTGATTGAGATACTGAGGAATGGAGAAGTATTGGAAGATTTCTTCACCATTCTGGAATCCCTCACCAAAATTATCAACCAGACATATGAGAATAACAACATGATCATAATCACCGAGATTGCAATGGAAGCATGGAAGAAGTTTCTTCCAGAGTTGAAGGAGAAGCACAAAATAATCTTCAATTAGCAGTTGTATTAATCAATTTTTCCACAAGTAAGTTTTTCTTACACTTCAAAGGGGGAGAAAGATATTTTTTTTCAATGATGTCAAAGGGGGAGAGAGAGCAGTGAAAAATGCCTTATCAAACTTAGGGGGAGTTTTGTCACCTATGGTGTTTTGAAGCTTTGAAGGTTCTGACACAGTCATTTTTCACTAAGTGTTGCCATCAATGCCAAAGGGGGAGATTGTTGGCATATGGCTTCTAGTGTTGTCATTGATGGTAACTGAAGTCATTGATCTGGTCCACATGTCAACATTTGTCTATACTGGAAGGCAAAGTGAAGAACAAGGTATCTGGTTGAAGCTTGAATCTATCAAGTAGTTTGCATTACCAGGTTATTAGTCTTGGTTGCAGATCTTAGGAAAGGTCAATGGGCATATGAAATTTCTTACTCTCGAGTTTTGTGCTATCGCATTAATTGATGTACGAGTTAGGAGATCCAGTTATTCAATTTTTTGTTTATCAGTATATGAAGGCCAACTAAGCAAATGTTGGGTGTTGTGGATGTTTAAGATGGAATTGTTTAAAGTATTTTTTTCTTCAAATATATTTTTTTGGGTCCTAACTATGCTCTGGCTGACTTTGGTGGATGCGCATTAAAAGTTATTCATGATTTGAGCCGACAGTTGGAAGATATTTTCTATTTCATTGAAGCCAACATATAGCGGTTGAATTCTTTGTAGTGGATATATATATGAGATCGATTAATTGATTTTGGTGTGTATATGTGTGAGTTCGATATGTGTTGATGTTTGTGTGAATATGAAAAGATCAGTTGAGTGATTTTATTTCTGTAGAAGAGGATCTTTTGTGAAGTGAATTAAGGTAGAGTAGAGCGAAGTGCAAAATCTGATAGAAGGTCTAGAATCTTATCTATGAGCCTAACCCGAATTGTAATTAGGAATTTGTAGATGCTATCTTCTTAGTTCAATCCTTTAGTGTAATCTGAATCTCTTGTAAGGCAGTGAGCCTTCCTTATTTTGAGCAGTGATCTCTAGGTAGTGTGCTTGAATGCAAGTGCATTCCCATTTTGTAAAACACTATATTTGAGTACTCAAATTGTGGATTGACCTCCACCGTGTTTTTTCACCTAACAGGGTTTCCACATAAAAATCCTTGTGTTATGGTGTTGTGGCTTATTGTTTCATCTTCATGCATCTTTATTTTGATTGATTTTTTTTAGCACCTGAAAGGACAGATTAATAAAGTTTAAAATTACTCAACACTAATTCACCCCCCTCCTCTCAGTGTTGCTTGAGTCCAACAAGATGAAGATGGAGGCTAAGTACAACTACCTACCTTCTGTCTCACCAGAGAAGTCTGAGTCACTATCACTTTCCAGGGATATGTGTTTTATGTTACTACATAAAATCATCAAGGATGATGATTCACAAGGGGGGGAGTATGTTACACCCCAATTGTGTAATTACTATTTACTATTACTATGTGTGGTAAATATGAATGTAATGTGAATTTTGGAGATGAATCAATTATTATTGCACTTTGTTATTGATGTTTTATATGTGAATGTTAACTCATTTTATGTTGTGTGAAAATTATTGCATATATGTGAAGTGGATGGTTATTGAATTGATATTCTAACTTTGGAGGTGTATTACATATACTGCATATTTTGTGAATAGTTGGCTATCATGTGCATGTGTTAGTGGTTGTAGGAATATGTTCAATTCCTCTAGGTGTAGGGGAAGAATCACTTAGGAGAAGATCTTGGTTCGGTAACCAGTAATGTAAAATATATGAGCTTACACACACCGTGCAATAGAATAATTGAGTTGAGTCATTATGTGGGAAGTTGGTAAGTCATCCTTAGTTGATGTGTTTGCATTAGTAAGGGTCTTGTTTACTATTGATATGCATTATTGGGTGATGTCAATTGGATCTAATGACATGTATATGTATATGTATAGATATACAACACATAGGTTCCTATCAATGCATTAGTAATTGTGTATGGCTATTATGTGAATTGAATGTGTATATATATGTATAGTATATACATATATCCATATGTATATATATGTATTGGTACATGCGTATGATGGAAAACGGACATGCCCATACAAATGTATCGATATATGTATACATACATATACATGTACATAGAGGCATATACTTATATACATATATATATATATATATATATATATATATATGTATATAAGTATATGCCTCTATGTACATGTATATGTATGTATACATATATCGATATATATGTGTATACAATTGATATATATTGATAATACTATGTGATTACTATCTTGCTTATACTTATTTGTATATTGAGTGTATACACACATAGTTAGCATATGATATATATATAAATATATATTAACATATATATACATATACTTATATATAGATATAGATTGATATTTATATATGTATATGTGAGTTTATATATATATATATATATATATATATATATATATATATATATATTAATATATCTATTTGATGCCACCTATAGATATTAGGAGACTCCTCTATATCCTAGTCTGATAGTTGCGATCAATCCCCCACGTTGGTACTTCAACCCACTCATTTGTTAGGGATAACTAGATCCGACGAAAGGATGGATTCCTTAGATGAGTAAGGTTCTCTCTCCCATCCCCCCAAGGCTACTTCAGAGTGACATTGATATCCTATAGCCTTTGTGTTCGTAGTCTCTACTACTAGTCCTAGTTTTGAATCCCTATTGAATGGATCTCCTCTCATCCCTACAACTATGGCTTCTCCTGCCTCTTCCTCTTCTAGTTCTAGGTAAATAGTTGCTTCAACTGATGCTACTAAAGCACCCGTTGCTACCTCCTCTCCTGCTGTTTGTGCCACTGATTCTTCAATAGATGATATATATATATATATATATATATATATATATATATATATATATATATATATATATATATATATATATATATAATATCTAATATATTATCACTTGCTTGGAATCAACTATCATTAACAATGATAGTGGCCAATTATTTAACTTAATTAAGGGACAATTATATGTTACTTATGACTATGCTTTAAGAGGTCAAGTATTACTCATGTTGCCACACATAAAGGAACAAGTATACTGCAAGTAACTCATAACATTAAGTTGATATGTGGAGGAGACTTAGTCAATGCTTTATTTGGGAATAACTTTGACTTAGTAAACTCTTTGAATGCCTTGTCATTTGGTAATTATCAAAATAAAATTAAGAGCATGTATAGAAAGTCATTGACTTGTTCAATCTAATAAATGAAGAGAGTCGACTCATATGAGACTAAGTCAATTTGATCTATGTGTTACATATTTGATATTGAATGATTCAAATATATAGAACTTTAACCCCACCAACTATTGAAAGAGCTATTTATCTTAGCACCACCTTATGAATCCTATTCAATATAGGTGTCCATTGTGAGGGAAATTTGAATTACACTTTATCATCATGTTTTATTCTGAAATAGTCTTTCACAGTTGTCACCAAAGGTGGTTGATCTGTAATATTCTTTGGTTGAGTATGTAATGCCCCATCTTAATAACCTAAGAACATTGCAATTGTGTTATAAAGGTGTAATAATTTTTTTTTTTTTAAGTTTAATTATAAGTTAATTAATTGCATACATTCTTAGGTTAAGCGACGTTACACTACTTTGAGTATTCCATAAGCGACTTAAGTATTTCGCATTGCACTTATTAAATCATAACATAAAGTAAACATTGCATAATAATAAATTTTCCATTCAAGATATAATAAAGTACAAACATGTTTTCCATACATTGCATTGATATGATATTACATTACTCATCCAACTGATGAGGTAGTTCAAATAACAAATACATTTACAATTACATTGATCACCTCTTATAAAATTGAGGGATGTTTTCAAATACATGTTTACAATATACAATGATGTAAATATAGAAGAAATCCATATGCGAGCTCTCCATCCATGAAGCTCTCAATGCTACGATCAAACTGGGGACCCAACGGAGTAAGGTGCACATTCCACCCAACCATGTGGTACCCGTAGGTCCACCCCCCGTGCTAGGAGATAGTAATAAGGCTACCTAGACCTAATCTACTAACCCTAGACACTAGTACATACAAACTATTGGTTACATTGCTTCCAGATTTTGACAATTGATTTGAAACACAAACTCAAGGTTAACTGTTACTTTAGGAGGAGTGTCATCACAACGATGCAAAGGTTACCCTGGTGTTTCTTCCTAGGTTCTGGCCCCCAATCCTTGGGTTACCCTGGTAACCTCTTACGAAACCCGGCCCCTATTGCATACAGTTGCGGAATCGAATGTCTCTTAGGAAATGAGACACCGATTTTTCCATTCCAGGCCTTCTCATCTTATACTCATGACTGTAGAAGCTCAAGAGTCATAAGCGAGGCATGCACATCTTGCTAAAAGTTTTAGATCTATCTACTGTGTCATTTAATTTTCACTGATTTAGTTAACTATTTGTAAGTTACCCTGACACCACTTTGTGTGTCGGCCCTTACAAATAGCCACTCCCCTAAACATAGCACGGGAATCTAGATTTTTCCTTCTAGGGTTTACAAAGTGTACATATAACAAAAATCTCTAAAAATCCCAAACATGATTTAATGTGCAACAATCAATGATCATAACACAGGTGTTAAACATCAAGCAAAAGCCATGTACACATCCCTAGACTACACAAGAAATTTAAACTTAACAAACACAATTCCCAATTTACCAGTTGATCTGGAAGACTTGATTATTTTGAAACTTTTCCCGATTTGCCCAAACACAAAAGGAATAAAACGATTTTAAGCAAATGGAAATATACATCTATCATTTGGATATACTAAATCCATGTGTATCAGTTTAGAAAAAAAAATATTTACAAATTGCCTTAATTAAAGATCTTTTAATAATCAAGAAAATAACTATTTCCTTTAATCTATCTTGCTGAATTTCACAATTTCACTCTATATTATTTGCTACTTTTAGAAAACATTATAATTTAAAAAGAAATAACATATATATACAATTTAAACTCATTTATTCCCACTAAATTTACAAACATTCAAATAAATAAATATATATATATATATATATATATATATATATAATTATATATATATAATACAAATATATATATATATATATAATACAAATATATATATATATATATATAATACAAATATATATATATATATATATATATTATTAAAAATAGAATTAATATCAATTAAAACAAAACGCATTTAATATAATCGAATTGAAATTTCCATTTAAACAAAGTTCATATGCATTTTAATTTGGGGAAAACCCCTACGTTACTCGCGACTTGGGAAGGGTTTTAAAACAAACATACCACACAGTGGTGGCTGTGTCCACAGCCTACCCCGTATGGGGAGGCGGCGGTGAGACAGTCGCCGCTGCCTATAAGGGCAGCGTCGGCTGCCTCACAGCCGTCGCCTCCATATGGGATGGCTGTGGGCAAACCCCACGCCTCCCTTATTACAATATTTCCACAGTAAATAAAATAAAGTTTAACAATTAAAAACTCTGGTAAATATACAAATTCCGACCTGCGAATTTCCAATTCTTTTTAATGACGGAATTTGTTACGACTTCCGTACGGGTTTTCTTAACAATCAATAAAATAATTCACTAATTTATATATGTATATATATATATATATGCATAAATATATATATATATATAATATATATATATTTATGTGTATATATATATATACAATAACAAATATCACTATATCTGTACACAGGAAATGGAAGGAATATTTTCTTTCTGATAATATTGATTTTCAGAACATGAAATACATAATAATAACAGAGGTTTCCAAATAAAAACAATTCTTTTTCAGCATGATTTTTCCAGAAATTTCTTTTCTCAAAATAACTAAGAACAAGATTTTAAACTGTTTCTTTAAAATTTTCCTTCAATATTTTCCAAATCTTGAATTCTTGAAACTCAAATAGCTAACTGAAAGTTTTTACACAAGAAATCAAATAAAAACAAGAGAAATACCTAATTCCCTGTGTTTGAAGATCTAGTTGTTGGAGTGTAACCTCTGTAGAAAGCAAATCCCAAGAGCTTCTCCAAGAAAATCCCGAGATCCACAAAATATCCAACCAAAACAAATCTTCCAGACAAGAAATCTTCCACAAATATACAACCTCAGAGGAAATACAAATTCCTAAGAATATAAATTTTTTTACAGTAAAGAAATTTTGCCCGTCCTCAGAAAATTTTCCCGAGGCAATTGAATAACCCTGTGCAAAATCCCAAATCCTCAATAACCTCCGTGAAATTTTTCAACAACCTTTTGCAATTATGGCACTCACACACATGTCGAGAAGTTGTTGAGAAAATATCTTCTCCACTTCTCGGCAATTTTGCCATTCAAAATTTGCATGTAATTTAATTAATCTATTAAATTTAAAATTTGAAACTCAATTTTCCAATTGCATGTAAATAACTTATTTATTTTATTTTAAATACTAAAATCAAATTTCAATCACAATTTTATTTTATTTTATTTTCTAATTTTCTAACTCATTTAAATATAATATAATTTATGCACTTAATAATTTAATTTAATTAATTAATTTATTTAATTAAAATAGTTAAATCCTTTTAAGACCAACTATTTAACTAAATAAGCTAACTAATTTATTAAATTATCAAGTAGGTAAATTTCAATCATATTTAAATATTGATTTAAATAACAATAATTTAAAACATAATAACTAACATTTAAAATTAACCAATATTTACCTTTTCAAAATGTTTTAACCAAGCAGAAAATACAATACATCTTTTGACTCAAAACTGAAAACTGACAATGTACTAAGACCAAGGTTAATAACTAGACTAGGATAAACCTAACTACTATCTCCCGTTCAACATTTCCGTTGAGTCTTGACATGCTCAGACCTGATTACACAGGTGGAGTCGGTGTCATGTACCTGCAAATCCTGCAACCAAACAAATAACGTGCATACATGTATATATATAAAAAGCATTAAACAGGCACACCGTTCGGAGAAAATCACAGATATCGCAGGGCACTCACAAGCGAGTGATACGATTCTGTTCTCCACACCAATACACTCACAAAAAACTGACCAAATAAATGTTGTTAGTCCATCATAAACATGTGCATATCCATAAACAGCTCAAAGTAAACATCTACACTAAATCATATCATGTCTGGAAACAATAAACATCACACAAAGTATCATCATGTCACAGAATAATCCACCATCACTCAAAACCAGCGATCCAAGTATCCAACAAGACAACATAAGTCTAATAGTATGAAAAAGTATCAACAGAAAACATAAGCATAAATGGAGGGGGTACTACATCCTCCCCCCCTAGGATCAGGCTTGCTCCTAAAAGCCTGCGAACAGATAGGGATAAAGTTCCCTCATGCGAGTCGCATCCACCCAGGTAGTCGAAGCCTCATAGCTAGGGTCCCATTGGACCCTCACCTGATCAACGTCTCGACCCCTGAGACCGAGCATCCGGTGCTGAAGAATGGCCACGGGCTCCAAAGCCAGCTGCCCGTCCTCTACCTGTAACGCATTCCAATCAAGTACATGATATATGTCAGGATGATATGGTCTAAGTACTGACACATGAAAAACATCATGAATACAAGACAAACTAGGTGGTAAGGCGAGTCGATATGCCACGGGACCAATTCTCTCTAAGATCTCGAATGGTCCAACAAATCGTGGTGCAAGCTTAGAGCCTTTTCCATAACGAATTGGACTCTTTCGCGGTCACACTCGAAGAAACACTCTATCACCAACAACGAACTGTCAATCAATCCTATGCGCATCAGCATACTTCTTTTGCCTATCCTAAGCTGCTATCAAATGCTCTCTAATACGGTCAACCTGTTGCTCCATGTCGCGAAGCATCTCAGGTCCAAGTAACACTCTATCCTCAAGTCGATCCCAACTAAGTGGAGTGCGACAAGGATGACCGTATAATGCCTGATATGGTGGCATACCTATAGAACTCTGATATCCGTTGTTATAAGCGAATTCTACTAAATATAAGTAATCCTCCCAATGTGATTGTTGATCCATCACGTACATCCTAAGCATATCCTCTAATATTTGGTTAACTCTTTCAGTTTGACCATCAATTTGAGGATGATAGGCTGAACTAAAGTTCAATTGGGTACCTAAAGCACATTGTAATGACGTCCATAAGGCTGAAGTAAATACAGGATCTCTATCCGATATGATCCTACGAGGAATTCCATGTAACCTAACGATGTACTCCATGAATATTCTAGCTACTGATGAAGCATTATAAGATGAACGTACAGGTGAAAAGTGAGCTACTTTAGTCAAACGGTCAACAGTTACCATAATGGCATCATGTCGACGTGATGACGTAGGTAACCCAACAATAAAGTCAATGGATATAATATCCCATTTCCATTCAGGAATGAGATGTGGCTGCAATAATCCAGCAGGATGATGATGCTCAGCTTTAACTCGCTGGCATTCAAGACATCTTGACACGTAATCAGCAATATCACGTTTCATACCAGGCCAGAAATACAATTGCCTAAGATCGGCATGCATTTTCTTGACACCTGGATGAGCCGAATACGGAGCTCGATGAGCTTCAATCATGATTAATGTACGAAGACTCTCTACATGAGGTACATAGATGTGACCTAAATGTCGTAATATACCATCCGATTCTAGGACATAACCTTCAAATCAACCTTCTAAAGGTCTACCCGATTCAATCTCTGACTTTACTTCCTGATATAATCTATCAGTAGGAAGTGCAGCTACTATTTGACCTCTCAAATCAACTTCAAGAGTAGTAGCAGAGATCTCATGTCGACATCGGCTAAGAGCGTCAGCCACTACATTCTCTTTGCCTTAAACATATTTTACTTCAAAATCGTACTCACACAAGAACTCCATCCACCGTCTTTGCCTAGCATTCAAGTTAGGTTGCGTAAAGATGTATTGCAAACTACGGTGATCAGTATGAAGTTCGAAGTGATGACCTAATAAGAAATGCCTCCAACGAACTAATACATGCACTACTGCAGCTAGTTCTAGGTCATGAGTAGGATAGTTTAATTCGTGGTCCTTGAGTTTGCGAGACTCATAAGCAACCACATGCCCATCTTGCATCAAAACTGCTCCCAAACCTTCTAAAGATGCATCTGCACAAACTACAAAATCCTTAGTAGGATCAGGAACAATAAGTATAGGCGCATTAGTTAACTTTTCTTTAAGAGTTTGAAAAGCCAATTGACACTGTTCTGTCCAAACAAACTTCTTCCCTTTCCTCTGAAGAGAAGTAATAGGATGACCTACTCTAGAAAATCCCTCTACAAAACGCCTATAATAGCCAGCTAGACCCATAAAACTACGAACTTCACCTACATTAGTAGGTGTGGGCCAATCCACAATAGCTTGGATCTTTGAAGGATCCACAGCAATACCTTTTCCAGATATCACATGTCCAAGGTATTTTATTTCAGATTGAAAGAAGTCACACTTCTTCAGGTTTGCATACAATTGATTTTCTCTTAAACATTGCAATACCTGTCTCAAGTGTTCTTCATGTTCCTTCATGTTCCTCGAATAGACTAAAATGTCATCGAGAAATACCAGGACAAAGCGATCAAGGTATGTACGAAAGACACCATTCATTAAACTCATGAATACTGAAGGTGCGTTCGTTAACCCAAATGGTACTACTGTGAATTCGTAGTGCCCATAACGAGTTCGAAAAGCAGTTTTATGAATGTCTGCTTCAGCTATACGCAATTGATGATAACCGGATTTCAAATCGATTTTGGAGAACACATTAGCTCCCTTAACTTGATCAAAAAGATCATTGATTCTAGGTAAAGGATAACGATTCTTAATCGTAACCTTGTTCAATTGACGATAGTCAATGCATAGCCTAAGAGATCTGTCCTTCTTCTTTACGAAGATGACAAGTGCTCCCCAAGGGGAAACACTTGGACGAATAAAACCCTTTTCTAAAAGTTCCTATAACTGAATACGAAGTTCCTCCAACTCCTGAGTCGTCATTCTATAAGGAGCTCTAGATATAGGCTCAGCTCCAGGAATTAGGTCAACTCTAAAGTCAATATCCCTTTTCGGTGGCATTCCAGGAATGTCATCGGGAAACACATCTGCAAATTCCCTAAGAATAGGATGATCATCAAGAGATACCTCTCGACTCTCACCCTCATCTAAATCAGTAACTGTTGTTGCAAACAGTTGACATCCCTGACGTAGACATCTCTTTAATTGCATAGCAGATATCATCCGCAAAGAGATAGGTTTTTGAATACCTATGATTTCCACTTTCGCACCTAAATCATCAATGCAACTAACTGTCTTAAGTCGACAATCAATTACAGCATGATAAGATGCTAACCAATCCATACCTAGTACTATATCGTACGATCCTATGGGTGTAACATATAAATCTACCAAGGTAGTTAACATACCTATTTTAAGTTCACAGTTATGTACTAAGTTATCTACTACTACTTTCACCCCAGAGGTGAATTCAACTTGCCATTTACCACCTTGTTTTACCGCCACAAGACCACAATGGTCAACAATGGTCGGTGAAATAAAGGAGTCAGTGGCTCCAGAATCAAAAAGTATAGATACATTAACACCATTTAACTTACCTGAAGTCTCGACCACCGTATTCTGGTGATCAGCTTGGCGGTCATTAACCGCTGCATAAACTGTATGTGCACGTCCTGCATCACCCACTGTAGGCTCTGAAACTATAGGTCGAGGCCCATAACCAGTAGAACCTCTCATCGGACACTGCCTAGCTATGTGCCCATGCTGTCCACAAGAATAACAACCTGTACCTGTGCCTCTACCAAATCCTCTGCCACCCGAAGGTGCATTGGACTGCTGAAAACTACCCCTACTGATGGTAGACTGAGCACTCTGCACAGGCTGATCCTGCCTATTGTGCTTATTGCGCCACCAGTTACGATCCTTTCCTGATTGAGGACTGTTATGTTGTTGTGGTTGAGGGTTATTATTCTTTTGAGGTGTTCTTTGTTGTTGCCCACCCTTTGTGGGTGTCTGTTGGTTCTTGGAAGAACCACCTGTCTGTGCCTGTCCACCACGTGGACTAAAACCTGCTGCAGGAGCACTCCCAATCTGCACTCCTGTGTGCCCTCCTAAAGCCATAATAAGGTTCTCCTCAACTATGCGAGCCTTCTCCACTGCGACTTCCATAGTCTTTGGCTCAAAGACTCGGACACCACCACTGATACAGGCGTTTAAGCCCCTGATAAAATGTTGTACTAGCATAGGCTCATCATCGCCAATACCAGCATGGTTCGTGAACTTCCACGTAGTTCTCTCGAAAGAGCTAATGGCGAGATCATGGAACTCGTCAGCCCTACGCTGCCTCCAGTGTTCCGAAAGGAACCAGCTCTGAAACCTCTCAGAAACATCTCCCAAGACATAGAACCAATATCTATATGGAGCTTCTGCTCCTCTAGGCGCCACCATGTAGAGGCGAATCCTCTCAAGTGCATAATAGCGCATCTGGCACGGGTATTGCTACCGTAAGGGTGCATGGAAAAGCATCTACCCAAATCCAGTAGCCAGGTCTCTGCCTCTAAACCTCCTCCTGAACCATCAAAGGTAGGAGGACGTGCTCTCAATAAATCCCTCATATGACCAGCAATGATAGCATCCTGATGTGCTGGGTCATCTACTCTCCTAGGGGATCTATCTCTCTCTCTCACAACCTCCTGCTCATCTACCTGTCTAGGTCCAAGATGAGCTAGGACCTCCTCTAAAAGTGGACGTATCTGAGAACCCTCTACTGCTGACTGTTCAGCATTCTGTCCCTCAATTCTCTGACCCATCTGTTCCGCTTGGTCACTATGGTGAGGGCTAGGAGGGGGAGTAACCTGAGGGATTGGCCCACGGCCTCCACCTCTACCTCTACCAAGACCTCTTCCTCCTCGCCTAGGCAAGTTCCTACACATAACAATTACGAGTCTTAGATACTGTTCAACCAAGGTTATCAGTTGCGACACTACGTACTAGGTCAACCTAATGGGCTCTAGATTACCCAGAGCGTCCAGTGTTTGTAAACTTGGCTCTGATACCAATCTGTAATGCCCCGTCTTAATAACCTAAGAATGTTGCAATTGTATTATAAAGGTGTAATAATTTTTATTTTTTTTAAGTTTAATTATAAGTTAATTAATTGCATACATTCTTAGGTTAAGCGACGTTACACTACTTTGAGTATTCCATAAGCGACTTAAGTATTTCGCATTGCACTTATTAAATCATAACATAAATTAAACATTGCATACTAATAAATTTTCCATTCAAGATATAATAAAGTACAAACATGTTTTCCATACATTGCATTGATATGATATTACATTACTCATCCAACTGATGAGGTAGTTCAAATAACAAATACATTTACAATTACATTGATCACCTCTTATAAAATTGAGGGATGTTTTCAAATACATGTTTACAATATACAATGATGTAAATATAGAAGAAATCCATATGCGAGCTCTCCATCCATGAAGCTCTCAATGCTACGATCAAACTGGGGACCCAACGGAGTAAGGTGCACATTCCACCCAACCATGTGGTACCCGTAGGTCCACCCCCCGTGCTAGGAGATAGTAATAAGGCTACCTAGACCTAATCTACTAACCCTAGACACTAGTACATACAAACTATTGGTTACATTGCTTCCAGATTTTGACAATTGATTTGAAACACAAACTCAAGGTTAACTGTTACTTTAGGAGGAGTGTCATCACAACGATGCAAAGGTTACCCTGGTGTTTCTTCCTAGGTTCTGGCCCCCAATCCTTGGGTTACCCTGGTAACCTCTTACAAAACCCGGCCCCTATTGCATACAGTTGCGGAATCGAATGTCTCTTAAGGAAACGAGACACCGATTTTTCCATTCCAGGCCTTCTCATTTTATACTCATGACTGTAGAAGCTCAAGAGTCATAAGCGAGGCATGCACATCTTGTTAAAAGTTTTAGATCTATCTACTGTGTCATTTAATTTTCACTGATTTAGTTAACTATTTGTAAGTTACCCTGACACCACTTTGTGTGTCGGCCCTTACAAATAGCCACTCCCTTAAACATAACACGGGAATCTAGATTTTTCCTTCTAGGGTTTACAAAGTGTACATATAACCAAAATCTCTAGAAAGCCCAAACATGATTTAAAGTGCAACAATCAATGATCATAACACAGGTGTTAAACATCAAGCAAAAGCCATGTACACATCCCTAGACTACACAAGAAATTTAAACTTAACAAACACAATTCCCAATTTACCAGTTGATCTGGAAGACTTGATTATTTTGAAACTTTTCCCGATTTGCCCAAACACAAAAGGAATAAAACGATTTTAAGCAAATGGAAATATACATCTATCATTTGGATATACTAAATCCATGTGTATCAGTTTAGAAGCAAACATATTTACAAATTGCCTTAATTAAAGATCTTTTAATAATCAAGAAAATAACTATTTCCTTTAATCTATCTTGCTGAATTTCACAATTTCACTCTATATTATTTGCTACTTTTAGAAAACATTATAATTTAAAAAGAAATAACATATATATACAATTTAAACTCATTTATTCCCACTAAATTTACAAACATTCAAATAAATATATATATATATATAATTATATATATATAATACAAATATATATATATATTATTAAAAATAGAATTAATATCAATTAAAACAAAACGCATTTAATATAATCGAATTGAAATTTCCATTTAAACAAAGTTCATATGCATTTTAATTTGGGGAAAACCCCCGCGTTACTCGCGACTTGGGAAGGGTTTTAAAACAAACATACCACACAGTGGTGGCTGTGTCCACAGCCTACCCCGTATGGGGAGGCGGCGGTGAGACAGCCGCCGCTGCCTGTAAGGGCAGCGTCGGCTGCCTCACAGCAGTCGCCCCCATATGGGTCGGCTATGGGAAAACCCCATGCCTCCCTTATTACAATATTTCCACAGTAAATAAAATAAAGTTTAACAATTAAAAACTCTGGTAAATATACAAATTCCGACCTGCGAATTTCCAATTCTTTTTAATGACGGAATTTGTTACGACTTTCGTACGGGTTTTCTTAACAATCAATAAAATAATTCACTAATTTATATATGTATATATATATATGCATAAATATATATATATATATATATATAATATATATATTTATGTGTATATATATATATATATACAATAACAAATATCACTGTATCTGTACACAGGAAATGGAAGGAATATTTTCTTTCTGATAATATTGATTTTCAGAACATGAAATACATAATAATAACAGAGGCTTCCAAATAAAAACAATTCTTTTTCAGCATGATTTTTCTAGAAATTTCTTTTCTCAAAATAACTAAGAACAAGATTTTAAACTGTTTCTTTAAAATTTTCCTTCAATATTTTCCAAATCTTGAATTCTTGAAACTCAAATAGCTAACTGAAAGTTTTTACACAAGAAATCAAATAAAAACAAGAGAAATACCTAATTCCCTGTGTTTGAAGATCTAGTTGTTGGAGTGTAACCTCTGTAGAAAGCAAATCCCAAGAGCTTCTCCAAGAAAATCCTGAGATCCACAAAATATCCAACCAAAACAAATCTTCTAGACAAGAAATCTTCCACAAATATACAACCTCAGAGGAAATACAAATTCCTAAGAATATAAATTTTTTTACAGTAAAGAAATTTTGCCCGTCCTCAGAAAATTTTCCCGAGGCAATTGAATAACCCCGTGCAAAATCCTAGATCCTCAATAACCTCCGTGAAATTTTTCAACAACCTTTTGCAATTATGGCACTCACACACATGTTGAGAAGTTGTTGAGAAAATATCTTCTCCACTTCTCGGCAATTTTACCATTCAAAATTTGCATGTAATTTAATTAATCTATTAAATTTAAAATTTGAAACTCAATTTTCCAATTGCATGTAAATAACTTATTTATTTTATTTTAAATACTAAAATCAAATTTCAATCACAATTTTATTTTATTTTATTTTCTAATTTTCTAACTCATTTAAATATAATATAATTTATGCACTTAATAATTTAATTTAATTAATTAATTTATTTAATTAAAATAGTTAAATCCTTTTAAGACCAACTATTTAACTAAATAAGCTAACTAATTTATTAAATTATCAAGTAGGTAAATTTCAATCATATTTAAATATTGATTTAAATAACAATAATTTAAAACACAATAACTAACTTTTAAAATTAACCAAGCAGAAAATACAATACATCTTATGACTCAAAACTGAAAACTGACAATGTACTAAGACCAAGGTTAATAACTAGACTAGGATAAACCTAACTACTATCTCCCGTTCAACATTTCCGTTGAGTCTTGACACGCTCAGACCTGATTACATAGGTGGAGTCAGTGTCATGTACCTACAAATCCTGCAATCAAACAAATAACGTGCATACATGTATATATATAAAAAGCATTAAACAGGCACACCGTGCGGAGAAAATCACAGATATTGCAGGGCACTCGCAAGCGAGTGATACGATTCTATTCTCCACACCAATACACTCACAGCAAACTGACGAAATAAATGTTGTTAGTCCATCATAAACATGTGCATATCCATAAACAGCTGAAAGTAAACATCTACACTAAATCATATCATGTCTGAAAACAATAAACATCACACAAAGTATCATCATGTCACAGAATAATCCACCATCGCTCAAAACCAGCGATCCAAGTATCCAACAAGACAACATAAGTCTAACAGTATGAAAAAGTATCAACATAAAACATAAGCATAAACGGAGGGGGTACTACAGAGTATGTTTTTCTTTGTGCGCCACCTTTTAGCTATGTGGAGTGAGTGGTTTTTTGTGGTGATTACTATTAAAACTCATGCCTATTTTTTAGGATGGAATTTTTTTTTTTTGTTGTATAAGTAGTAGAGAAAACTCACTTGTTTGGGATGCATCACATATGCTTTATGCACAATATTTTATACATTTTTCTCTGTAATTCATAGCTGCAATATTTATTTATTTTGAGAGAGAGCTGAGAGTATTTTTTAGGGCATTAGTATATTGAGTTAAGTACATCAACAACTTGAGAGAAGGGAGTTATTTTGGAAGAGCTGAAGGAATCAAGTTTGAGCTAGTTGCTACTGTGGGAAAATTGATTTGCAGTCAATTGATTGGATAAGTGAAAACAAGCATGAGGATATTTATTTTTTATTGTTTTAGTTTTGAAAGATTGTTCTCGATGGTTGATTTGAATTGTCTACTATGAGTACTTGCATTTAGGGAAAGTAGTATTGCTTGTAAAGGAATTGTAAGGTACTATTATTTTTTTATGATGTGCTTGTATGTACTCCATAATAGGAGTTTTGTGTTTATCATAAGTATTACATACTAGATATGATTAACCATGAGTGGAATAAGTGTTGTTCTTAGCTAGGATATTGATTTAACTAGGATAGGTAGTGTTTACTCCTAGGATTGATTATCCATTATGGGAGGGAGATTGTGCATTTACTTTGTTAAGTAGATTTATTCCAAGTTTGTAGAAATGGTGATAGGCTATCTCTAGGGTTATAGATTATTCATTGAAGGAAATACCTATGCGTAGTTTATGATGGCCTTAAGTCAAACTGGCCCTGAGTAGTCTATGTGATAGAATTACCTTCATTCAAAGTACTAAATGAGAACACTTTGGGAAAAGTAGTGTTACTGGCTTTGGCTCCACTATCAGTTCACCATGATCCAGTATTACATGCCAGTCCTAGATTATGGGTTTACAAGTTCTAGTTATGTAGGACACAACACTATGCTCAGCTGGTCATCATTATCTGCTTACTCTACCAATCTCTTTGTCGAATGGAAGGGCCATCTATCGAATGATAGATGTGCGGGGGACTGCATATGAGTCTGTGGTTGGTGGAAAAGTTCTTGAGTGATGCTTCTCCTCCAAAGCAGGTGACAAAAGACCAATATTTGAAAGGAAGGATCATTGACCGTCTATAAGCTATTTGTTCTAAAGCTCGTTTGAGCTATGCATGCAAATTTATGCATTCTTGTATTATTGTAACTTGTGAAATTATTGTAATGAAATGGATTACTTATTGTATTTTTTTTATGGCATATTTGTTCTTATATTCTCAATAAAGAAAAGGAAAATTTGATTGCAATGGCTTGTCACATGGTTTTATTTACTCACACAATGAAAACTTAGGAAATTTTTACTTCAGTAAAGGGGTGGCATGTTACATGGAGGCTGCTAATATTCTGAAGAATCTATAGTTGTTGTTTCTGATCCTCATTTTTTGGCATCTATTTTTCTAATGGTTTGTTGCTTGTTGGTTGTTTGTTGGTCTATTTTCTTATCTTATGAAGCAACTCTCTTTTGTGTAAAGGGTTTTGGGGCCCCTTCAAAACTTGTTTTTACCTCTAATCAAAAACACATCTAGGTCTTATGAATTTTGTCATTACTACCTAAGAAATAGAATAAAAAGAGAGGGGTCACCAATTTCTGTAGAAAAATGGTTGATGTTGTCACACTATCCAACAAGTCTTACAACATTCATTAAGAAATTGTATCAATGGAAAGAGATAGAAAAATACATTCATTTCAATGGTATTATTTTATTTGATATATTATATTGTATATGGGTGACTTGGACCAATGGGAACCTTTTCTTAAATTAAATCCCTTATCGCTAGAGGGAAAACCTCTACATAATCGAGAATAGACATTTCTATTGAACCTTCATTACAATATTTTTTTATATTTATATTCGAAGACCATATTGTAACACAAATCATGATAATGCTAGCACATCATAGGGGGATAATTTAAAAACTATTAATTATATTCCTAAATCCAAAGGATTTGAATTTAGAGGCCCAAATTAATCATAATTTGGATGAATTTTTTTATCACAATGACTATATGGTGATCAAGGTACATGGAATTGAAGTAAACTATCATATGTTAGTATTTTAGGTGCTAGAGAGGGTAGCATTCCTTCAACTTAGAAAGAATAAAAAAGGATATTTATTTCCTTATATATAATGAAATTCATAGACTTATTTTTTCCAAGAAAGGCTCAAATATTTTTTATGCTAAATTGTTAGATTATAATTTGTAGCCTGGAAAAAGTATAAGGTATGATCCTAAGCATTTTATTGATACCTTGAGAAATTTTGTATGTAGGTCTTGGTATGTAAAATAGTTTGATAAATTGGAAGACCAAGTTAGGATATACTTCAAAAAAGAGAAGGAAGATAAAAACTTGAACATGGGGTGATATCCATTTGGCTAAGAGAAGGAGAAATATTAATAAAACAATTACAGAGGAGCATAACCTAATATTAAAACCCCCCACTAAAAAGATAAGGGTGATGATAAAAATGTGGATGTAATATGGGGATTATTCCTCCAAACCTAATCTAAAATCCAACCTAAAGGGAAATGACAAATTAAAAATAGAAATCAGCTTGTAATAAATTAAAATGTCTATTATCCCATCAACTCAAAGTCATATTTTTTCATCAAATTATTTTGGGAAAGCACTCATAAGGACCCAACATTAGAAATTTATTAACCCATACTTGGATTACTAATATATAAGAGATTTATGATAATTATTATAAACTAAATAAGGTAATTTATTCATCTATAAGAGATGTGGAATCCATTATCCCATAGGGTATAACATTAATGAGTTATAATGAGGGTAAACTAGTAGTATAGGATGCAAGATCCCTTGCATGTAGGAGATTACTTCTAGATGGTTATTTTGTAAATTAAGAGGAACTAAAATGTTTGTTCATAAAAATGAGATTTCAAGTTGACCTATTGAGAAAAGAGGATGAGGGTCAACTATAAATGGGGTTCAATTAAGAGAATACAATCTAGTGTATTAGGAAGTAGCTAGATATAGATATTGTTAATATCATCCTATAAGAAGGGAGAAGGTTGATGAAAGAGAGTGATTTATTTTTATTTTATGCATGATGTATCTCTTTATAAATATCATTATACAACATTATAAGTCAAAATATTGAGTCTGATGTATTTGTTTACAAAGAGATTTTTATTCTTTGGTTTTAATCATGCGTATGAGACATTGGTCACTTTTTTCATTTCTCTCGAATAAAAAAAAACTCACATAGATTATAAACTTGAATAATTAAGGGGGGATATTAATTTTAAAATATTAGTATACATGACTACCCCCATGAGATGCTTCCTTGATTTTCAACACTACCCTATTTAGTGAACCAATGGCTAAGAAATTTTAAGATAAATAAGAAAAGATAAAAAGATGAGCACACTAAGTTTCTCTATTAGTACTGTAACAAGATTAATTATGAGATCAAACACATCCCACACATGATAGAGAGACTTGTGCAAATTCCTTCTTCCTTACTAGGAATGTCAAAACACAATAAAATAACTTTCATGTTGAGGATAAGTATCCTAAAATAAAAGATCAAGAGAGCCCAAGAATCTTAAGCAAACATAAATTCTAAAGAAAAAAGGAATTCATAGAATTGGTAAGAAATATCTTTAGTCAAATGATTACTTGCATTTTGAATAAGTTGATGTTTCTTAGGGATTCTATAATAATTTAATTGAGGATATAGACCAAAGGTGTTAGCCTGATTATCCCTTAGCACAATTTTTTAATATATGGATACTTAAGGTATAAAAAATAAGATGATACATGGAAATTCTAAGAACAATCCAATTCCCTAGGTGATATTATAAATACTTATAGTTGGCAAATTATTATATTTCGGATGGTAGGTGTTGTCTAATTTTATGTAGTACAAAGATGGTTAAGTTACTAAAGATTGAAATAGGCTTGGATAACTTTACAAAAAATGTGAGAGTATTATTAGGTGCTAATTCTATCAAACATTAGCATAAATCATAGAAAATACTTGAGAATCAGTGACCTCCAAATGAATAATTTGGAAGATAGATCATTAGTTATAAATATATCATAATGATATGAGATAAGGTGTGCCCAAAAACTTATTCGGTTCCTATTGGGAGTGGATCATATTAGTATGTGTGACCTTGTAATTCCCAATAATTTTATCTTCTACTAAACGAATTAATGGAATCATCTGCACCACATCCCTTAATGCTTGGAATTTAAATCCTACCTTCTCCTTTCCCAAATGGCACTCTAATATTATATTGAGATCTAACCATGAGCCCTTTACTTGCATTCTAGAAATTTACTCTTCATAAGCCTAACTATGGCATAGTTCACTCATCAATGCAACCATAAATTCTAATCTCTTGAAGTGTGGCTCATGACAGTGTTGTGTTCCTTGAGACTTCAATTTCTTGCTGATGCTTCTACCATTTCTGAGAATTTTATTGAAATTTTCAAGGAGTTTTATTGAGGGAAAGAGTGAACTCGGGGATTGAATGAATGAAATTGTACATGGGGAATTATTTTAGTTCAAGAGTTTAATTCCACATCAATCAATTTCATTAATAGTATTGTAAATATAAATTTATTACCATGGTCAACCACCTTAATTCCTCACTCCTCTTAACATATATAGATCAATTAACATTAATTAATATTAGTAATGATAACCATAATATATCAAGATCCTTTTGTTTATTGAGAAAAATATCATAAATAACATTAATATTGATATTGATATTGATATTAATAATATGATCAGGGTAATAACACCCAGTTTGTTAATAGTAACATCAAGAGTATTATCAATAATAACAAAACAACTTGTCATGTTAATGCTAAGAGCTTCATGCTAATTATAACATTAATATTAATATATTACTACTTTGAGTAATATTGAAATTTATAAAAGATAACAAACATTTTAAAAAAACTTCAATTACTCATAATAATGTTATCAAAATGATTAAAAGAAAAATATCATTATCACCAATAATAAAAAAATTGAGATTAAATTATAAATCTTGTTAGTTGATTAAAGATAATAGTTTTATTATTGGTTGCTCAGATTAATAATATTGATATTTTGGTAATAAAAGTATGTTTGGAATATTTCTTGATAAGGAAACAATATTGATGATACCACTAAATGAGAAATGATAATAAAAGGATTATTTTGAGTTTAAATATAAATATTATTATTGAGGTGGAATGAGGATCATGGTAGGATTTTAATATCAAAGAAAACATTAATATTAATAGTACCAACATTTAGTAGTAAATTTAAATGTTAGGTATTCATGGCATAGACGGAGTTGGGATTAACATTCCTAATGCTAAAGAGTATATTGTTACCATTTATTTTGTCCACTAGACAAGTGAGTGCCTAGATTTCAGGAGCCAACCAAAATTTTGTTCTAAGGTGCACACAACAATACTATTATTATTATTAATAACTATGAGAAGTATTGAAACTTTATAATAACAATGCATAACTTAAATATGACGTAATGTCACAAATAATATTTCAAGTGTATATAATAATTACACTAGACAATATTTGAATGATATTGATTTGTGCTATTTTTTGATAGGGAGAAATGCTAATGAAAACCTTACCAATTATGATAACATTATAATTGTCATATGGAGGGGCCTTACATTCCCCTCCCCTTGGTTTAAATTTCCTCCTAGAAATTACTAAGGATTGGAAACTAATTCCCACATGTCACACATGTAATCATATAGAAATGATGATTATCACTTAGTATACTAATGACAATTATACTACGAAACAACCATTATATTATAGAAATTATGCTACCCATTTAAATTTGATACAACTGAGAAGGGCCATACATACAGTACATTGATCCCATTCAAAACCCAATACAACCTAGTTTTAACTTAACTCTTAAATTAACTAACATGTTAATCTAACAAGAGTTACTCAAGTATAAAAAAATGCGTTGATGCACACACATAAATATAAGAAGTAGATAAGGTTCAAGACTATAATCTCAATAAAGCACACACATAAATCTATTAATCATACTAATTACCTTACCATTTTTCTTGATGAACTAATCAAAACATTCAACTAAAAGCACACATTAGAAACATCATTTCTATGCATTACTCATCCAAATTATTGAAGCACAATTTTCACAATAGAATCTTTATCTGGTACACTCTCAATATAACAATGTTAACAACTATCCATGTAGTTATAAATTATTAACCATGTAACCATATTCTAACTTTACAAAAGCATAAATAAACACATGTTTAGCATTCTTGGATACACATCAATAATTGTTTTGCACCATAAACATTACTCATGATGTCAGCAATATTTTGTTTTAATGGCCAATCATGTCTTAGATTTATTAACTTCACATTTGTCCAAATATTTCCTTAAGAGAATAATTTTCGTTATAATTATGGCACTCATACCATATCTCAATCATGGCACTCATACCATGTCTCAAGGAGTATTAACTTGCACCATTTGTTACTTTCACACATAGTTCATAGGTATGCCACATCACATTTACTTGCAATTTCACATACACAAAACAATAGAAAGGATGCTCTTCCCAATGGGTGTGCTTGTGCTTATATAGTCACATAATTTACAACATAAGGCTCACACAATGGGGTTTACAAGGATGGATATTCTTGAATACCATAGCCATTAGGAAAAACAGTCTCAAGGTCCTTCTCTAAGGACTCCTCCATATAGAAAAGAACAATCATATGACAAGGGGAAGTTCATGGATTAATGACCATCCCATACTGGTCCCATTTACAACCCCTTTCAAAATAATTCCCCAGTGCATCTACTCCCTTATACGACCTGCCAGGAAAGCCCCCAAGATGTGGTAGTTTACAGATTTCACATTACACCATACATGCCAACAATTTGCAAACAAGGAGAAAGCCTCAAATTGAGTAACATAAGATCATAAACTAAAGTTTCAATAAAACTCCCAAAGAGGAAACTATAAATTCAAGAGAGAAACAAAAGAAAGATCAATTGTAGCTACATTGTAACATTTCAATCTTAATTCAAAAATGAAATTTAAACAAGTCCTCAAGGAAAATTAGACTATAACAACCTTCAAATGGTTGAATAGCCTAATTAAATAAATGTAAAATTCCACATTGCTAGCATATAATAAAATAAAACATCACTCAATAACTAAGAATAATTCATATTTCAACAATAAAATGTTCACATCACAAGCACCATGTGACTTGATAAGCCACCTAACGGGAGGAGGGGAACGGTGGTTCTCTAACCACATAAGCATAATAGCATGCAATAACCGGTGGTCCCTAACCACATAAATATGAATAATCTAGAAGTCCCTAACCACGTAAGTATGCATCACTAGTGGTCCCTGACTACATGAAAATGAATAACTGGTGGTCCCTGAACACATAATATGACTCACTGGTGGTCCCTGACCACATGAATATAAATAACTGGGTGCCCATGTAATTCCATCCTTTAACCATTTGTTATAAATATCCAGTAATAGGTTTGCACTAGGTGAACCAACAAGTGTGGCTCTCATATGTGGGGGAGTAGACCACGACCAACATCCATGGGAGGATTACAATGAATCGACATAGATCCTTTATCAGGATTA
This sequence comes from Sequoia sempervirens, assembly GCA_007258455.2. Lineage (NCBI taxonomy): Eukaryota > Viridiplantae > Streptophyta > Pinopsida > Cupressales > Cupressaceae > Sequoia > Sequoia sempervirens. Next base: position 100,347,242 of record VDFB02271358.1, on the reverse strand, counting down.
GGGACAACACCCTAAGCTCGTAATTTCCCAATGGGAGAACATGTGACTCTCAACCCCTATTTACACTAGATGGCATCTCACTTCCATAAGGGGGGAACCATACACTAGGGGTACACATTTAACATACAAATAAGACCAACACACAAGAATACATCACATTTCATTTAATAGAGACACTTACACATTTAACACATTTACATAAACTCACAACTAGCTAGCTTACATAAAGGACATCACAAAGGGTATACATAGGGTATCCTACTACACATCCATCACCCTTATCCCAAGTTGGATACCTTGTATCTTGTGCTTGGGGCACAACACATATGGGCGGGTGCATGAAGTTGGGTACCAATTTTCTGGCCACTTTTGAATTTTTTTTACAAAATGCGCTCACGTTATTTTGTGTTAAAAAAAAAGAAAAAAGTGAAATTATTTGCCTTGGAATACCAACCCAAAGGCTTGGAGGGCATTCCCAACAAGGGCAGAGACGTGTTTTTGCAAATTCTACAATTTTTGACATAATCGAGTCCGTGCTCACAGTCAAGATTGCATCTAGTTCAATATCGACAAAATTGAAAACATGGGTAATGTTAGGTTCTCTCTTAGCTATCCAACAATGTAATTTTTTTCAGTTTTTGACAATGTTAAGCCTTTCATCCATAATTTCTTTTGTTTGTATATTTGTTTTTTTCCAAAAAGCAGTGTTTGGTGTTTTTTTTGTTATAAATTAACCATTCATCAAAATTTCAAATAAATTACATTTTTAGAAACTAGACTCCATTATACAAATTTAAAAAAAGAAAAAGAAAAAAAAAATCAATTATTTTCAAAAACATTTAGGAGCACAAAATTCTTCTTTTTGAAGTGCCCACTTAGAAAATTAGTAAAAAACAAATATTCATTAAAAATTATCGGAAAAATTGTGCATCAACTAGATGTAGCTAACCACTATAGCGATTTTAAAAATACAAAAGGTTCACCATGCTCGTCATACAAGAGTTGCTTATATGTTTTTCTAATAAAACAACAAATTTTGTACATCCCTCTTTTGAACCTTAATCTCAACCATTTTCAAAATAAATTAGTAGTTTAGAAAGTAGACTCAGAGAACTTTGATCCTTGTTTTTGTTCCATCTCAAAATTTTGAGTGTAACTATCCTCAATTTCACGTCCAAGGTCAGCATTTCCTGATTTCAGAAAAAAAGTGGCCACTTAAGCCCCCTTTTTGGGAACCATCTTGGTGCACTTACCCATATACTAGTTTCCACATGTCAAATCACATTAACTATCATACTTATTTGGTTCCTATTGGGAGTGGATCATATTGGTATGTGTGACCTTGTAATGCCCAATAATTCCATCTTCTTCTACTAAACACATTAATGGAATCATCTATACCACATCCCTTAATTCTTGGCATTAAAATCCTACCTTCTCCTTTCCCAAATGACACTCTAATATTGCATTGAGATCTAACCATGAGCCCTTTACTTGCATTCTAGCAATTTACTCTTCATAAGCCTAACTATGGCATAGTTTGCTCATCATTATAGCCATAAATTCTAATCTCTTGAAGTGTGGCTCATGATAGTGTTGTGTTCCTTCAGACTTCAATTTCCTACTAATGCTTCTACCGTGTCTGAGAAGTTTATTGAAATATGCAAGTAGTTTTATTGAGGGCAAGAGTGGATTTGGGGATTGAATGAATGAAATCATACGCAGGGACTTATTTTAAAGTTCAAGAGTTTAATTGTACATCAATTTTATTGATAGTATTGTAATTATAAATTTATTACCATGGTCAACCGCCTTAATTCCTCACTCCTCTTAGCATCCATAGGTCAGTTAGCATTAATTAATATCAATAATGATAACCATAGTATATCAAGATCCTTTTGTTTATTGAGAAAAATACCATAATTAACATTAATATTGATATTGATATTTATAATATGATTAGGGTAATAACACCCAGTTTGTTAATATTAACATCAAGAGCATTATCAATAATAGAAAAACACCTTGTCATGTCAATGCCAAGAGCTTCATGCTAATTATAACATTAATATTAATATATTACTACTTCAAGTAATATTGACATTTATAAAAAATAGCAAACATTTTAAAGAGACTTCAATTACTCATAATAATGTTATTAGAATGATTAAAAGAAAATATTGTTATCACCAATAATGAAAATTTGAGATTAAATTTTAAATCTCGTTAGTTGATTAAAGATAATAGTTTTATTATTGGTCACTCAGATTAATAATATTGATATTTTGGTAATAAAAGTATGTTTGACATAGTTCCTGATAAGGAAACAATATTGATGATACCACTAAATGAGAAATGATAATAAAAGGATTATTTTGAGTTTAAATATAAATGTTATTATTGAGGTGGAACGAGGATCATGGTAGGATTTTAATATCAAAGAAAAAATTAGTATTAATAGTACCAACATTTAGTAGTAAATTTGAATGTTAGGTATTCATGACATAGGTGAAGTTGGGTTAACATTCCTAATGGTGAAGAGTATATTGTTACCATTTATTTTGTCCACTAGACAAGTGAGTGCCTAGATTTCAAGAGCCAACCCTAAGTTCGTTGTAAGGTGCACACAACAATACTATTATTAGTGTTAATAGCTATAAGTATTGAAACTTTATAATAACAATACATAACTTAAATATGACATAATGTAACAAATAATATTTTAAGTGTATATAATAATTGCACTGGACAATATTCAAATGATATTGATCTGTGCTATTTTTTTTTATAGGGAGAAATGCTAATGCAAACCTTATCAATTATGATAACATTATAACTGTTGTATGGAGGGGCCTTACATAACTAATAGGGAATTTGAGCTGATAATATCTTTTGAAGGCTATATGTTCATGATAAGGATTATGTGGGTGATTAGTGACACCTTTGGTAATAAAATAATGTGAATTTTCTAGTCAAGAGAATCCAGTTTTCAAGGTGGCAAAACTATGGGAAGGATTATTTACTTTTAGTAATTTTTTTATACTCTTTAATGATGTATGTTATGGATTTTTGGGAGCATCCTACTAGGCCTTGAATCACAATAGTTATTTATTATAACAATACAAAGAAGATTTATAAATTATGGGTTCACTCAAATTCTCATTTCATTTGATCGAATAAGCATTTTTCGATATCTTTATTTATACCCATTAACCATCTTTTATAGTATGGGAAGATGATATACCCTATTATTAATAAGCTTATATAGCTTGATATTTAATTTTAATTTATAACGAAAAATAGTAGATCATTCTCTCACAAAATCTAGTATTTTATTTTCTCCCTAGGTGTCAATAGAAAAATCTAGGATTTGGTGATGACTAATCTTCTAGCCTTGTGCTAGGTTGAAGGGTCTTCTAGCTTCAAGCATCCCAAATTTAATTTTCAACTATGGGTAATATATTTATTATACATTCTTATATCCTAAAACTACTTCAATATGACATATGGTAAATAGGTTTCTAATTGGGTCCACTAGAAATTATAATGGATTTAGAAGATCACAAGATTTTCATGTGGACCTCATATGCTATATGTTGTTGTCATATCCTTTTTTTTTAATATTTCATATTTTTCTCACAATTCAAAAATTATCACATATAATGGAATATCTCATTTCTTCTTTTTATATAAGGGAATGCTATATCATTGTAGAAGAGGTGGGAAATAGTGAGGGAAAAATCTTAGGCTATTATAATCTACTTTCTAAGAAATAAATGAAAATTATTTGATGCCTTAAATTTCTAAATGTATTTTGCTACATTATATGAATTAATTTCTTTCATTACAATTGTCTCCTTGATTATATTATTTTTATTTTGGAAATTTTGCAAAGGTGATTATTCATATACATGTTATATAGATTATCAATTCTAGTTATTTTTTGTTGAATGAACATGATAAATATTTATAAATAAAAGACAAGATTGGTGGTAATAGTAAAGGATAACTAAGAATTATTATGCTTGAGTACACCATATTCTATTGGTTATATTGTAGTAAGAAAATAATTTGTTTTCAAGTCATGAAAAAAGATTATTGTTAGGAAAAAATTATAGTTTCATTTTTTTCAACTCCATAATCCCCAAGGTAGGCACTGATTAGCCCTCGAACATCCTAGCCCCTTTATGCTTAACACTAAATATATTTATATATGTAATTTATTCTATAATTTATTATGTTTATATCCAATATTAAAGGCACAAGGAATGATTGCATGATTTTTTGAATTTTAAATCCATGAACATAAATCTATATTCTCACCAAAATTACTCAATCCTTGTTCCATTTCATAATCCTAGTGAGCTATTATAGGGTAACCCACCTAGGTTTAACAAATATAAAATTGAAGAACAAGCTTATGGAAATTTTATGTTTTGGCCCACTTCTTATTAATCTTGAACATGGATGCGATTTCTTTTGAAAATCATAAATCTCATAGAAAATGTTAATGTTGAGGTGGTACCCTAAAAAGAGAACCAATAAATTAGAAACTCTCCTAGGGAAAGACTTATTGTTTCTAAATTCTTACCCGAACTTCTTAATACTTTGTGACTTTGCTAAATCAACCCATCAGCTAGGTTGTGAATATATGGAAAAAGCAATAATTTACTATGTAAAATCAAAATGGATGGAAGAAGATTAGTATTAAAATGAAATATTGACAAGAAGTTAGTTGGGTGAATTGAACAAAAATGAAAGAACTATTTGAAGAGAAAATAACACTAGTAAGTCATATTCTTCCCCTTATTATTAAATTGATTTTTTAGTCTAATGATACTATATAAATTGGATGAGTATCCAAGTGATATATCTACCTCTAGTATTCAAAATTTATTGAGTGAAAATGAGTGGCATGGTCTTGAGTATCATAGAATTGTAAATGATATCATAAAAACAATGTAAATAGAATAAAAATCCCTGATACATGAAAAAATTAAAGATTCATTGCATGTGTGGTGGAATTTTGTCTATGAAAAACCCACAAGTCCACCTAATGCTAATAATAATACTAATTATTAGAATAGAGGTAACATGGCCCATGAAAATAATTTAAAGCATGAGGAATGTGAATAATATTAGGATAAAATTGAGATACATTGGGAAGATAAAGGGTATGATATAAATCAATAAATTGATAACCTAAAAGAATAATTAAATAGATTGGAGATTGAGAAAAAAATCTTATGAGGACCTCAACATCAAACTTTAAAAATTGAGAAACAATGATCAAGAAAAGAGAATAAGAATAGATAATTTTGATATTATAATATGAATTTACAAAGACAAAAAATAATAGGAGACATGATATTAAAATATCCCATTATTTTTAGATATATATAGACAATTTAACTTCCTTAAATACTTGGATATCCAAATATTGTTCCAAGAGAAGTGAGAAAATATTCTAAATTTTCATAAAATAATGTCATCTCAAGGCAAGATCATCTATGGTAATTTAGAAATCTCACTAATGATTATGATATTAAGTATGAGGATTTTATTATAAATTTATTTATCTAATATTCAAACCATGTTTTTAGGGAATGGTATTAAATCTTACCAAATGGGATTATTGAGTCCTAGGCCAAGATTCAGAGGGTTTTCAAAGAAGAATATAGAAATAAAATAGACTGAAGATTCATCATAAATAAATATACCAAAATCATAAAGGGATCTAATGAGTTTTTTTATGCATTCAATACTATATTTGGTAAGCTAATATTAAAAATTAGCCTAGTCAATCTATGTGTCTAGTATTGTATTGTAATGCTTATGATGCCAAGATGGGGTAATTTATGACAAACAAGGAGGGTATGTGTAGCATCATCATGGAAAAGACAGGTCCTTAAGTGGCAAAAAATTTAGAAAAATCGGAGTTAGGCAACTTGACGTAAAATTTTGAATAAGTTTCTATATTATTTCAAAAATATGTAAGAATAGAATCTGTAGAAAATTGAATTTAGTTTCTAAACTACTAGGTTTATTTTTAAAAAAAAAGTCTATTTGGTGAAAATTTGAAATTTCAATGTAGTAGTACTTAAATTTCAGGGAAAAAAAAAGAAGTGTCTATCTCACCACCCTAACCACAATAAAATTATAATATTTTTTTGTAAGATTTTAGATATAAGTAGAGGACTCATGTCCTGATGTGATGCATATTTTTTTGTAATTTTTTTCCAGGTAAATAATTAATTATGAATTTTTTATTACAAATTTTAAAAAATATAAAAACTCGTATGTTTGGCCACCTTAACTTGATCAAAACTTCATTAAATTCATTTTTTTTTTAATCCTATAGTATGCGAAGCATAGATGTGACACATGTTTTGGATTCAAAAAATGTGATACCATTTGAAAGCTATAGATGTTTTTCAATCAACCTAGCTATCAAGACTTTAGTCATAATTCAAATAGAAAATGAATAATAATTATTTATTAAATTCAAAGTAAAGCATAATTTATATTGGTGGAAAGGTAAGAATCTCCTTTAAAAACCCTTTTTGTTTCATCAATTTTGGGGGAAAAAAAGGCCGTCAACCACATACCCATTATATCGCCACTTTTTGGCCCATCATGATCCTACACATACCCAAGATCACCATGCATTTAGACAGGATTATAAATTGCTAAAAATATTGAAATAAACAAGATAGATTCTAGTAAAACTCATAAAATGAGTGATATATTCCATGATAAAAGCTATAGTAATCACCAATGGTTGGGGATACATTTGATAAGGTTATGCACCCCCTCAAGGAATTAAGTTACAAAATTTCCAAAGATTTGAAGGATGTGACTAGTTAGTGATATACTTAATCATGGTATACAAGAAAGGATTCCTAGATTGTTTGACTAGCCTTATAATACTAAATATAACAATGGGAGACCTATCATACAAAACCCTAGAGGGATAAGAAGTAAATACACACTATATCCTCTAACAAATATGGAAATTAAAGTTGTAGAAGATATCCCATGGTATTAAGAATTTAAAATTCCTAATTTCTTTACATATTGTATTATGGATTTGGAATTTATAAATGATGATACAAAGTATGAAGAATATGGGGATATTGACCAAAAGAATTATTGTAAGAAAAAAATCATCAAGAAATCAATATTATAACCACCAAGGGATAATAAAGTAGTAAAGAGTATTCTTCTAGTAATGAGTGTGGAATTGAGATGAATGTGGAGGGTAGAATATATCTATCAAATTATTACAATCGACAATTATTTTTGAATGAAGCAGAAGCTCATTATGTAAACAATGCTGATGCATATATGGAAAAGCTTATATTAAAGAAGAATTATAATGATGAGATCAAATCTTTAACTATGGAAAATATGGACCAATTTAAGAGTGAGTATAACTTGAGAAATAAGAATGACCAAAAGAAAGACACAAGACCAACAAATGACTAGGGAATTTTTAGTAAAGAGTGTGAAGGAGGGGATTTGCCACTCTCGTGTCTATAGGACGTAGAAGAGTTTGCAAGGAACAAATTACCCTTGGTCACCTCAAATGACACAAACGGTCCAAGTGATATAGATTCAAGATGAAAGAGATTGCAAAATGTATTTAAAATAGAGCTTCTAGAACAATTATAGATAAAGGACCTCTGGGACTAAAAGAGAAGATTGTAGAAATTTCTAGGACAAGATACAAGCTCTTGACAATCTTATAAGAGAGTGCTATCAAGTCACAATCTTAGAATAAGAAATGAATGTAATGTTAATATTGATATTTTACCTTTATGCACATAAGAATAAATATATCTAGTTTCAATCTTAACTATCCATGGGTATAGAGAGAATTCAGCTAAATATGAATATACAATATTAAATAAAGAAAGAAGGTAAAGCTCAGGTATGTATGTAAATACATATATGGATACTTATTTATGAGTATACATTCTTATGCAAAGATAACCAAAGATTTGATAAAGAGAGACGTATAGAGTAAGTTCCTATGATTTCTTTATTACATGGGAGATCTTTGCATAACCATTGAACATGTGACATATTTACTGGGTCAAAAAGTCCTCATGTAAACATTCAAGTGCTTGGCCATATGATGATACACTATTCAATTGCAATAGGAAAGATAATTTTTTCCATTGAATTTAAGGTTTTGTCATTTCATTCAAAAATTATTGGGACTGTCCCCCTTTGGGGTTCTAAACATCATGGACATAGTCTAGAGGTTATCCTTGATTTTGATAAACTACCTTCATAATATTGCATGTTACAAACAAATGCCTAACCTTAAATTCACAAAGATTTTCAGGCATGCATGCAAGCATAAATTTAGAAATCTATTTGAAGGAAAGATTATCTAACTATTGTAATGTTTCAAGACCTATATTCAATTATTAAAACATGAGTTGATCCTAGATGTTAACAAGAGACTATCATAGATTACCAACACCATACCAAGTTTCGTACCAAAATATAAACTATAATGTTTATCAAAATGCTTCATTTAAGTAAATGACCATCAATCCTAATTATAAGAATAATCTCCTTTCTACAAAACATAATCTATGGTCATTACAGTAAACACATAAGAAAACCTTACTTTTATTTCCATTGGCTATTTCCACGATATGTAAGTTCTGTAATTAGTGTTGGTAAGAAGTTAACTTATCAATTCTTCAAGTTTGAGTTATCTTATAGGTATTTTATGGTTTGTCTAGGCCTTTAAATTCTTGATCCTTATACAATTTTGAAATAGAATTATCATAAAAGGGTGCTTAGGGGTTTTCCTTTTATTCCTTCTAAGTTCTTAATTATATGAGATCCTTAGCTAATAGATTATTGAATGAGTTCTTTCTTTTCCTTTCCTTAGAACATTTCTTCATAAATGAAAAGAAATAAAGATAAATTTTAATACAAATTGATTATAATTACTGAGTGATCCTTATAGTCAAATGGTGAAGTTGAGTGACTCATCAAAAATCCCACTAGAGACCAATTAATTTTTAACACAAAAGCTCAAATATCTAAACTAATGGATCTCAAATATTGCATCAATAAAATTGAGAGAAATAAATACCCTTTATAAACTTATTCCAAAGAAACTATAAATTAAACACCTATTTCTTTTCCTAAAAATAAACATTCATTACTACATCATCACTATTCTAATCCAACTCATCTTTCGAAAATAGTTGCAACATTCCTAAATCAAAGACCCACTCTGCATTGCCCAATTCATAGCAATAGGCTCCCCACACATACAACTCCATATCTTATCAGAAAACATTTAAGACAAGGTTCCAATCACTAACTAGGCGAGCATAGGGTTGCACAAAGCATACTTTCATCGGCAGGTCAGAGAGATTTCACATACAATTAAGCCCCCGGTAGCCAGCGTATATATATCCTGACAAGAATATTCTATGAGCCATTAATATTTAGGAAAAAAGATCAGTGGACTAACAGAAAGAAATCTCATTGCTTTTGAGGCTAAGGCATGAGGAGTGGGTCTACTTTTTAGCTGTGAAAGAGACAAGACCGACCAGACCGACCAGAGGAGGACCTTGGGCTATCACTTGTAATATGTTAGTTGGGAGGTCTACGCGGTCCCAGGCTCAGGGAATATGACAAATCCTGGGCACTTTGAGGAAGCCAAAACAGAGAATAATTGTAATAAAGAAGTAGGTACCGACGTCCTTGTTTATGGAGGCATTAATTGACCAATTTAATGGAAGCCGAAGTCTCACGTAATTCACATAGCTTCATACCTAGTAGATTTTACATTGTAGACTCAATTTCATTAAGAACCGGAAACGAATCCAGGCATTCTCACCGAGAATAAGGAAATTCACAGAAGCGTCTGATTTGCCTCAAACTACAGACTCTTGACATCGACTACGGTCTTATCTCCATGCACCTCCATTCCGGCATAGGCAAATTCACAGCCAGCAATGCATTGTCAGAAAATTCACCATCAGCAATTTACCAGAAGAAAATTCACTGTCATGACAAATTTACGGCAAGGAAAATTTACCAGCAGCAATTTATGGCTGCGGAGATAATTTCAAAGTCTTGAAAATATCTATTAGAATTTTCTGCGGCAATGAATTGCTGGAATTCACGGCTGTGGAGATAATTTCAAAGTCTTGAAAATATATATTAGAATTTTCTGTGGCGATGAATTGCTGGTAGTGAATTTTCCTTGCAGTAAATTTGTCATAATGATGAATTTTCTTTAAATTTCGATGAATTTTTTTTGAATTTGGGTGAATTCTCCTAAGCCCTCCATTCCATGATGGATCATGTTATACATTTAGGGTAATAAAATCGAAATCAGTGGAACTGCTATGTTGCAGATTGGACAGCAAAAAGGAAACACTAATAACGAATTCTAAGAGCTTGTGAACTACAACATTTTACAATCAGTACTTGGATAGCCAAGATCTAGCTAATATACATTATTGAAACAAAACATTATCATATTTCCTATGCTACGAGGTTTTAAAGTAAGCTTTCATCTTCCCATCCTTATTTGTAGCTAAAACAAAATTCGACCTTCAACTATTTATCAAAGGTTTCATTGTACTCTTATTCTTATTATGCACCGCAGCTAACAGTGAAGTTATTTTATTGAAGGAAGATTAACAAGTATTCCAACGTTTTCAACTAAGTCTTACCTCTGCGGCGTTTCTAAAGAATAGTTGTCTTGCAGAGCATTCTCTTCTTCCTGAAATCCTTCGATCTCCTCCTTCGTACCGCTGACTTTTCCCTTTTTTTGTGTTTTCCCCCTGAAGAAGAATATCGGTGCCTTCCATACCTCAAGTGGACTGTAACATGCATGTGTTCGCCTCTTCCGCATGTCTCCTCCACTTCGTCCCACCTCATGCAATTTAATGCCTTCACGACATTCAGATTTTGATTCTACATACTTCATAAGTGGCTTAATAGTTATTTTCTATAACTTAATTTATTGAACTTTATTTTATAACTGAATTTTATTTAATAATATTGCTTAAAAGCTTTCAATTGTCAAATGATAACGATGTATTTTCTTATATTATTATTTCTCTCACACATATATATAATAAATTAAGTAATTTATTTATTATTTTTCCTTTTTCGAACTCAATTTTTCAAAAGGTAAGAAAATTTTATTTTTTTCTTAATAACTTATCTTCTTCATTTTAATAATTAAATTACACATGGAATGAGAGGTGACAAAGTGGGACGACAACATGACACACTGTCGTCTCAGGGATGCGCTAGCATCTCGTACGACAGAGAACTAAACCTTTTGCACATAACTTAAGGAATCTGCTATCTATTCAGAATTTGAGGTTTGTCTATTCTGATTAATTAACAGAAACAATAATGTGAGTAAATAAAAAAGAAAGCAAGATGTTCACTCACAAGAGGTCCTACACTTTGAAGCTTCTCACAAAGTTCCACATGAGCAACTTGCACACAAGGTGAATGAGGAAAAGTGTTGGGGTTGTTTTGGGGCTTGCCTCAGTTAAACCCTTGTTTTGGTGTTTCCACCTCCATGAACAACCAAATAGATAAAGAATATAAAAGAAACAAAGTAAAGTAGACACAATGAGTGATAAAAGAAAACCCCACAATAGAGGAGAACCTATATTACGAAATAGACAACTAAGTGATAAAAGAAAACCCCACTATGGAGGAGAACCTGCATCACAAGATAAATAGACACAATAAAATATGCTAGCAAATAGACAAGAGAACAAGGGCAATACCAATAGTTTGTGACTCCCTCTTGGCTTGATAGACATGACATTGAGAGCTTACAGGAGAGCTTTGGCTATTAGTGAGACTTCAATCCAATAGAGCTTGGCCATAGAATCACGATGTAGAAAAGAGAACAAGTTGGAGTCAAAGAGTGTGAGAATTCTTGCAAATGAGAGTGAAAAAAATATTTTTATTAAGTTGCATGGGTGGGAAGAGTCATTACACTCAAAATTTTGCCACGATGACACATGTCACAGGCCAAGATTAAGAGATCCCTTATTTAAAATCGCAAAGATCGAGGATGCTAGTATGTCGCACAAATGTCTGTCACATAGGCATCCAACTCATAACTTTGTGAGAAATGAGGTGGTAGACTATTTTCACTTTGTCTTTTCCCTTTATGGAGTTCAAATCATGAAATTCTGACTCATAAGGTTCTTGCAATAAATGTGTTTAGGTGCCATAAATGCAAGGGGAAAATGCGTAATTGTGAAATTGCCACAAGGTGCAATTTTATGACATTACTTCTTGCCCCCACTGTAGTGAACTAATTTTTTTAAAAATCAACTAAACTAAAGTAGAAAAGAGAACAATAGAATGAGCTTGAAAATTTAAAAAAATTATGGATAAATTTATGTACCAAAAAGGAGATTATAAAGGCCACAAAGGTTGAGTAGGAAAATATTGACAATGCCCCTAGTGATTGAGCTCAATAAGAAACCACAACATCAAATGTGAAGTGTCATTCTGTAAAACTCAAATTTAGGTTAGCTCAAAAATTGAAAGAGTCTACCAAGACAAAAAGAATGCTCAAGAAAAAATTGGTGGTTTGGAAGAAAAATATGATGAACAAGTGAGTACATGCCCCCTCCTATTTTGCCCCTTGCTAGGTGGGGTGAAAATAGGAAAAATGAAAGGACTAGGTTCGCCGAGAAAAAAGGGCCAAAAAATAAACTATATATACCTAGGAGGGCCTGGACTGAAGGGTCATTTTCACTATTCACTACGAGAAAATTATTGACTTTTGTGAGAGAAAAGTCATAAAAATGCCTCACAAACACAATTATGTGGGTTTGAAGATCGAGCAGTTGCATCGAGTTGTAGGCAAGGGTGATGAGGTTCATGAAGTACATTGACTTTAACCCTCTTTGTCAAATTTTAGGCATTTTTTAAGGATTTTTCAAATCTAGGAAGCACATGCATCTGACCAACGTGAAGGCATCTATCCAATGCGTTGTCATCTAGGAAGCACACTATCGATCGATGTTTGTGCTATCATTTGATGCACGTGTTGTTGTTTAGGTCATGGCCAACCCAAAACACTAGCACATCACATAGACATCTACATCATGTGCCTCTATCCTGGAGGTAACTTAGAAAAAATTGATGTAGAAGGTAAATTTTATATATATATATGAATCTAACATAGATTTTGTTTCCATTTTATAGGACTAGCTTGAGAAGCATGAGCACAGAGGTAGGCATGTGTTGATGATGTTGTGGGATTAGGTAGGCCAAATGTACATGGATGACTAGGATCATCTCTAACAGGTAGGCCTATGGTGGGCCTATACCTTGCTCAAGATGTTATACCATCCCTTTATGTTGATGGTGCTCATGGAGCCCTGGGACACAATGACCACCTCTTTCTACCTATTTTCAAGAGAGATGACGGTCGCTCTAGAGGTTGTGCACCATATTATATGTCTACCCATCTATGGATGACATGTGGCTCTTGATGATACATGCTCATCCAAAGAGGTGTTAGATGGGTAGCAGTACTGAGCGAGGTGTACAGAACCCAACAAGACCACTAACCACCTCTACATATGGTGGTTTGAGCATGGACAAGTGGTGGTCCCACTTTTGAGGAGGAGAATGGTAATTACAGTTTCCCTCTGAGTTACCATGGATAAGCAAGGCTCACACCTACATAGGGGCCTCGTCCATACCATTCAAGAGATGGAGGAGCAGTTGACTATTTATACCTAGGATTGTAGCATGCTCGCTCACCTGTACCATGATCTGGGTAGGTATGTACATTATGATTATTCAATCTCAAGACAACCTACATCCTCCTACAGGTGTAGGAATTTGTGCATATTACAACTACTTGACCAATTGGGTATCCTCATGGGACAACCCCTAATACACCAATGGCCCACACGTACCCATTGGTATGTGAATGGAGATATGGAGACTTACAGTTTTGGCATGGTTACAATTTGATACACTATGGTTCCATGATGTGAGGTGGAGACCACATATGGGCATGCAGTGGCCCACAAACATGAAACAACTGTAACATATGCAACACAATCGCTTCCTAGTTGGACGCACTAATTACATTATTATGATGTATTATTGGAACACAATCACTCACTAGTTCAGGATTTTGGATATTATTCCCCTGATGCCCCATATATACACACATGAAACCAAGAGTGCCATTAGACTAGGTGACCATCATTATCCAACCATATGAAACATCACTAATAACGATGAGGGGTTGAACAATAATGATCAACCCCCGATGCTACGCATTGATGATGTAGGGGTGGCCCATGACTTCAGGACCTCATGGATGACACATAGTCTTTCCCTGATTTTCTTAGCAAATTCCTCCATGGGCAATACTGGTATAGGGGAAAGAAAAAATAGGAGAGGACCAAGGCAACAACAGTAACGACTAGCAAGGAGAGGCAACACGTAGAGAAATAGAGAGACTGAGGTGGTGGTGAAGGCTTCCATCCCCTCCAATAGTTGTCCTAGTCTCCATAGCACCACCTTCGATGTCTAGTGTCCTTGCGATAGAAGTAGAGGCATCAAGCATTGGCCCTAGCATCACACCCCCATATCCACACTAGCAATCTGGGAATCTAGGTATATGAGTGATTTATGATATTTACTTCTAGTATTTCAATTTTAGTTTTATCACATATATATATGTTCATGTTTTGATATATCATTCAATACTGATGATGTCTACTACTTCGTGGTTGTAGTGGACGCACAAGAGTGAATTACCTTCATTGGGTGGTGTATCTTCAAGGTGGCCCTAACTATGCCAGTCCATGGAGTGTCCTTGATGCATACAAGCTTACTTTAGTTGGGTGACACACCCACCTATTTGAGCCTATTGAAGTTTTAAGGATCACATATGAGGAGGCACGAGTTGAGGTGTTTTAGAGGATCATCAATGTTTCTACTATGACCAGGCAGCGAGATCAATAGGCATCCAAGCTTTGTTTCCAAGAGAGACCAAGTCAGGACACAAGTAAAGAGTGTCAAGAGGGCATGTGATGCTTTATAAAGCTAGCTTGATGACCTCAGTGGACAGGTGGCACCTGTGAGGCCAATTGCAGATCCCCAACTATAGTAGTTTTAAGAGGATGTGTGGCAGACTTGGGAGTGAGAGGCACATATAAAGATGAAGGTTGTGGATCTAGGTGAGGAGATACAAGGATTGCATGCTAGTTTATCAGTGTCGCGATCACATCAATCATTCTCCACCACGTCTGTCTAGCCTAGACGTTGATCACCACTAGGACCAGAGGGTTTGTGGAACCATGTGCCTAGGTGCTAGAGGCCCATTTTATATATGTGCCATTTTGTACCTATTATATCATTTTGTATAGCATTATTTTGATGTATAGATATATACAAATATATAATCACCTCATTTTGATACACAGGTGTTATACATGTACATGATACAAATTTGATATATATATATGAAATTTTTGTCTGACATCATGGTGTTCCTTTACATCTATGCTTAATTTCATGTATGGTTATGTGGTGGATGTTATACTTATGGATGCATGTTTAGATTAGATGTTATCATGATATAATAAACACACATGGATATATGTTAATTAAATACAATGATGATCTAGTTGCCTAACTAAAAGATTTAATTCAATGCAACACCCATTAGCATAATAAATCACATGTATAGATAATTCCTAATCAAATAAATTACTCACATACACATTCTTACATCATAACACAAAATAGTAGAAAATTTGTGTTAATGAAGGAATGCCATATCATAACAAACTGCAATCCATGGGGGGTGAGTGTTACACACATGACACATATACACTATGCATAGTATTGATGAAGATGCATTTAATTGATAGACTCTTTTAGAGGTGTTCCATCCATAGACAACAATCCATAGGAATCATAACCATACATAGAAATGATAATGTAAGGGCCTAACCAATTAGGTTTAAAATTTCCCTTTTGATCAGGTGACACATTTACATTTCTTTAATTCTCATAAAGAACCAGATCGCCTACCTTGAAAGTTCTAGAGAGAACACCTTGGTTAAAATATTTAGAAATCATTCATTGATAACCTTGAAGATGATCAAGGGCCCGCAATTGGCACTCATTGAGAAACTCAAGCTAATACAAATGACTAGCATGATAAGTGTCATCATCAATTAATCCTTTGAGGGAAACTTGTAATGATGGAATTCCCAACTCTAAAAGCACATAGGTTTGGTGCCATACACAAGGTTATATGGTATTGTGCCAATTTCCATGCGAAAACTTGTGTGATAGGCCCACAAGGTGTATGTTAATTGAGTACATGCCAATCTTTACCATGTTTATTTACCATTTTTTGAAAAATCAGCTCAAGAACTTTTTATTAGACACTTCAACTTGGCCATTAGATTGAGGATAGTATGGTGTAAAAAAATGATATTGAATGTTAAAATTTTCTAGGAATTGCTTCATCTCTTTATTCTTAGATGGAGTACCAATGTAAAAAACAACGGTAGAAAGTAATCAAAAATGAGAAATGATATTATTTAGAAGAAAGCTACAGATTACTTCAGCACTCATGGATTGAAGTGGAACAACTTCAACCCATTTCATAAAGTAATCTATAGTTGTAATGATAAATACATGTCCTTTAGAAGGAAGTGATATTTTTTGATAATATCCAACCCCCATTTTGAAAATGGCCAAGGAAAGATCCGAGTTTGAAGCTCTTGAGTAGAAGCATGATTAAGGTTACTATGTTGTTGACACTACAAACACTTCTTGGAAAAGGAAAATGAATCCCACTCCATTGTTTTCCAAAAGTATCCCATGTGAATCAATTTATACACTAGTTATTTACCACCAAAATATCCACCCCTAGAGCTTGGATGGGCTTCTTGAAGGGAAAGGGGTATTTCCACTTTAGTGAGACATTGAAGAAGAAGGCCATTATAATTTTTTTTATAAAGAACATCTGATAATATAATGTGTCAAATTGAAAGCTTTTGTATCCAAATGCAAGAATTTTTAGTTGCATCATTGGAAAATTTTCCAATCTTTAGATAATTATAAATATAAGAATATCATTCCTTCAATTCTACATGAGCGTGCACTAGAGCATTAGATTCAAGTTGATATGAGATAGTAGCAGAGAAAATAATATAAACCACAAAGTGGTATTATTTTATGCCTTCATCCCAAGATACAAGGGAGGAAACACTCACCATTGCATTTGCATGTTGATTTTCTCTCCTAGGAACACTATCTATTGTAAAAGAATAGAAATGGACATTCAAGGATAAAGCCTAATCTCGCTACTGAGATAACTTATTATACTTGGCCTGATATGCTCCTATAATCTTATTTACAATAAGTTTAGAATCACCATGTATGTGAAGATGTTTAATGTTCAATACAATAATGGCATGCAAGCCAAATATAAGGGCTTCATACTCAGCAACATTATTATTGAAATGAAATTCCAACAAAATGAATAGAGGAATTGGCATTCCTTCAGGTGATATTAAGACTACACCTACTCTAGATCCTCGACATCTCAATCCATCTAAGTAATATCCCACATAGGTTTGTGGTTTGTTACAAAAAGGTATTCATCTAGAAATAAATCTAGATTACTAGGAAATGAGTGAGATGAGGGAAATTCCGCCAACTAATCAGTAACAACTTGGCCCTTAATTGCTTTCTGAGTAACGAACTTGATGTAAAATTCAAAGAGTAACATTACCCATTTCGCCAACCTTCCTGAAATATTGGTTCTAGTAAATAGATGCTTTAGGAGATCACTATTTACAATGACATGAGTTTCCACATGAAGAAGATAATGTCATAACTTTTGCATTGCAAATATGAGAGCAACACATTGTTTCTCCATGGTAGAATAATGAGTTTCATAATCAACAAGAACATGACTAATGTAATAGAACACTCTTTATTTACCATCATCATCATGTTGAGCTAACAAAGCTACTAAGGCATGAGGTGATGTAGAGACATAAAAAAAGGGGTCTATCTTGCACAGTCAACATTAGGATAGGAGGATTGGCCAAATAATTATTAATTGACTAAAACAAAAATTGCACTCATTGTCCCATTGAAAGAAAACATCTTTCTTCAATAATCATGTGAAGGGAAGAGTATGATTAGCCAACTGAGATAAAAATATATGAATTTCTTGAATCTTCCCTTGCAAACTATATAATTGATAGATGTGTCAAGGTCGAGGCATGTTAACAATCACATCAATCTTATTTGTATCAACTTTAATTCCATAGTGAGAAATAATAAATATTAAAATTTTACTTGCATCAACACCGAAGACACACTTAAGAGGATTTAGCCTCATCTTATAGATTCAAATCCTTTTGAACATAAGATAAACATTTTCTACATGATCTTGACAAGTTATAGACTTAGTCAAGATATCATCAACATAATCGTCTAGAATTTTGTGAATAAAGTCAGGAAAGATAAGATTCATCCCACACTGGTAAGTTTCTCCTCCATTCTTTAACCAAAATGACATGGCCACATAATATAAATTAACCCAAGGGGTAGTGAAGGCTATCTTATACTAATCTTCCAAGTTAATACAAATCTAATTATAGCCTGAGAAGCCATCCATGAAAGACAACAATGCATGGCCTATAGTCAAGTGTACAATCATATCAATATTGGGAAACATAAAATCATCCTTAAGAAAAGATTTATTGAGATCACAAAAGTCAATACAAATGTGAATATGGCCATTAGGCTCACTGATAGTGATAATATTTTATATTCAAGGTGAATAGTTAATCCTAGGATAGATAAAGTGTGCTTTTAATAGCTTCTTTATCTTTGTCTTAACTAACAATGCGGCCTTGGGATTCATCTTTCGGATCTTTTGGTTAATGAGGTTATCATCGGGACATAGAACAATATTGTGAACCACTATAGACTCATCAATAATAAACATGTCCTCATATGACCAAGAAAAAATATTAGGATTAGAATGCAACAAATTAGAATGTTATTTATATTCTTCTGAAGAAAGGCACATTCCAATCTTAATCACCTTTTCAGGAGATTTAGGATCCATGAAAATTTTGGTAGTGTACCCTTTAAGGAGAGAACTATGGTCCTTAGGATGGGGAATATGAACATCATCATCCACATTAGATAAAGGAGCCTCCTCATCCATACTCAAAATAGATTCTCTAAAGTACACTTCTTTATGCAAGCAATACAAGAATCGTTATTTATGATGATGAGAAGGAAGATGAGAGTAGACACCCAAGAATTCTTTCAATGCTTCCTCTAAAGAGAATAAATCTAGAGGAACTTTATTAGATTCTACTTTTCTCTCAATCAGTTCAGGATGAACTAGACTAAGAGGTTCAAAAAATGTCATGTTGACACTCCACCATGGTTTCCACCTAGATTGTTCAAGAGAGTAGCCAAGCCCCAAGTTACACTTATGAGGTATACATCCTTTCTCATTATGCCCACAACCTTTATGCCCATAACCGTATCTAGAAACTAGTTTATAGCTAGGGATGTAACTTGTTTGAAAATCCTAAGAAGGAGGTGGATCAACATAGTGAGCATCACTTGACTAGTGAGTATCATACTCATCTATGGGATCACAACCACCCTTCTTGACAAGAATACAAATATTACAGTTCATAACCAAAGCATTATCATCTTCCTCGGTAGGGGTACAATTAGTTTCCTTGATGGGATCCTGATCTCCTTTCCTTGTGGGAGGATAACCAGTTCTCTTGAAAGAGATATATGAAATTATTGGAATTTCAAGGTGGATAGTGTCAACCTTGTATTCTCTAAAGAAAAAATAAAAAAATTCCAAGGACCTCAAATCATCACCAAGACATGCATATGATTCAAAAGAAGATAAAGAAGGCATAGACCTAGGATTATTTGCTTCAAGTTGATCTTCTTAGGTGACATCCATCTCTGGAGTATCCTTTAAGATAGGAACTGCCAAAGAGAATGTCAATGCATCAAAATATAATGATGGAATACAATTCTTAAGAGTGAAAACAATCATGACCTAACCCACATCTTCCAAATCATAAAGGTGTATAGTATTGGGCCAGCCTTGATTGTAATCACTTTGTTATTAGCAACAAATTTTATACAGTGATGTAAAGTAAATGTTACAACCCCTAAAGAGTGAATCCAGGGTCTTCCCAAAATAATATTGCAAGGTAAAGGATCAAACATCACATAGACCAAGGTGGGTAAGGTAACGCGTCCTAACCTTAAAGGAAAGATTATCATTCCTAGGGATTCAAGACCGACATTATCAAATCCATGAATGTACAAAGAAGAAGTAGCTAAATAAGAAGAATCAATTTTAATGTTAGGTAATAGAGCAATGTCACATACGTTGAAAGTGGAATCATTGTCAACAGGAGCATGCTTAATACCGATGTTATTAACATTAACTATAATCATTAGAGGATCTACTTGCTTCTGTACTTCCAAGGGTGGGAGTTCCTATTGGTAGAACATAATATTTGGTGAATCTACATGAATATGATCCATCAATGCATTTAACATCTACTGGCCTAGTAAAATAAGGCAAGAGGATCTTTTGCAAGGCTTTCTCAAGAATACCTAGATAAACTGGAGCAAATTGAAGAAAATCCCACAGTGAGATCTTGGTTGGAGTAACATGAAGTTTCTCAACAAGATCATAATCACTAGGTGATTTAGTAGTAGTTTTAGGTGCTGGAGGAAGACTTGGTTGACAACGTGGTAGAGAAGTAGGAACATATGTAGGTTGATTCAAATTTTTTTGGTTTCTTCTAGTATTATATGTATGTCCTACAATATTATAGGAAGAATCCATAGCTTTTAGAAATCTCACATAAAGATCTAGTGAGTTATTAGAGACTAAAATATCATGAATGGAATGAATCCTCTTAGGAGAGGGGCTAGCTAGAGCCAAGAAAATGATGGGTCTCTTAGGCCTTTGAGGAGCCATAGAGATAGTCACTACATTTACAGGCTCTTCAATTTGTGAAGAGAAAGTGGATGTTTGTGATGAAGAAATTTATTTAGGAGATCTACAAATAGGAGAAGATGGCTCTAGGAAATCATCCAAGGAATCATCTGGCATGGGTATGTGCATGATCATGATGGGCCAAAAAGTGGCAATATTATGGGTATTTGTAGGGTATGTGGTTGACAAATTTTTTTTTACCCAAAATTAATGAAACGAAAAGGGTTTTTAGAGGATATTCTCAGCTTTCCACCAATAAAAATTATGCTTTAATTTAAATTTAATAAATAATTATTGTTTATTTTCTATTAGAATTATGACTAAAGTCCTAATCGATAGGCTGATTGGAAAACATCTATAGCTTTCAAACGGTATCACATTTTTTGAATCCAAAACATGCGTCACATTCTATGCTTCACATACTATAGGATTAGAAAAAGAAAAATTAAATTTCATGAAGTTTTGACCAAGTTAAGGTGGTCGACATACAAGTTTTTATATTTTTTAAAAGTTGTAATAAAAATTCATAATTAATTATTTGCTTGGAAAAAATTACAAAAAATATGCATCACATCGGACATGAGTCCTCTACTTATATATAAAATATTATAAAAAAATATTATCATTTTATTATGGTTAGGGTGGTCTGAGAAACCTACTCCTTATTTTTTCCACGAAATTTAAGTACTCTTGCATTGAAATTTCAAATTTTCACCAAATATATATATATATATATATATATATATATATATATTTAAAATAAACCTATTAGTTTAGAAACTATATTCAATTTTCTACAGATTCTATTCTTACATTTTTTTAAATAATATAGATAACTTATTCAAATTTTTACGTCAAGTTGCCTAACACTGATTTTTCTAATTTTTTTGCCACTTAAGGGCCTATTTTTTCCATGATGATCTTGTACATACCCGCATATCAAAATATTCCTTAGAGAAAGCATTATCATAAAAATTAAAACATTGTAGAAAAATATCAAACATGATTCACCTTGACTTAGGGTTCACCAAAATGTGAAGGAGGGGATTCACCACTCCTATGTCTCTAGGATGAAGAGATTAAATATGAAAGAGATTACAAAATGTATTTAAAATAGAGCATCTAAAATAATTATAGATAAAGAACCTTGGGACTGAAAGAGTAGATTGTAGATATTTCTGGGAAAAGAGGACAAGCTCTCAGCTAAAGGAAATTTTTAGGGGAGTGGGATGACAACACTTCATGTTGTCAACTCAAGTATGCACTAGCATCTCATACAATAGAGAACTAAACCTTTTGCACAGAACTCAAGGAATCTGCTAACTATTCAAAATCCAAGTTTTGTCTACTCTAATTAATTAATAAAAAAGAATGTGATTAAATGATAAATAAAGCAAGATGTTCACTCACAAGAGGTCCTATGCTTCAAATCCTCCCACAAAGTTCCACATGAGCAACCTACACACAAGGTGAATGAGGAAAAGTGTTGGGGCTATTTCTAGAATTGCCTTAGCTAAACCCCCATTTTGTTGTTTCCACCTCCACAGACACCCAAATGGATAAAGATTATAAAAGACACAAAGTAAACACAATGAGTGATAAAAAGAAAACCTCACAATGGAGAACCCATATCATGAAATATATAGCTAAGTGATAAAAGAAAACCCCACTATGGAGGAGAACTTGTATCACAAGATAAATAGACACAATAAAATATGCTAGAAAATATATAAGAGAACAAGAGAGCAATACCAACAGTCCATGGCTCTCTCTTGCCTTGATAGACACGATGTTGAGTGCTTGAATGAGAGCTTTTATTATTGGTGATACTTCAATCTGACAGAGCTTGGCTACAAAATCACGATGTAGAAGAGAGAAACAAGTTGGAGTCAGAAAATGTGAGAATGCCTATAAATGAGAGTGAAAAAGAGAGTTTTGTTTATTTTGCGTAGGAAGAGCCATTACACTTGGAATTTTTCCATGACGACACGTTTCATGGACCAAGATTCTAAAATTCCACATTTGAACTCACAAAGCTGGATGATGCTAGTGTGCCATGCAGATGTATGCGCGCCATATGGACGTTTGTGTGTAGCACAGGCATCCAACTCATAACTTTGTTAGAAATGAGTGGCAGACTATTGTTGCTTTGTCATTTCCCCTTATGGAGTTTAAATTGCAAAATTCTGACTCATAAGGTTCTTGTTATAAATGTAGTTAGGCACCATAAATGAGGGGGGGAAATGTACAAATGTGAAATTGTCATGGGTGCAATTTTATGACATTACAAAGAGAAGAAAGAAGATAAAATATCTCAATCCATCATCAAGGGCCATTATATGACTAAAAAAAGAAAGATTGAGACACTAGTTAAAAATATCAATTGAGTAGAATGATCAATTAAAGGATTGACCTAGGGTGAAAAAATGAGGTAAAGAAAATTAAACTAAAACATAGTTCAATATGAGTCAAGTGGGAACACATGGATAAATAAATTATTGTCATATCCCCATTACATTAGTGTAGTGTAGGATTTTTTTTTTTTCACACTTAATTTGGTGATAATTAATAATAAAATGGATTAATTATGCCTTAATTTAGTGTTATAATAAGTTTTTCATATTCACATTAAGTTTAGGGCCCTTTTTAATAAAATGGACTAAATTGTGCCTTGTTTTTGGTGTTGTAAGGTGTATCTTTATACTTTCACACTAATCTAGGGCTTTATTAATTGATTGGCATTAATTTTCCTTAATTGACCCCTTTAATTCAAATCCAAGTCTAATTAAATGTAAATTCTTGGGGGTAAAACCTGACATTCATAAATGCCATTATACAACACTTAACTTTGGAAGATGTGTCCTAGGTAAGTGACCTAGGACCCATTTTCATAAGATGAATGGGTCCTCACTTAGTCCTATGACCCTATTTTTGCATAATGTTTAACACTATCCAATGTGTGTCCTAGGTAAGTGGCCTAGGACCCATTCGTCCTATGGCGAATGGGTCCTCACTTACACCTAGGACCCCTCTTTGAAATATGTTTTTGGTGGTATTTTAATGATTCCAAATCTCTAATTCAATATCGGCTTATGATATTTGAATTTCAGGAATTAATGTTAAGATATATTTAAAGACAAGGTTATTTCACTATGTTCATCCTAGATTTTCAAGCTTAGATCCTAGCAATTTTGATGAAAGCATCCTTAAAGAAAATTTTATGATCAAGAGTATTTTCAAGGCATTCAAGGGCAGATTTATAGAAGATTATTGCATCAATCAAGATTCATTCATTATGTCAAAGATTTATTGCATCATGTATGTTGTTTGAGCTAATATGGTGATGTAGTCTTCAAGATCAATTCAAGCATATCAAAGGAATTGCTTCTAATCAATTTCCATGATAAAGATCTACATTCATTGAGGCCACTTCATGCTAGTTTGTAGATTTCCACTCCAAGGTTTCAAATAAGGTTTGGTGAGTTGTTACATATTGTTGTTCATTCATCATTGCTTCATGCTTTTCTATTTCATTTCAAAATTTTATTACCAAAATGGGGTTTGACCAAGGAAAATCCCCATTTCCTAACAAAAAAACATTTTTCTTCTCTTTGATGTGTAATTGCAGATTTTAGGTTGAAGATCATTTGGAGAGAAAATTTGAAGAAAGTTGCAAAGCTGTCAAAGTTGCAAAGTTGTCAAAGTTGCAAAGTTGTCAAATTTGCAAGAAAAGTTGTCAAATCATGGAAACTCTTCTACATATTTTATTTATGTCTTTTTGAAGGTGAACACTTAGAATTTGGGAGTGAAAACTAAGCAAAAGAGAACCCATAAAGCATTTTCCAGAAGCCCTAGCCAAGACCCATTCACCTTAGGATGAATGAGTCCTCAATGAGGTCTAAAAAATAATATTTGGTGATAGGTACACATCATTCTCACCTTTCTAGATCTGCATTTTGACAATTAGTTCTGTTAGTTTTTAGATTTGTCCTCTATAACACATATTTTGAATGAAATTAGGAAATAGGTCCATTATCCATAAAATCATTCATCACTTCCTACTTTTCTATGTTTCATTTTGGTGAACCCAAATTTGATCCTTTTATTTTCTAATTTTGGAGTCCCTTGTCATCCTAGATTTAGATCTTGCATTCAATTACATCTCTTTGCATTCATTAGGTCTCATTTAGGTTGTCTTGTCTTTGCATTTCATTTAAGGGTGTTAGGATTGCATATTTTGCATTCTTTAAATCTGAAAAAATACCAAAACTATTAGCCATATTGTATATCATTTACAATATCATTGCATCATATCAACTTGCATTTGAAAATTGAAACAAAAATTGCATCTCAAATTAGGTGTTCTAGGATATCATTTTGTCACATTTTGTGCTTGCATTCGACATTGAATTTATAGAAAAATCAAATTGAAACTTTCTATAACAAATTAGAATCTAGAAACTACTATAAATCACTCAAAAATATGCTAAAATTTGTTTCAAAACCCTAATCTTGGACCTATTCACCCTAGGGCGAATGAGTCCATGATCAGGCCATATTTTGATTTTCTGGGCATTAAAATATTCATTTCTACATTTGTGTTTGTTGCTTCATATTTCTCTTACTATTTGTAGAATTTTTGTTTCATAAATTTGAACATATCTATCTTAATTTGGTAAACTTAATGCATTTTGTGATTTCAAAATTGCATTTACAAGACATCATTTTTAGATTGTTGCATAGTTTAATCAGCAAATTACCTTGTTTAGAATCTGAAAATTGAATTCTAGGTCATTGCATTGCATTTTACTCTCTTTCCATTTTGGGTTGGCATTGAGTTTGTAAAACTTGTATGATCTTTACAACTTAATATCCTGTTAGCAATACTATTGTAAGATGTAGTTTGAGACTCATGTCATCCCATGATACACCATTTTCATGGATCTTGGGTTTTCTAATTCTCTTTATAATAGTGTTGATAATCAACCCCCTATGGATCATAACATTCATACCTCACTTTCAATGAATTCCTTACCTACAACCAATGTGCATGATGTTAACAATACCATCCCTACCATGACTATTTGTACTTAAGTTTTGGGGAATACTCAAAGCCAAGGTGGAACTTCAATTCTTCCATCTGCAATACCCATCTCCATTCCTACATACACTAGTACACAAGTTACCACAACCATTCAACCTACTAGCCATGTCAACACCTCCTTAGGTATTTTCATTGGGAATCCTTCCAAATTTGTGCATTCAAATATCATATCTCCTCAACCATCTCCCCTTGCAAAATTAAAATTCACTTGCCCTCCACAAGCATACACCACTCTACCTTATTCCCCTCCATCTTACAATACCAACAATGATCCCATTATTAACACACTTTTGCAAAACATGATATCCCTTCAACAACAAATCGCTACCCTAAATCAAAACAACAATGGTCAACCTTCACAATACATCAAAACCAACCTGTTATCCCTAGAGATATTGAGAACACAAATTCCACAAGGTATAGAAGTTCCTATATTCAAGAAATGTGGTGGGAAAGGAGATCCTGTTAGCCATGTTTCTGCTTATACAATGTACTAATTTCATATTTGAAGATAAGATCTTGGCTAAACTCTTCTCTATATCCTTGAAGGATACTGCTTTAGAGTGGTTTTTCTCCTTACCAAATAATTCAATTGGTTCATTCAATGAGCTTATTGATGCCTTTTAGAACCACTTCCACATTCACATGGTTCCCAAGATGACCCTAGCTGATTTAATGACATGTAAAAAAAATGATGATGAGAAAGTCACTGATTTCATAGCACAATATCAAATTCTTTATTCACAAATAAACATTAATATTCCTAACTCTGACCTTCAATGAATGTTTATTTCCAATTTACAAAATAAAATCTAAACCAAAATTGAGATGTTGAAATTCCCATCCTTCACATAGTTATGTATAGCCCTTCACGACTATCAAAATTCAGCTTATGGTTGTGATGTGAAAAATCCCCCTAGCCATCCTAAAAATTTTGAATCTGCACCTCAAAATAGTTACCGACCTTACAATAAATAGAATGGGATCATTTTTAAAACTTAATTCCCCTCAACCAAATCAACAAGCTGATAACCAAGTGGCTACTATAAAGGAAAAAAATGTTTTTTTTCCTTTGGGAATAGGAATTGAAAATTTACCCCTCTACCTAATACCCTTCATAATATCATGTTTCAGCTTGTGAACAAGAATATACTTTCCTTACCTCTTTTCAAAGCTCCTGATCCTAATAAACCATTACCCTCAAAGTATAGATCAAATGTTTACTGTCATTACCGTCGATAAAATGGACATGATACAAAATATTGTAAGCATCTTAAACATCGTGTGCAAGACCTCATTGATTCTAATCATCTTCTAATTGGAGGTGTGAAAGATCAAGGTAATAAGTCTATAGCTCCTCCTAACCAAAACTTACAAATCTTTATAGATCCCATGTCAAAACACACTATTTCATTTGTCAAAGCTAGTGATACAAAGAATAATGTGATGAATGTTGACACAGATGATGAAAACACAAAAGATGACAATGAGGAAAATCCTTTGGATTGTATGATTGGAATAATTGAAGTTCGACCTCATACAAGCCAAACCAAAATGCCCCTTGATATTTATTTCTCACAAAATGACATAATAAAACATTCACGCGATGGTCCTCTTTACATAGCTGGAAGAATCAATGACAATCCTACCAATGGGATATTAATTGATCTTGTTTGTGTAGAGAACGTGATCCATGAAGAATTCCTATTTGTGCATGAACTTTATCAAGATACATATGAAAAACCAAAAGCATGGATCAAAAAACATAGTGGTTTTTCTTATCTTGTGATGGCCTCAACAAATTTCCCTCTAAAGTTTGGATTGAAAGCATTAAATGTCTCATTCACCATCATCTCATCATCATACAAATTCTATGTGAAGTTAGGCTATCCATGGCTTCACTCCATGAATTATGTCCCATCAGTTGTGCATAAAAGTTTGAAGTTTCCCTTTAGCAATGAAATCTTTACTGTACATCATAGTAGCTTTAATATCATGTCTTCTTGTGGGAACTTTTCATTGGATTTATTTTGGCCCAAGCCTATTGAACCTAATAGACCTCATGAGGACTACTTTTTCAAAGAATATCAAAAGTTTAAGGAAAAGTACATACTAGAATTATTCCTTAGAAATATGCCTCAACTTGTGACTGAGCCACCCACCCTTGATTAACCAATAATTGAACCAAAAACCCTTCCAAATATCTAAGAGTAACCTATGACAAATTTTCCTATCATTTCCTATAAGAGACCACGAGACAATCAAAACAATCCTATTGTGCCTCCTAAAGTCAAACAAGTTTACAAAGCCAAAGAGAAAGTGCTTGAACAACCTCCCATGGTTCCTTCCATTCCTCCCCAAAGGGAAGAAAAGAAACCCATGGTTGAAAAACCCACTCCTACACAACCAAAAATCAAAAACAGATTGAGAAGAAACTAAAATGCTAGAGAGTGTAGGCGTATACATCGTACTATTTCTCATATGTCAAAAATTAAAGAAGAAAAGAGCAACATATAAAATCAAAATCCAAACTTATCTCCCGCAAGGCATGATGTTTCTTCACCCTCACTGCAACGTAAACATGAAAAAACTTCTATGGATATTGTCTCATATGTCAAAAATTAAAGAAGAAAAGAGAAACATATAAAATCAAAATCCAAACTTATCTCCCGCAAGGCATGATGTTTCTTCACCCTCACTGCAACGTAAACATGAAAAAACTTCTATGGATATTGTCATTCAACCTCCCATTGTGATTAATTTAGATAACATTGATATTGAAAAGATTGATGAACAAGTGCATAATGAGTTGAATTCATTGTTCTCCTCTTCTATGAGCTTAAATGAAAATTCTCCTATATAGAGTGTTGAACTTGGTGCATTTCCTTGTTTAGCACTTGTCATTGTCCCTTTGGCTAGTTGTCCTCCTTTCATATATACTGATCAAGATTGGGATGCAACAACCTACTATAAGTTGACTCGCATGTGCCTTACTAGTCTTTTGCATTATTTTCTTTTTCATGTTTCTTTATGTGATTGCATGTGCGTAAGGTGATCCCTCATATAGTTTTGTTTGATGTCTCTCTCTCTTCATGTCCATTCCTCTATTTGTACCTACATTCTTCTATATGTCGTAAACATTTTATCCTTTTTTTGTCTTTTGTTTTCCTTTTGGGGATGATGCAAGGTATCAAGACATTTAGATCTCTTCCATGTTGACCAAAAAGGAATTTTCTTTGTTTTTACTCTCTTTGTGTCATTCTTCCAATTCTATGAGTATTTTGGGAATGATGGAATTTCCAAGCTCTACAAAAACATTGTAGCAAAGACATACTAACCCAAAATCCGTAGATCCTTTATGTATTTTTGGGGGCAACCTCTCCTTCCTTCTTCATGATGTACCTTTATTTCAGAAACATATGACTTGGCATAGGGATTTCTGAGGAATCTCTCATGTCTTAGGATTGAACATTGACTACTTTAAAGAAATTTCTCACAACAATGGTGTTAGCAACCGCTTTAAAGTGGAGGCATACATCGATAATATCTTTTTCCATTTCTCATGTTTCATGGTGTGATTTTCCTTATTCTTGTGATGCATCATTATCTTGGTGGTGTCACTGGGTTTAATGTCCTCCAAGAGTGCAATATTTCTTAGCGTATGACTTTCCTCTTAGTGGTGATGCGACACACTACATTCCCTAAGTTGCAAATATTTTACTCTTGACTTGTCCTCTCTTGGAGACATTAGGCACAATGTTCCCTAAGAAGAAGACCTTACACAAACTAAGAAAATTCCCTTTGAAAAAAAAGCCTTTTATGAACACTATTGTTCATAAGTGTTTGCATAATGTAGCTTGTTAATCCTTATGAAGCTCGAACCTCTAAATTCAAGGCCACCTAAACTAACACACCTTGCTTGCCTGTGTAGCCTTGCCTTGTCTTGTGGTGCCTTATTGAAGTTTTCAAGAGGATAGCTTTGATATAGTATGGGAGCCTAATATGATTCTCTCATTTTCCACCCTTTTGGGATACTCACCTAGTGGATAGCTTGATGTTCCACTAACCTAGAGTGAGCGTGAAAAAATAAAACTAAAGGCTTAGATGTGTTCTACATCACATTGGACAATCTAGGCTTGATCTTCCTATTATTTGATGTTGTATGATTGTGTATCTTTTTCATTGTTGCATACATAAGTTTCTTGAATGTCTACTTTAGTGTGAGTTTGACATGGGGTCATCCTCTCACTAAAGTGGGGGGAAAATGTAGTGTAGGAAAAGTATCCCATTTTCACAATTAATTTAGAGATAATTAATAATAAAATGAGCTTAATGATGCCTTAATTTAGTGTTGTAATATTTTTTTTATATTCACATTTAAAAGTTTATGGCCCTTTTTAATAAAATGGACTTAATTGTGCCTTGTTTTTGGTGTTGTAAGGTGTATATTTATACTTTCACACTAATCTAGGGATTTATTAATTGATTGAGGTTAATTTTCCTTAATTATCCCCTTTAATTTAAATCCAAGCTTAATTAAATGAAAATTCTGAGGGATAAAACATGAAATTCATAAATTCCATTACACAACACTTAACTTTGGAAGATGTGTGTCCTTGGTAAGTGACCTAGGACCCATTTTCCATATGGTGAATGGGTCCTCACTTAGTCCTATGACCCTATTTTTGCATAATGCTTAACATCGTCCAATGTGTGTCTTAGGTAAGTGGCCTAGGGAGAATGGTTCCTCACTTAGACCTAGGACCTCTCTTTGAAATATTTTTTTGGCAGTATTTTAATGATTTCAAACCTATAATTCAATGTTGTCTTGTGATATTTGAATTTCTAGAATTAAAGTTAAGATATGTATAAATACAAGGTTATTTCACTATGTTCATCCTAGATTTTCAAACTAAGATCCTAGAAATTTTGATGAGAGCATCCTTAAAGAAAATTTTATGATCAAGAGTACTTTCAAGGCATTCAAGGGCATATTTATAGAATATTATTGCAGCAATCAAGATTCATTCATCATGTCAAAGATTTATTGCATCATGCATGTTGTTTGAGCTAATATGGTGATGTAGTCTTCAAGATCAATTCAAGCATATCAAAGGCATTTTTTTCTAATCAAGTTCCATGATCAAGATATACATTCATTGAGGCCACTTCATGCTAGTTTGGAGATTTCTACTCCAAGGTTTCAAATAATTTTTGGTGACTTGTTACATATTGATGTTCATTCATCATTCCTTCATGCTTTTCTATGTAATTTCAAGGTTTAATTACCAAAACAGGGTTTGACCAAGGAAAGCCTCCATTCCCTAACAAAACAACATTTTTCTTCTCTTTGATGTGTGATTGTAGATTTTAGGTTGAAGATCATTTGGAGAGAAAAATTGAAGAAAGTTGCAAAGTTGTCATAGTTGCAAGAAATTTTTTCAAATCATGGAAACTCTTATATAGATTTTATTTCCAACTTTCCGACGGTGAACACTTAGAATCTAGGAGTACAGACTAAGCAAAAGAGAACCCAGAAACCATTTTCCAGGAGCTCTAGCCAATACCCATTCACCATATGGTGAATGAGTCCTCAATGAGGTTTGCAAAAGCATCTTTGGTGATAGGTACACATCATTCTCACCTTTCTAGATCAGTATTTTGATAGCTAGTTCTGTTAGTTTTCATATCTATCCTCTATAGCACACATTTTGAATGAAATTAGGAAAATAGGTCCATTGTCCATCAACTCATTCATCACCCCATTTTTTTCTTCATTTTGATTAGAAATTAATACACTAATAGATACTCCCCTACCAAATTATGTTCCATTATATATGGTGCAAGTTTTGAGCTAGATCAATATCAATATTCATATAATGAAAGTCGTGAGAATAATAAATCACAAGAACAAGGCCACGACCCTTATTATTGATGATCATTTGCATTGGTCAAGTAAAAATAAAGAGAATAGCACAATATATGAAGAAAATAGCTAATTGATAGCTTAGAATAATAAGATAAATAACGTTGAATGTATTGAAGTTTGATTCTAGGGTCAAATTTAAGTAAATTTATATCTCGAGTAGAACTCTTTTATGGGACATTGTCTATTAGAAATAAATTGGTGAAACATTATATGATTGGCTCAAGCACTTCCAATAATATCATGGCTCTTCAAGTTATGCTTCAATTGGGCATGTAATTCTCAAATTATTTGGGTAGATTTTTTTCTATGGATTCTAGAGAAATCCATGGTATATATGAATAATGAAGTAATTTAGTTTAATATTAGCCACTATCTTGAAGAGGAATATAATATGAAAATAATAATGGTTGATTTCCCCCCAAGATATGGTATGATTTTTTCATGAAGATGGTTTACAACTATTATAAATGTTAAAAAGGATTCATCATATAGCATTATTACACTGATATAGACATGAGAGATTTTACAAGTGAAATCAATATCATAGAAGAAGGAAATACACCATAATGCCCTGTTGGGTTTTCCAACTTATTTCCTAGGTTTATCGTAGGATTAGCTAAATATTATACTCAAGAACCCTAGGTCAATGGCTAATGAACAAGAGGAATGTTTCATACTTTTCTCCTCTACACTTTAGACTCTACAAAACCAAGGTGGGCTCCCCTATAACATCATTTGACTTATAGAAACTATTATAATGATTCTATGAACAAATGATTAAATCTACACTAATTTATTTTAGAAGGTGAGCCTGATTGGATAAATCATCTTTAAAACCCTCTATTTTCTCTATGTTTTTTGATAGTGTAGATTGATGATAAAAGAAAATTATTTGTAAAAGTTAATTTTCAATTGTTTTATATTTTATTCTTCTTATTTTTAAGCTTTGTGAATCAACGTGGCCAGTGCCTTATGCATTACAAAGTCAAGAAACAAGATAACTCTATCTGATCCTTGAGCCTCGTGCCTCCTTCCTCCTCTCCTCTATCTCTCTCCTTTTAGTTGATCTTGGTCTGCAATAATTCATTTTCTCCTTAAGCTCTCTTACATCCTAGTCATGGATCATTTAGTGTGATTCGAAATGTTGATGACAAAAAAAAGATACACAATCGAATCTAGAAATCTTATTCATATAATCTTTATGGATTGTGAAAACTTGATATCTTTAATTAAGGTAACTCTATCTGATAAAAAACTAAAAAAAAAATCAAAGGTTTATATAATTTTATTACATTTAAACAAGAAACTAGAGAATGGATAACACTCTAAATCTACTTAGAAATCCTTCTTGCCACAATAATATCCTTATATATCAAATTGAAAGAATTTTAACCCATTTCTTGAATAGAATCTGATCAATGACATTCATTATAGAAAATGTATAATGAGAACCTCAATAAATATTTTATTTTATTAAGATTCAAAGAAAAATATAGTACAATATGGAGACATTAATAGTATGATTTGTATTCATGTAGTAACAATTTGAGTTGTTTTGCAATGTTAACCCATTTCTTGAATAGAATTTGATCAATGACATTCATTATAGAAAATGTATAATGAGAACCTCAATAAATATTTGATTTTATTAAGATTCAAAGAAAAATATAGTACAATATGGAGACATTAATAGTATTATTTGTATTCATGTAGTAACAATTTGAGTTGTTTTTCTATTATAGACAAAAATTATAACATTTCCTCTCTAAACTTTAGAGGTCTTAACTATACAAAACCCTAATTCTATGCAAAGACTACAAGACTAAGGACTCAAACTCCTTCAAATGAGGCTTGAAACTCCCTTTTATAGACATAATGGAAGCAACACTAAAAAAGCCTCATTCATCGCTTAAGCCATAAATGACAAATTCTTAGGTGGTGGCATTACTTACAAAGGACAAAACATAAATATAAAAGGAGAAACTACCTCAAAAAGTAGTTGGAGATATTTTGGAGCATTCATATTCATGTATGGAATTGATTTCCTCAAAATTTCTCATTTTAAGCAACATGACTCTTCTAACATTCCATTTCTTACATGCCCATGCAACAATTATGTCTAGTTGTTGGAAGTTGATTGAAATAAAAATCAAGTTGTTGCACCATCATTCTCTTTATCTTCACCCCTCTCTATAGATGTGTCTATCCTAGGTGGCAGAAATTGGCTAACTCTTTCTAGGTGCTATTTATAGTCATCACTAGTCAAAACCTACACCATATCCAGGAAACCTAGCAAACTGTATTCTAATTTGGTAATTGAATCCATGCATAGGTTTAGTTGATCTACATCAACTTCTCCTTATTTATCTTATTGTACATGGGAATGAGGATATCTATACATTTTTACCTCCATTCCCTAAAAGGTCTTTTCTCCCCCTTCTCATTAAAATTAGAGGCATGCAAAACTCCTCAAAGCCTTGAAAGGTACTGTAGACACATAAAAATGACCTAGGCCTACAAGCTCTATTTTACCACTTTCGTCCTAACATAATTATGACATTTAATTATGTCCTTGGTCCACATTCGACTATTAATTAAATAATTCATAATTATTTAATTAATTCATATCTCTTTTATTCTTCAAGATTATTAAATAAATAAATTTTATTTATTTATTCAATACGTCTTTAATTATCTAAATCTTCCCACAATTAAATAAATTATAATCCTCTAAATTAAATTATCATCTTTAATTATTTAATTACCTAATTTAACATTTCTCTCATTTTAAATAAATGAAATTATTTAAAATGATTTCATTTTATTAACTGTCACTTCATTTTGGTAAATAATCTAAAAATTGATTATTTATTGTCACACAAAATCCATATTTTGAATTTATTTAATTCAAAATGGTAATATTCTTCCAAAAAATCAAGTAATTGAGAAAATTCTTGATTTTTCAAATCTTCTTTTCAATTCAACCTTTATCCTCTTGATTTTTTGAATCTTACAAATCAAGCAGTCTTTATCTTCTTGATTTTCAAAAATCTTTATCTTTTTGACTAATTGTCACAGTTATTCTCGACCACCGATTCAATTTCCTCAAATGACATCTTGACCACTCATTTAATAATTTTTCCCTAACCCTAATTAGGGATTGTCACATGAAATCTTGTCCGCTGATTTTAGGCTTTGTCAACTTTCAATCTCATCCATCCATCCAAAATTGCATTTTCTACAAAATGCCAATTTTACTCACATTCTCATGACTACTTCATTATGATAGACATTTATTCTTAGATTTTACTTTGCATTTAGCTTACTTACTTTGATTATTTACTCATAGGAATAGTCATTTTTCATAGGAATTTTGTCATCAAATCTTTCAAAACTTGCAAAGGGCTTGGTCACAATCGTTTGGTCACACACACACACATTTGAGGGCAACAATCATACGCTGGAAGCTAGAAGGTGCTATGGAAATGAATCATGGAAGCAACGAGTAATAGGTATAACTATTTTAATTTTCTTAAGCTTTCAATGTATTTCATAGTTTCTTTGGGTTTTGTTTATTAATCTAATCTGCTAACCTACCTAAAAATAAACCTATTGATACAGGTACTTAATTACCTTCTCATTAGGTCCCTAAACCTATTGTTATGACCAATTATGTCATCCAATAAATATGAATTATTCAATATTTTAGCTATCTTATTGCAATCAAAATTAGGATTCTTGACAATAGTTTTCATCAATGCAATCCCATGGGACCAAATAAATTTGAAGCATTTTAATCTTCGTTATGCTCCTACCCCTATA